>OY720454.1:38651953-39251953 GCA_963082715.1 Harpalus rubripes
CCAATATATCAAAACCATGTAAACGCCATTGATGTTATTCGAAAAAAAATTGTTAAATTTTGCTGGCGTAAAATCAACGGATACGGATACCCCACAAATATTCATAGTTATTCTTACACTTATGCATTAATTGAAATTGGAATTACATCATTGGAAAACCGCCATAAAGTGCAGTCGGCTATTTTTTATATAAGCTTGTCAATAATATCAACTTCCTGGCTCGTGACAGGTGTATTGTTTCGATGTGACGTTCATTTTATAACAAGCAGTTAAGTTTACAGTTTAATCAGAGATATGAAAATTTGTTCTTTTAATCAATTTAATAAAATTACCTAAAATAAAGTTTGTCATTTCAATATTTTTGTTGTCCTGTTACAAACAAAATAAATACTTTGCTCTTTTATATACTTCGGTCAATTAGTTCTCTACCCTGACAACATTTAAAGTTGATTGCCCTTTGTTCTACCCACGAGATCTTGAAATTGAGTGTAAATTCTAATATATACTGACCAATTCCTTTATTGGAATCTTGCTTGATATTGGTAAACTTTTGTTCAATTAAAATGAAAAATAATTCCCTTTTTATTACCCAGTATTAAGCAAAGCTCTAAAAAAGTTTAATTATATTTCAAACTACACAAATATAAATTGTAACATTTTGGTAATTATTTTTCAGTTTAAACTCTGAAGCTTGAAGTTGAAAGTAATAGACGAGTAACTCTAAAAAAGTTTAACTACCTACTCTATTTCGAACTACTCAAATATAATCGATAACAACTCTGTAATTATTTTTAGGTTTGAACTATGAAGCATTAATCCGCGAGTAAAGCTATTCACAAGTTATAGACGTTTGAAAACTAATGATTAAAAGTTTGACGTCGAACCACCAGGAATTGACAGATAACCAGTAATTAATCTCATAAGATTTAGTTGGTAAATTGGATCTCAACACTGTTATAACCATCATATGCGTAGGTTAATAAGATAATGATAAAGGTTTTACAACAGATTAGGATGCTTAAATTTAATGACCAAGTTGATAGTCGGAATTTGGACGTGGAATTTGAATAAACGACAAGTTTTCAATTCGTCAATGTTTCGCTTTAATTTACATTATTTTTGCGTAATTATTTGTTTATATTCATTTATTTCGAAAACGGTGCATTTTCTTAAATGACAATAAAAGTACTTTTTTAAAAAATTGAGAAGACTCTCAAATAAAGTCAAAACAAATGGATCAAATCCTATAAACAAAATGTTTTCTTTGTTTTTATCAACAATACTTTTCAGTAAACCAATCATGAGGTGTGGTGAAATATTTGAAGAAATTACAAAATAAAAATAGCGTCAAAAAGTATCTGGAATCGTTGCCTATAGCCAAGCTGGTGGAGAGAAATTTGAAATTTCTTTTTCTTGGGTTGGCAACCACCACTGAGACCCTTAAGATGCTGAAGAAAGCATACGGAAATGAGGCGATGAAAAAATCGACATGACACAAGCAAAAATTTCGTTTGAATAAAAGCAAAGGGAAATTGTTTTTTAATTAGCAAGACGTGATTCACCACGAATTTATTCCACAAGGCCGCACTGTAAACAAGGAACTTTACGAGGAGGTCCTTCGACGCGTACGAGACGCTGTCAGGCGAAAACGTACTGAAAAATCGACAGAAAACGATTGCGTTTTGCTGCATATGGCAACGCTCCCTGATGGTGAAAAAGTATTTTGCCAAGAACAATGTCACCACTCTGGAATACCCCTCCTATTTGTAACACGAGGGGGGTGCCGAAGAGGATGATGCTACTACTGCATCTTCTACTGCTCCAGCGATGATACACTGACTTTAACTGGTAGACGTCTCGATGGTTGGCGTCCACGACTTGGTGACAAAGATTTCGTGAGAAGGAAGAACACACATACACTTCACTTACACTTGATGAACACTACGAACATGGACATATACTTGGGTTTTAAAAACTAAACTTTTTAACTAAATGATTACATTATTATTAATTAAACATAGCCTAACATGTTACATTCCGTAACCCAGCGGGCAGCGTTTAGCACGCACCCCAAAACTAAAAACACTACATGTTTCGACAACAAAACGTCTGCACGACTCGACGAACTAATCTATACTCTCTCATGTTTACTCCATGAGTAACTAAAGTCGGCTCTCTAAAACAAAACGCTATCTTCAGGAGAGGATTATCTGAGGGGTACAAGGTGCATAGGCTAGGGCATTCAAAGTCACGCACGTATACATAATAATTTCTAGACTTAATGATCAACAAATAAATGTCGTGACTATTATAATACGACAAGAATTTCTAAACTGAATTTTGACATTTATAACTTAAATAGATAAACAGAGTTAAAATATGATTACTGAAACTATAATTTAGAAAAGTTTATAAAAAGTTAATTATCTGTTATTGCTCTTACCCTCTCCTTATCACATATTCTCCCGACCTTGCACCGGCCGTATTTTACTTGTTCCCACGGCTAAAAATTAAATTGAAGGGACAATATTTTGCTAAAGCACTTTCAGAAAATGGTTGCTAGGAGTTTTTAACAGTTGTGGACGGTGGAACAAGTGGGTAAATGTAAGAGGGGCGTTCCTTAAAGGAAATTAATATAAACATTTTGATGCTATCTCGTATGATGTAAACATCTGATGTGGCCAGCACATGACCTTCCGCCAAATCCATGTTTAAAATAACAATAAGCTTTAAGGACTTTAAGCTTTTATGGAATTATTAATTTGAAGACTTGATTTCCTTGTTATAAACGCCTTGAGGAATGGCGCTTAAGCAAAATTAAATCCATTACTTATTTATATCAAACATCTTCATTGTTAAAAAGTTGGAAAATGCATTTTTTTATCATGATAAAAAATGATTTAATTTATAATTTTTAAATAAATTTTCAGTATAGCGACAAAGTATGGACCTTTATCTTTCAAATGTATTTTAAAAAATACTTAATTTTTAGAATTAAACTAGAAAAAAGCCAACCAATAAGCATCTATAATCACAGATTTGTCGCATCGGAACGTGGTGCCACCACTCGGCAATCTCTTGCAATCAACAAGCTCCGCCCATAAGATAGTTCAGACAGATTTTACATTTTCGATTCCTAGACCACGTTTAAAAAATTATAAATTATTTTTCCTATTTCGATTTTTCATATTAATAATTAATTATTAATTTCAGTAAATAAATAAACACAATTCCTTTTCTTCATTTTACTTTTTCTTTTAAAATACTCATGTACATTTCAAGTGCAAAACACCCATCATCGGAGTTCAATATAAAAAATTACAAGTAAGAAACCTTATACAGTTAACAAATGATTAATTATTACATCTTAAACATATTGGCCAATCCTATCACCCTAAAACAGTGGTTGTGATTTACAATAAGTTGAACTTTGCTGATCTCAAGTTACGGTATTTACTTGCAATTCTATAATCTGACCTGGAAAGATCACAAATTCGGGTATCTTTGTCTATTTAACTAATTTTAAGAATCGATTATCCAGTGGTGCCCGGTCAAAATTTAACAATTAATTTTCTTGTTTTTCTTGCATGTAGCATCCAACATATTTAAATTTTTCTTATTGTAGCAACTTTTAGTCAATCAAATTAGTTTTAAATTTATGTGCTGTTTCAAGCTTATGAAACGCTAAAGCTGACTTGAAAATATTTTTATTCACAATCGGTTAGTAAAATGACGATTTCTGACTTTTAAAAAGTTGGGAAGTTAATTATTGTTAACCTCATATTCCAAGAGGTTGGAAAGTATAACGTCAGGATAGCTGGGAACTTCAGCTATACTCACGCTATACTTTCCAACCTCGAGGTGGAAAATAGCTGCCCCCCGCTTTGAGAGATCAATGCATATCAACGATGGGTATTTACATATAAACAAAGCATCTTTACAATTTATATGATAAAAATATATTAGAAATCAAACTGACAGTTCATATGACAAATGAACAATCTCCGACCATTCGTTTGTTAGGTAAATATTATTTAAATATCAAATATTAATTTTTTATTTCAGATTGTGAATAAAATACTATACAAACCTCGGTGAAAAGTTTCATTGTCTCGGGCTATAGTTAACCTCGGCGCTTCGCGCCTTTGTTTACTATCTTCGCCCTCGACAATGAAACACTTTCCACGTCGGTTAGTAATATGCTATTATTCACAATCGGTTGGTAATATGACGATTTCTGACTTTTAAAAAGTTGGGAAGTTAGTTATTGTTAACCTCATATTCCAAGAGGTTGGAAAGTATAACTTGAGGATAGCTGGAGTTGTCAGCTATACTCACGCTATACTTTCCAACCTCGAAGCGGTAAATAGCTGCCCCCCGCTTTGAGAGATCAATGCGTATCAATGATGGGTATTTACATATAAATAAAGCATCTTTACAATTTATATGATAAAAATATGGAATAAAGTTGTAAATAATATATGTAATTAATGAAATCAATATTTAAGGTTAGAAATCAAACTGACAGTTCATGTGACAAATGAACAATTTGTAATTATTCGAAAAAACTAATTGTGTTTTGTATGTTGATGACGTGGTTGCAATCATATATAAAGCAGTTATTAAACTCAATTAATTCAGAATACTTTTCCACTAAATTTACATTTTAATTAGAACAAAATAATAAACTACCGTTTTTAGAATTATTATTGATTGATGAGAAACGGAACAATAAAGTTGACATTCAAGAAACCTGCACACACAGAAAATAATGTAAATAATACATCTTACACGTCAATGAAAAATAAAATGGCTGCATTAAATTTTTTATTACACAGACTTCATATTGTACAGGGTGTAAATCTAAAAGTGAAACATAGGAATTTAACATGGAAAATCAATTTTTCTTTGCGCAAAAGTTACCTAATTATTTTATGCAAAAAATACTTCAAATAAAAGTTATAGAGATTTAAATGCAGCATCTAGATCATGTGAAACGATTATTTTATTTCGTCATATAAACGTAAAAATTAATTACAAAGTTACAGTTTTTATGAGCTTTTTGTCTAAGCGGTCATGGATTTATGACAAAAAACAACGTATTTGTTGTTTTTTTTGTATATATATATATATATATATATATATATATATATATATATATATATATATATATATAGCTTTCATCCTGACATAAAATGTCAAATCACCAGTTTTTCTCGCCATATATGAACAGTGAGGCACAACACACTTGACCTTGCGATTTGCCAGTCATTTTTGCCTTTTTTAAGAAAAAAAGATGTTTCTAAAGTTGATTGCATACAAACTGTATACAACTGACAATGCAACTCTCAGGCAATAACTTACAACTTTTGCCGCATGGTGTCGCATCAGGCGTTAGAGACCTAGGGTACCTTTATAACCAGGGTATGGCCATGGGCCAAGATTGCCGCCATTATCGGTAATTCATTTCCTTATTTATTTGTAATAAATGTGGTATTATATTATAAAAGAATATTATATTATCACACTGTGAATTTATAAAGGTAATAAAAATTCATTAATTTAAGAGATACACAATTATTATTAATATTTACATTTAGAGGTTATGTAGAATATATGACAAGGGTTGTTATTATCACATCCAATTTAATATCTGTAGTTCTTATTTACATAATAATTGTATATTCTAAACTTACCTTTTAAAATTTAAATGATTGTGCTTAATATTGGTAATTTATAGTTGTTTTCAATATGTCAGTAATCGTGGTGGGAATCTTAACAAACTACACAAGTAAATAAAATAAAATATATTACTTACACTATAAATACGTATTAAAATGATAATTAAATGTGTGTTTCATTAAAATAAAACAAATATCCGCGAAAATACATAATAATTTGCGCAAGAACAACACATATAACAGCTGTCCCGGTAATGGCGGACGAAACGTGAGCCACGCCATGGCCATACCCTGGTTATAAAGGTACCCTATAGAGACCTAGGGTACCTTTATAACCAGGGTATGACCATGGCGTGGCTCACGTTTCGTCCGCCATTACCGGCCCGTCTGTTATATATGTTGTTCTTGCGTAAATTATTATGTATTTTCGTGGCTACTTGTTCTATTTTAATGAAAAACACATTTAATTATTATTTTAATATGTATTTAAAGTGTAAGTAATATATTTTATTTTATTTACTTGTATAGTTTGTTAAGATACCCACCACGATTACTGACATATTGAAAACAACTATAAATTACCAATATTAAGCACAATCATTTCAATTTTTAAAAGGTAAGTTTAGAATATACAATTATTATGTAAATAAGAACTACAGATATTAAATTAGATGTGATAATAACAACCCATGTCATATATTCTACATAACCTCTAAATGTATGTCTTAATAATAATTGTGTAATCTCTTAAATTAATCAATTTTTATTACCTTTATAAATTCACAGTGTGATAATTTAATATACTTTTATAATATAATATCACATTTATTACAAATAAATAGGAAAATGAATGACCAATAATGGCAGTGATCTTGGCCCGTGGTATCCTATAGAGATCAAGCGTATAGGGCGCGAGCAGACACGTGACTCGAGCAACCTTGAAATGCTTTTACTCAGCTGATTTGTGTGCATGTGTCACTTTGACAAGTACAATGTCACTTTGACAAGACTAATGTTTTTTGACTTATTTTGATTTTGAGCCGCTAAAATGTTATAATTTTACAATTTTTAGGCGGTAAAATAGATGTAATTAAAAATAACTTTTTAACGGTCCAAATTTTTAAAAATCAGAAAATTAAGTTTGTCAAATTGACATTGTTCTTGTCAAAGTGACACGCGCACACATATCAGCTAATTCCAAACACTTCAAGGTTGCCCGAGTCACGTGTCTGCTCGCGCCCTATATTCTTGTAGGCTTGTAAACAACATAACAGCAGCGTGAAGTTGGTAACACTATTAGCGGCGATCCCGTTTTATTATCTGTTAAGAGCTCTTAGTTAAGTATCACTTCCGGTTTATCATATATAGTCAAAATCTAATATGTTGTTTCCAATCATAAACGAGTTCTGAATACCAAATTTAAAAAGTTTTGGATCATATTTTAAATTTTAATATATTGTAATGTGCAGTGCCCGCCGTCGCCGCCACTGTTACCGCCTCTGTCCCCGTCGCTATCGCCGCCGCTGTCGCAGGGACGAGCCAGTGTCTATTGTTAGCGATGACGCAGCAGACGTGTTGGAAGCTACTTAATTACGCGGTTGATGTAACCTATTGTGTTTTATCTAGAAGTCTTCTAGTGAATTCTGGAATACGGATGCCGAGGTATATAAGCACTGTTAGCGGAAACAGAAAGTAGACAAGTGGTGAATATAAATAAATACAGTTTTATAAATAAATAAGTGATCTATATATTGTTTAAATAAATAATCTTAGTGTTTAAGTGTTTTATAATATTCTTAGTCTGAATTAGTGTTTAATATTTGTTTAATCGTAGTGTTCGTTATATTTATCATCTTTTAATTATATTTAATATCTATTTATCGTTATAATAAACTTTTATTTTAATTAATACTAACTGTCTAATATTTACACTTCTCCCAAATAAATAAAAACGTTACAAGTGGTGTCAGGTGTGGGATTAATAAACTGTGAAGTGTAATTAAAAATAAATAATATGGCGAGTAAACAATTAAAACTAAATGAATTAAAAGTAAGTGATCTCAAAACCGAATTGGAAGAAAGAGATTTGGACACAACAGGAAAGAAGTCAGTCCTTCAAGAGAGACTGAGAGAAGCATTAATCGATGCTGGTGAAAATCCTGATTATTACTTATTCGAAATTCAGTATGACATTCGTAAACTTGTAGAACAAAAATTTGAGGAAAGTTCTAGAAAATCAGAAGAAAGTTCTAGGAGTTTATAACAGGAAATTGCTGAAAGTTCTAGAACATTAGAACAAAAATTCGAACAAAAATTTGAGGAAAGTTCTAGAAAATCAGAAGAAAGTTCTAGAAGTTTAGAAGGAAAATTAATGGAAAGTTCTAGAAAAGCAGAAGAAAATTCCAGAATATTAAAGAAAGAATTAACGGAACATTCTAGAAGTTTAGAACAAAAATTAGAAGAAAATTCTAGAAGTTTAGAACAAAAGTTAGAAGAAAATTCTAGCAGTTTAGAACAGAAATTAGAGGAGAATTCTAGAAAAACCGAAGAAAACTTGAAAAATTTAAAAGTTGACTATGACAAGAAGATCGAAGAATTACAGGAAAAACTCACTAAAATTACATGGTCGTCCTTGTCAAATTCCGATGAAGTGAAGTCAGGTTTACAAGAAGAAAGGAAAGTAGTAAAACCTGATACTAGTACAACAATGCACATCAAAACGCCGGAATTTGACGGAAAATCCTCGTGGCCGAACTATTTAAAACAATTTGAAGCGGCTGCGAAAGCACATAACTGGACGTCCAAAGAGAAGGCTACAGCGTTGACTGTTTCGTTGCGTGGGGAAGCCATCGACATCCTACAAACGCTGAAGGAAGAAGAACAAGAGGACTACGACCAACTAGTCAAGCGGTTGGACATGCGGTACGGCAATGCACACCTGGAGCAGGTGTACCAGACGCAACTGAGGAACCGCTATCAGAGTTTAAAAGAAAGCCTTCAAGAATTTGAAGTCGACGTAGCTCGTTTGGTTCGTCTCGCACATCTTTATCTACGGTGTTCGAGACAGCGAAACACAGCAAGCACTGCGATTGGCCCGCCCAAAAACATTAATTGACGCGCTCTCATATGCACTAGAACATGAAGCTGCCAAACAAGCTTCACGTAATCAATCTCGAGTGCGAAATATTGATGCCGAGAGAAAAGAAGACACGGAAGACCTAGAAGAGAAAATGCGACGAATTGTAAATGAAGTGTTTGCCGGAAAAAAGAAACTCATCTGTTGGTATTGCGGTAAACAAGGTCATCCGCAGAGACTTTGCAGAAAAATGCAAAGAGAGACAGAATCAGTAAAAGATGAAAAGGAGTCGGAAAACTAAGTCGGGTTGATGCGAAGGGGCGTCGACCCGTAATCTAGTAGCCCCACAATCCATGTCGCATACCTTCATCATCAAGCCAGCAGCATCTACGTGAATGGCTCTGTTAAAAGAAGACCACTAAAAATGTTACTAGATACGGGTGCGACAAAAACTATAATTAGACCCGATCTCTGGATCTAAAGAGCGGATACTGGCTAGTCGATTTGGATCCGAAAGATAAGGAAAAGACAGCCTTCACAATTGGTACCGGACTGTGGCAATTTACTGTAATGCCATTTGGGCTCTGCAACGCCCCTGCAACGTTTGAACGACTCATGGAAACAGTATTGGCTGGACTATCATGGAAAACCTGTTTAGTCTATCTCGACGACATTACTGTGGTAGGTAAAACATTCGAGGACCACATGAAGAATTTGGAAGAGGTTTTCCAGAGATTACGGAAGGCCAACCTGAAGCTCAGC
Organism: Harpalus rubripes; assembly: GCA_963082715.1. NCBI lineage: Eukaryota > Metazoa > Arthropoda > Insecta > Coleoptera > Carabidae > Harpalus > Harpalus rubripes. Next base: position 38,661,473 of record OY720454.1, read on the forward strand.
CCCAAGAAGTGCCACCTGTTTCAAAAGGGAGTTCATTACCTTGGACACGTGGTTTCAGATAAGGGTATTGCTGTTGACCCGGAAAAGATAAAGGCTGTGAGAGATTGGCCAGCGCCTAGAGACAAACACGAACTTAGAAGTTTTCTTGGTTTGTGTACCGACGATATGTACCTGGATTTGCCAATATAGCCAAGCCACTGATAAGGCTTACTGAAGAAGGTCGAAGATTTATCTGGGAAATGGACTGCAAAGTTGCATTCAAAGAACTGAAACATGCTTTGACAAGCGCACCTGTTCGGAGTTATCCTTTACTTGAAGGAGAGTTCATACTAGACACAGATGCCAGCAACGTGGGAATTGGTGGCGTTCTTTCCCAGATAGAAGAGGGGCATGAGAAGGTTATTGCCTATTTTAGTAAGACTTTGTCAAAACCAGAGATGAATTATTGTGTTACTAGAAAAGAACTCTTGGCAGTTGTGAAATCCGTGGAACATTTCTAAAATTATTTGTACGGAAGAAAATTTTTAATTAGAACTGACCATGCTGCATTAAAATGGCTGCTACAATTCAAGAATCCTGAAGGTCAGGTGGCTAGATGGATTGAAAGACTACAGGAATACGATTTCAAAATCGAGCATAGAACAGGTACCAGCCATCGTAATGCCGACGCATTGTCCAGAAGGCCGTGCCAAGATGATTGCAAATATTGTAGTCGACTAGAAGAGAAATTTTCCATCGTCGCCAGAACAACAGTAGTCGATGATAATTGGCAGCCCGATGGACTACGCGAAGATCAAGAAAAAGACCCAACTTTGAAAATTATACTCGAATAGAAAGCAGAGGAGAGAAAACCAGTATGGGAAGATGTTGCACCACACTCACCAAGTGTAAAATCGTACTGGGCGCAATGGGACTCCATGGTGATTGAGGATGGCATGTTAAAGCGTGTGGTAAAAAATGCTGATGGAACTGAGAAGAGAACTCAGTTAGTTATTCCTAAGAGTAGAGTACCAGACGTGTTGAAAGAGATCCATGACGGATCTGGAGGCTATTTCGGAGTCATCAAAACGCTAGAAAGATTGCGCCAGCGGTTTTACTGGGTTAACTTCACGGAAGATGTTAAAGATTGGTGCAAGAAATGTGTAGTTTGCTCTGGAAGTAGGTCCGCATAAACGACGAAAAGCTCCAATGCGGCAATACAATGTTGACAGCCCATTTGAGCGTATTGCGATTGATGTGGCTGGACCATTCCCAGAAAGTGACGAAGGAAATAAATACATCGTGGTTGTTATGGACTACTTCACCAAGTGGGTTGAAGCATATCCATTACCCAACCAGGAAGCCACCACGGTCGCTGAAACTTTAGTTAAGGAATGTATATGCCGATTCGGAGTTCCACATGAACTCCACTCCGACCAGGGAAGAAATTTTGAGTCTGCCGTTTTCCAAAATGTCTGTAGGATATTAGGAATTAATAAAACTAGAAGAACTGCATTACATCCGCAGTCTGATGGCATGGTTGAACGAATGAACAGAACGATCAACCGATATTTGTCGAAGGTAGTCTCTAACCACCAAAGAGATTGGGACCGACACCTCCATCTGTTCTTGTTGGCTTATCGTTCATCCGTGCATGAAACAACAGGGCAAGCTCCTGCGAACATCTTATTCGGGCGCGAGTTGCGCTTACCATGTGACTTGGTGTTCGGCAGTAAACCTGGGGAAGATCTGGCCGGGGAAGATTACGTTACGGACTTACGGAGAAGAATGGATGACATTCATGAACAAGTCCGTACGAACATTCAAGCTGCCAGCGACCGAATGAAGGACAGGTATGACATCAAGGCCGAAAAGGGTGTATATAAACCTGGGGATTTAGTGTGGCTTTACAACCCACAAAGACGTCGTGGGTTATCACCAAAGCTGCAAAATAATTGGGAAGGCCCCTATGAGGTAGTCAAAAGGATAAACGACGTGGTATACAGAATTAAGAAACAACCTAGCGGGAAGCCGATAGTAGTACACTTTAATCGGCTAGCCCCTTTCGCCAGAGACAACCATGAAGTCCATAACGGAGCAATGGTTAGTCGGATCATAACACAAGAACCAACTTTTGAAGACTTCATGAAGAACTATTCCTTTGGCCGCAAGGCGCGGTTCGGCGTGACGAAAGAAGAACACCGAAATCTATTCACCGTGTCTTCAGATTATTCCCTTGGTCACTGCGTATCAGAAGACTTAAAGATGTCCCTTGGCATAGCTTTAGCCTTTAAGGCAAAATTTGGGCGACAACAAGAACTGGCCAACCAACGCCCAACTGTTGGGAAACCGCTGCGCCTGAGGGATAGCAATGCAGACCATCAGCGGTACATCTATTACCTGGTTACAAAACCACGCTCGTACCAGAAGCCGTCGTACCGCAACCTGTGGAACTCGCTGTGCGATTTGAGGGATCATCTGCTTGAGTATGACATTTTGAAGCTAGCCGTACCGAAGTTAGGCTGTGGTCTAGATGGTTTAGATTGGAGGATTGTTAGGAACATGATAGATATCCTCTTCCGTTTTACCGGCGTAGAAATTCTCGTTTGCAGCTTTAACCCTAACGGACATAAAAAAGAAGTCGAGCGGGCCATTGACTTCATTTCTTCAAAACTTCGAAATACACTAAGGGTAATGCATGCAGATTTCGTCATCACAAACTGTTCCGGGACGAAACAGTCTTAAGGAGGGGGCAGTGTAATGTGCAGTGGCCGCTGTCGCCGCCACTGTTACCGCCTCTGTCCCCGTCGCTGTCGCAGGGACGAGCGAGTGTCTATTGTAAGCGATGACGCAGCAGACGTGTCGGAACCTGTTTAATTACGCGGTTGATGTAACCTATTGTGTTTTATCTAGAAGTCTTCTAGTGAGTTCTGGAATACGGATGCCGAGGTATATAAGCACTGTTAGCGAAAGAATTGGACAGTCTGATATAAATAAGCGTTGCGTGTTAAACAGTTGGTGATATAAACAGAAAGTAGACAAGTGGTGAATATAAATAAATACAGTTGTATAAATAAATAAGTGATCTATATATTGTTCTTCTTATTCTGAATTAGTGTTTAATATTTGTTTAATCGTAGTGTTCGTTATATTTATCATCTTTTAATTATATTTAATATCTATTTATCGTTATAATAAACTTTTATTTTAATTAATACTAATTGTCTAATATTTACACTTCTCCCAAATAAATAAAAACGTTACAATATTTTTCAAGAAAATCTGTTCATAGTTTCAAGTTAAGTACCACTTCCGGCGTATCAATTTCAACAAAAATCTAATATGTCGTTCTCATTAATATAAAAGTCTTAAATACTAAATTTGAAGTTTTTCACGAAAACCTGTTAAGAGCTTAAAGTTCCGGTTTACCAAGCTTTAGCCAAAATCTCATATGCTGTTCCCATTGATATAAAAGTATTAATAACTGAAAATTTTTGTATTATATATTAATATAGTTTTTCATTAAAAGCTGTTATGACAGAAAGCTTAAATACAGAAAATAGAAATTTTTGGAAGTTTGATGAATTATCGTGGAAGAAAAAATCGTCACACACAGACACACCACTCACAGACTTCATTGTAAAAATAGTAAAAACGTGTGAGGACTCTAATTCGTGCTTATTCACTAAAAACTCGAATATTTGGACCGAAAACATTACCTCCCTTACCTATGGCAGGAGGTAAATATACCAAATTTCATAATTTTATCAAACCGTTTTTAAATTAGACACCAAATCACCACCTTCAAGAGGTTGGTACTTCTGTAGGAACACATTTATTAAATAGCTATTTGTGTATTAAGAGCGCAAAATGGGACATTGTCGATTGAGAGGTTGTTGACGCGCGACGCAGGAGCGCGGCTTTCTCTCGAAATCGACAATGTCCATTTGCACTCGAAACACACACAAGATTTTTTCTACAGTCATCCACTACAACAGAATAATAATAATAAAATGTACACTTTGTGCTTACAGCCATAGGCGTAGTTAGGGGGGTACTTGGGGGTGCTTAGCACTCCCAGATTTTGAATTAGCACCCCCAAGCAAAATTTCTATAAATTTAAATAATTTAATTTTAGACACATCTATTCATTTTGACTGTTGTATTAAATATTATCAACATATTAAAGAAGAACCTTCAAAGCAAAGAAGGGAATTTGACTATCATTAATGATGTAATAAACATATATTAGAAGAAAAGCGAACTAACATGTCGTTTTGTATTCACGGAGAAATATTGAAATTGCTTCAAAAAATAACAATATTGAAATTGAACTTATTAAAACTACAAAATAAAAAAAGCCAGTCAAAATAACTACACACTTAAAGCTCCGACTTTCTCTAGAAAGCCAAGAACTAGCAATAGCCGTAGATATAGATCAATATATCACTTTTGCAATAAATAAATATATTTTGAAAGCTGAAATTACTATTCTAAAGAACATGATGAGCAGTCAAGAATTAAATAATATTAAAAGTCTACTTAATCAAGGTACATTTGATAATTATTATAAACTTTATAAAATTACACTCATTCTGCCTATATACACAGAAACGTGTGAAATATTATTCTCTGTTCTGTGGAGAATTAAAAATTAATTTAGTAGTAGATTTGGTGTTGGCCACATCAGGTTTTTTTTATTTCGTAAACCAACTTTTTTTTTCATTTTAAAGTAAGGGACTTTAGCACCCCCTCATTTTAAAGTCTAACTTCGCCTATGCTTACAGCACGACTCAAGTTTTGCAGTGAAGGTAGGAACGTATTCAAATATGAATTCAAGATATTGTTTTGGCTTTCGATGTTACAAAAAATTAATGCCAATTTTGTATTGAATATTATAAATTTTTATATAATTTATTTGTTTCATGTATATTAAACTAGTGCTTTCACGCCAAATTTTTGCAGGTGCAGCACAATTATTGTTCACACAATTTTATATTTAATTTTAATTTATCGTTATTTTCCATTCTTCTTGAGCTATTGCATTTTATACTTTCATTTTTGCATATAAATGCCCTATTTAATTTTCACAGCAGTGCGGCATTTTGTTTGGTTGTGTAATATACCGACAGGGCAGTTATATGTCCGATCGACTTGTGAAGGTGGTAAATGTGTAACTACAGTACCATTAGTTCCTGACTAAACGTTTCTATTAAGAATGTAGACAAGTGACATTTCTCAACATTGTATAGTTAGAAATTTGGATAGCGAGCGTTTTTCTACTTTGTCGCTCATGAGCGGCAAAGTGACAACTTTTTTATTTAATAGTAATTACATTGTACTCAAAACTTACCTACAATGTTTTATGACATACTGAAATGTTAATAATTTGAAAAAAAAATATTGGAACCTACAACACAATACATTAAACTAATTACTAGAAATAGTCTTTGGAAATATATGGCGAAGCGAAATAATGAATAAATAAATCTGTATACATGTTGCTATGGTTTTAATAGCCGGGAAATTTTTTTACGGGCAAAATCCGTAAAAACTTTCTTTACCACTAGAGACAGAGCTCTGTAATAAGAAGTTTACGATTCGTATAACGTAAAATTGTTTAAAGAATAATGTGGTTTAAGTATTGCCATTTTTTCTTTGGCACTCGATATATCGTTGTTAAGAGGAACGTTTGGTATAAAAGTTGAGATCACGTTAAAAAGTTTGCGTTTCTGATTTCTTGTAAGATTATAAAAAAGTTCTTAGAAAATAGAGACTGAACTGGACGTGTATGTAATCACGTAATCTATTGACTGGGGCGATGTAGATATACCCGTCGTATGTCGACCTTTTTTGCTATTTTTTTCAATTTATAAAAATACTAGGTATTTAATTCGTGTAATGTATAACCCAATAAACTTTCAAATCCTTTATAGAAAAATATATTTCACAACCCCCCTATGTTATAAATTTAAAAAAAAAACCTTGTTCCATTGTGTTGTAAACATCTATTATTATAACATTATACTAAAATTTCCATATCCATTCATTGGCCGAGTTGACACGGCAAAGTCTAACAATCCACAGAATTATCGACAAAGTGATTAGTATTTTGTGTATGTAAAGACATTTATATCTTCAACTTCTGAATAATCAACAACAAATAGCAAACGGTAAATATCAGCGACACAGATTATAAAATCAATAGCTTGCTTAGAATATTAGCGCTGAAAAGATTACTGCTTTACAGTGGCGGCTCGTACATTAAAACTTTGGTGAGGCACGGCACCATTCAGGGTCAAATTCCTTATAATTGAAAGTTATATTTTTTAAGCGATGTGCAACTGCATGTTTCTCCTCCCCTTTCATGTACAAAAATAAATTGCCAGACCACAAAACATTTCTTCCACCTTCGAATTAAAATTTTGAATTTCAATTTTTCTTGCACTATCAATTGCGGTAGAAATATTTTGCTTCCTTAAAAGTACTAATTTACAAGTTGAAGCAATGTGATTTTACGTATGTTAGTAGTACTAGTAAAAAGTATGCACGGCCAACAAAATAATTTTTGTGCAACCGGACGCGAAATAAGCATTTCGCAGCCGCAATACAGGCCGCGATGTTAAATTTCGCAACCGTTGTTATGGTAACGGCCGCGAAATTCATTTAGCGGACGTTGTCATGGTAGCGGCCGCGAAATTAGGTAAATAATCACTTTGACACTTGAAATTTGCATGGTTTTGTTTATCAAATGTTAATCCCATAGCCACCGTGAAAGCTAACTTTCTATATACAATGAAACTGTTTAAAATTAATAAAATTTGTAATTACATATTTTTTACGGTTGTACAAAAAATATTGTGTACACCTTGTCCGCGAAATCCTTTAGCACCCTCGGGATTAAAATATATATCTTCAAAATTATTCCTTATATTATTATCATTTAATTTTTCTTATCATAAGTCCCAGTCGAAGCCATTGCACTTGTTTTGTTTTCAACGAAAATTCAAAATACAAAAACCCTACGTAGGTAGACTATAAAAACAACGAGAAAAATAAAAGAATTAAATACTTACTGCCATACGTATGAAAGTCGCAAATCAGGGCCTATTATAATAAAAATGCTAGACTATTTTTAATCTAGCTTGCAACATGTACAGCAGATGTCGTTACAAAATTTCTCAGCATGCCGCGTTTGATTGTATTCACGTACGGTCTCGGCCTCTATAGGGCCGTGTGGAAAGTAACTATCTTTTATGCTCTCATTGCATTTTGTATTTGAAGCACTACCTCGAACAGCGCTGTCTCATTTCGAGAAGTACTTCAAAGGGTGTAAATTAGGTGGACTGCATTACAGATTAGTTATGGTGGTGGCTTAAATTATTCTTTTGATATTTATAAAGACAAGAATAAGTTGAAATATAATTTAAATACTACTTTACATTACTTACAGCTTTATTTCTTTTCTAGTGCGGCACTGCCTCAGCTGCCTACCCTGACAAGCCGCCACTGCTGCTTTAACATGAATTTGTAATTTACCTAAATATTTCACTGGATAATAAAATAGTATTATACATGTTACTATTTTATTCTATTATAGACGACATCTTTTCAAGACAATGGCCCGTATTACGAACGAACTATTATAATACCGCTATTATAAAGGGCGTTTTACATTATATTTTTATGATTATAAATGTCACTTTTAATAAAAGCGCTCTATAAAATTGGGTTCGTACTAAATAAATACCTAGTTCATTTTGCGTAAGAAAATAGCATTGGTTAAGATAGGAAAATAATCTGTGATTGGTCAGAATGCACAACTAGTTTACAGAAGTGAAAAAAATATCACCCGTCAGCTGTCAGTTATTAAATAAAATCGATAATATGTAAAACGGTAGGCTCTCAAGCACCACCTGCTAACAGAACCATTTCCTGAAAATACAATGTTCATTTTAATTAATTTTATTTATAATCATTTCTAAAAAAAACTATACCTTTACTACTTTTCACGACAAATTAGCGAACAAAATTATTGATAAATTATATATATATATATATATATATATATATATATATATATATATATATATATATATATATATATATATATATATATATATAACTTTTGTAGGATTTCAGTGAAAGGGCATGAAAGTAGAGCTCGTTTCTTGATTATTTCATCTAGCTTTCGGATTTATTTAATCCTTCATCAGGATGCTGTAAAATTATACATCAATGTAACAAATAGTAGTTAACATTTAGGTATGCAAACTTACAATAATGTGAAGTTTAGTTATAACATAGCTTCATTGAAAAATATAAAAATATAGGTACAATTTTGGTCTGCTGGAAACACAAGTTTTACTACGGAGTTCTTCTCTCAACAGGTAGGGGGTTGCAGATGTTACTGTGGTAGGGGAATGGCGCTGAATTCAAAACGAAGAAGTTGGGAATAGCAAATAGATGTCACGATCAAGAACTTGCTTGGGTATTATTATTTTGTTGTTGAGTATTATTGTTTTTACCTTCCGTCACCGTTAGGTAAGGAAGGTATTGTCTTTGGTCAAAAAATTCGGTGGTGAGTTTTTGATGAATAAGCACGTTTTAGGATCCCTAGAATACGATTTTACTATTTTTACGATGGTGTCTGTATGTGTGTGTGTGTGTGTGTGTGTGTGTGTGTGTGTATGTGTGTGTGTGTGTGTATGTGTGTGTGTGTGTGTGTGTGTCTGTGTGTGACAAAATTTTCTAATGCGATAACTCTAATACTACAATTCCAAAAATTATAATTCTTTCGTATTCGTCTTCGTTACATCCATGTGAAGAGCTAACAGTTTTTCTTGAAAAAACGATGTTAGATATCATTTTTTCACATTCAATGTTATTATGAATATTACAGAATTATTTATTCTCTATACGATTTGAATGCATTTTATACTTCATATTAAATGGACATAGAGTTAAAAAATTATAAAGAAATTAAATATCATATATGTATATTAGTCAGCTTGGCTAACTTTGGAAACAGCTGCCACATTAAGAAAATTCTGATTGAAAGGTGTCAGTGTCAAGTGCAGTTGACAGTAGGTTTATGTTATAATTTTACTGGAAATATAGGATCTTTTGTTACAAACTTTCTGCATGGAATTTGTATAAAATATATACAACTGCCTTAAGGTAATGTACAAGGAATATAATCTTTTGCAAGGAACTTTATATATGACATTTATACAAAATACACAGAACTGACGGAAGATAATGTGCTGGCCACATCAGATTTTTTATTATATCAAATAGGTTTGTGTATATAGCGCCCAAGCCGTCTATGTCTGTTTTTTTATTAATTGTGTGGGGTGTATTAAATATATGGTACATTTCTAAAAACGTTCGTTTTTGATAATTTGTTTCTGTATCTAAAATTTTGATATTTTTATAGTCCATTGTGTGTTTTTTATTAGTGACATGTAATGAAAGTGCTGATGCATGGGGTTTAATTTTAGTGTCACTTTTGTGTGATGTTATTCTACCGGACAATTGGCGTGATGTTTGGCCAATGTAACATGAATTACAGTCTTTACACGGGAGGTTATAAATGACGTTTGACGCTTGCAATGTGGGGGTTGGGGTTTTGACTTTAGTGAAAATATTTTTAATAGTTGTGCAATTTTTATTGGCAATTTTTATAGAGTCATCTTTAAGAATTTTTGTTAGTTTTGGGGTCAGCTCTGCAATGTACGGCAACGAGCAGTATTTTATACGATTGTTGCTATTAGTTTTTTAATATCACCCAAACTAATAGCAACAATCGTATAAAATACTGCTCGTTGCCGTACATTGCAGAGCTGACCCCAAAACTAACAAAAATTCTTAAAGATGACTCTATAAAAATTGCCAATAAAAATTGCACAACTATTAAAAATATTTTCACTAAAGTCAAAACCCCAACCCCCACATTGCAAGCGTCAAACGTCATTTATAACCTCCCGTGTAAAGACTGTAATTCATGTTACATTGGCCAAACATCACGCCAATTGTCCGGTAGAATAACATCACACAAAAGTGACACTAAAATTAAACCCCATGCATCAGCACTTTCATTACATGTCACTAATAAAAAACACACAATGGACTATAAAAATATCAAAATTTTAGATACAGAAACAAATTATCCAAAACGTACGTTTTTAGAAATGTACCATATATTTAATACACCCCACACAATTAATAAAAAAACAGACATAGATGGCTTGAGCGCTATATACATATATATATATACTCAACAACAAAATAATAATACCCAAACAAGTTCTTGATCGTGACATCTATTTGCTATTCCCAACTTCTTCGTTTTGAATTCAGCGCCATTCCCCCACCACAGTAACATCTGCAACCCCCTACCTGTTGAGAGAAGAACTCCGTAGTAAAACTTGTGTTTCCAGCAGACCAAAATGGTACCTATATTTTTATATTTTTCAATGAAGCTATGTTATAACTAAACTTCACATTATTGTAAGTTTGCATACCTAAATGTTAACTACTATTTGTTACATTGATGTATAATTTTACAGCATCCTGATGAAGGATTAAATAAATCCGAAAGCTAGATGAAATAATCAAGAAACGAGCTCTACTTTCATGCCCTTTCACTGAAATCCTACAAAAGTTATAATTATAATTAAAACAGTGACGAATTCTCAACACGTATATGTATATATATATATATATATATATATATATATATATATATATATATATATATATATATATATATATATATATATATATATATATATGTATGTATCAAATTATAAAAGTTTATACTGGCTGTCATTATTTCTAAACGTTGAGCCAAAAAGCTTGTGCGTCATATAAAACACACATGACATTATTCTACTAAGCTAAGGTTTTATACCTCGTATAGGAGGTTGTAAGTAAATATTTTTGGAATAGAAACGTATGAAAAATATTTTATAACTTTTATAGCAAATAAAAATAGAACAAGAAATAGTAATGTAATTATACTTTTTGTCCGTTTTGAAAATAGGCTTGGCTTTTTATGCTACGTATCAGTTTAGATCAATTTTTCAGTTAACAGAATGATTTACAGGTATTCCACTTAATAACGAAAAATGAATTTTTCTGATAGAGTACAAAAACAAATCTGATATGGCCAGCATATTACCTTCCGTCAGTTCTATGTATTTTATAAAAATTCCATACAGACAGTTTCTTGCGAAAGACTATATATTTCCAGTACATTACCTTCCCTCAGTTCTAAGTATTTTGTACAAATTCCATACAGAAAGTTTCTTAGAATTGATTCCATACTTGCTTACATACTATGTCAATCGGCATTGACATCTGTCTATCAGAATTTTTTATTTATATTAGCTGATTTAATGTCTTTATAATTTTTACCTCTCGCTAAGAGAGGTATTGTATTCATGCTAAAAATCGCATATCCAGATTTTAGTGAATAAGCACGTTTTAAGGTCCCTAGAATCCGATTATAACATTTTTACGATGATGTCCGGATGTGTGTGTGGATGTGTGTGTGTGTGTGTGTGTGTGTGTGTGTGTGTGTGGATGTGTGTGTGTGTGTGTGTGTGTGTGTGTGTGTGTGGATGTGTGTGTGGATGTTGGATTCACGATATCTCAAATACTATAAGACTTAAGACATTTTCAACTACGGATTCCTCAATCTAACAATAATGGGAAGAGTTGACTAAGTTTTGGTAAGAATTGGACAACCGGAAGTAGTAGTTACAAGAAAAAAATCATCTAAATATTATTTATCGAAAATTTATATAAATACTTATGTTAAAGAATGTTAAATTCTTTATTCGATAAATATAAATTCATTATTATATCTTCTATAGATTTAGAGATAAAGAAATGCATATAAAATAATTTGATGTAAAAATTCTCAAATCAAACTACTTCAAGGCAAGAAATTCAAATGTTTGTAATTGACACATAAATGTCACTGTCAAAAATATTTGTACATTATTATGAAGATTATGAAAATAAAATAAAGTCAACAACGTAAAAGAATAAGGTGCGTGAACTAGGCAGGCAAATTCAAGCACTAACGAAACGAATTGTACGATCGAATAGTGCTTCGTTAGTTCTCTTTAGTGCCTTTACAAAATTTATTGCATGAATCACCATTACGTCATAAATAGCGTTCGATATATTTCCTGCCAACTTCACGCTAGCAAACAATTTTTAAAATAAATTAATGAACTTGGGGTCATAGGTTAGTGCTTCGTTAGTGCTCTTTAGTGCCTTTACATATTTTATTTCAAAACTTACTATGGCGTCAAAAATAACGTTCGATTATTTGATTGCCAAGTTCACATCAGCAAACATTTTTTAAAATAAATTAATGAATTTGGGCTCATTGGTTAGTGCTTCGTTAGTGCTCTTTAATGCCTCTAAAAATTTTATTGCAAAAATCACTATGACGTCAAAAATAACGTTCGATCAATTTTCTGCCAAGTTCACATTAGCAAACAATTTTAAAAATAAATTAATGAACTTGGGGCCATTGGTTAGTGCTTCGTTAGTGCTCTTTAATGCCCTTAAAAATAGATTGAAAAGATCACTATGACATCAAAAACAACGTTCAATTATTTTTCTGCCAAATTCACATCAGCAAACAGGTTTTTTAAAAAATCTGATGTTACTTTCCACCAGTTGCGTCAGTTCTATGTATTTTGTACAAATTCCACACGGAAAGTTTCTTGCAAAATATTCCATATTTCCAGTACATTTCCTTCAGTCAGTGCTATGTATTTTGTACAAATTCCATACATAAAGTTTCTTGTAAGAGATTCGGTATATTTCCAGTAAAATTATAACATAAACATACTATGTCAATTGAATTTGACATTGATATTTGCCAATCAGAATCTTAATACAGCATATGTTTTCATGGTTATTATAGCACAGCTGACTGCTTTATTATATTTAATTTCTTTATAATTTTTTAACTCTATATCCATTGAATATGAAGTATGACTTGTAATCAAATTGTATAGAGAATAAAATTTTCTTTAATATTTATAATAACATTCAATGTGAAAAAAGAAATTTACAGCGTTTTTTCAAGAAAAACTGTTAAAATCTTCAAATAAGAGTACTTCCGGTTGACTAATTATAACCAAAATCTAATCAGCTCTTGTGGATGTAAAGAGAAGGAATACGCAAAAATTATAATTTTGGAAAGGTGGTATTGCAGCGTACATATATACAGACAGACATCATCGTAAAAATAGTAAAATCATATTCTAGGGACCCGAAAACGTGAGTATTCATATACATATAATATCATAAGTAGTAAATTTTTGCCGAAAAAAATTTCAGATTGTTACGAGAGCCGGTTGCCTAGCAATTTATTGAATGACATTGACAAAAAAATCACGAGTTGTCAAACGAGTGATTTTTGATCAATGTCACGAGATAAATTGGCAACAGGCTCGAGTAAATTTTTCCAGGATAAAATTTAACCACGAATGGTATTCGGATGACTATTTCCCAAATAAAAATCAGGTAATCATTTACATAATTTTTTTCTTCACAAAAATCTTGTAATTTTTATTGTGTTTAGAGGTATTATGTTTCAGTTTGCTTTTTCAACTTTTTAAATAGATTCCTGTCCGAATCAACTCGTTTTTAATAAAAACTGATAATACTGAAATTATACAGACTTTGACAGGTATGTAAACAAAATATTTCTAAAACGTCAAAATTTTTTCGCTTATCAAAACTCACTTACTTGTAAAAATACGACATCTTATTGGCTTAAAGGGTGCGAAATTTTTTTTGTGACAGTGTTTTACCGAAGTTAAACTTGGTAACTAGGTAGAATCCTAAATTTGGATTGGTTTATATATTTATGAGTGACATAGTCTATAATATACATCAGCTGTGATATTTGTATATAGGCTGTTCCGATAGTTACATGCTGTTAAATGTACACTTATTTTTGAATAAATTTTATTATAAACGATGAATTTTTGTCTAGCTCATTTTCCCTATTTTTGTCTGTAGCTTCTAAACGGTTAACAGCTTGTAACTATTGGAACAGCCTATATACAAATATCACTGAAAATTTTTTTACTGCGTGCATAGATTCTACTTTCAGGTAGCATCTATGTACCGAAAAAAAATTTACTGCGTGCATAGATGCTACTTTCAGGTAGCATCTATGCACCGAAAAAATTTTTACTTGCGTGCATAGATGATACTTTCAGGTAGCATCTATGCACCGAAATTTTTTTTATTTGCGTGCATAGATGCTACTTTCAGGGAGCATCTATGCACCGAAAAAATGTTTACTGCGTGCATAGATGCTACTTTCAGGTAGCGTCTATGCTACTTTCAGGTAGCGTCTATGCTAATTTCAGGTAGCATCTAGGCACCGAAAATTTTTTTACTGCGTGCATAGATGCTACTTTCAGGTAGCATCTATGCACCAAAAAAGTTTTTTACTGCGTGCATGGATACTTCTTCTAGCTTCAAAGCGGTTAAAGCTAGCAACGTGTACGTTGCAAATTTGGAATCTACTTGAAATTCTCTATAATATACATCAGCAGTGATATTTGTATATAGACTGTTCCAATAGTTACAGGCTGTTAAATGTACACTTATTTTTGAATAATTTTTATTATAAACGATGAATTTTTGTCTAGCTCATTTTCTCGATTTTTGTAAAAAATGTTTCGGTGCATAGATGCTACCTGAAAGTAGCATCTATACACGCAGTAATTTTTTTTTTCGGTGCATAGATGCTACCTGAAAGTAGCATCCATGCACGCAGTAAAATTTTTTTCGGTACATAGATGCTACCTGAAAGTAGAATCTATACACGCAGTAAAAAATTTTTCAGTGATATTTGTATATAGGCTGTTCCAATAGTTACAGGCTACCGTTTAGAAGCTACAGACAAAAATAGAGAAAATGAGCTAGACAAAAATTCATCGTTTATAATAAAAATTATTGAAAAATAAGTGTACATTTAACAGCCTGTAACTATTGGAACAGCTTATATACAAATATCACAGCTGATGTATATTATAGACTATTTCACTCATAAATATATAAACCAATCCAAATTTAGGATTCTACCTAGTTACCAAGTTTAACTTCGGTAAAATACTGTCACAAAAAAAATTTCGCACCCTTTAAGCCAATAAGATGTCGTATTTTTACAAGTAAGTGAGTTTTGATAAGCGAAAAAATTTTGACGTTTTAGAAATATTTTGTTTACATACCTGTCAAAGTCTGTATAATTTCAGTATTATCAGTTTTTATTAAAAATGAGTTGATTCGGACAGGAATCTATTTAAAACGTTGAAAAAGCAAACTGAAACATAATACCTCTAAACACAATAAAAATTACAAGATTTTTGTGAAGAAAAAAATTATATAAATGATTACCTGATTTTTATTTGGGAAATAGTCATCCGAATACCATTCGTGGTTAAATTTTATCCTGGAAAAATTTACTCGAGCCTGTTGCCAATTTATCTCGTGACATTGATCAAAAATCACTCGTTTGACAACTCGTGATTTTTTTGTCAATGTCATTCAATAAATTGCTAGGCAACCGGCTCTCGTAACAATCTGAAATTTTTTTCGGCAAAAATTTACTACTTATGATATTATATGTATATGAATACTCACGTTTTCGGGTCCCTAGAATATGATTTTACTATTTTTACGATGATGTCTGTCTGTATATATGTACGCTGCAATACCACCTTTCCAAAATTATAATTTTTGCGTATTCCTTCTCTTTACATCCACAAGAGCTGATTAGATTTTGGTTATAATTAGTCAACCGGAAGTACTCTTATTTGAAGATTTTAACAGTTTTTCTTGAAAAAACGCTGTAAATTTACAAGTTATACTTCATATTCAATGGATATAGAGTTAAAAAAGTATAAAGAAATTAAATATAATAAAGCAGCCAGCTGTGCTATAATAACCATGAAAACATATGCTGTATTAAGATTCTGATTGGCAAATATCAATGTCAAATTCAATTGACATAGTATGTTTATGTTATAATTTTACTGGAAATATACCGAATCTCTTACAAGAAACTTTATGTATGGAATTTGTACAAAATACATAGCACTGACTGAAGGAAATGTACTGGAAATATGGAATATTTTGCAAGAAACTTTCCGTGTGGAATTTGTACAAAATACATAGAACTGACGCAACTGGTGGAAAGTAACATCAGATTTTTTAAAAAACCTGTTTGCTGATGTGAATTTGGCAGAAAAATAATTGAACGTTGTTTTTGATGTCATAGTGATCTTTTCAATATATTTTTAAGGGCATTAAAGAGCACTAACGAAGCACTAACCAATGACCCCAAGTTCATTAACTTATTTTAAAAATTGTTTGCTAATGTGAACTTGGCAGAAAGTTGATCGAACTTTATTTTTGACGTCATAGTGATTTTTGCAATAAAATTTTTAGAGGCATTAAAGAGCACTAACGAAGCACTAACCAATGAGCCCAAATTCATTAATTTATTTTAAAAAATGTTCGCTGATGTGAACTTGGCAATCAAATAATCGAACGTTATTTTTGACGCCATAGTAAGTTTTGAAATAAAATATGTAAAGACACTAAAGAGCACTAACGAAGCACTAACCTATGACCCCAAGTTCAAATAATTGAACGTTGTTTTTGATGTCATAGTGATCTTTTCAATCTATTTTTAAGGGCATTAAAGAGCACTAACGAAGCACTAACCAATGACCCCAAGTTCATTAACTTATTTTAAAAATTGTTTGCTAATGTGAACTTGGCAGAAAGTTGATCGAACTTTATTTTTGACGTCATAGTGATTTTTGCAATAAAATTTTTAGAGGCATTAAAGAGCACTAACGAAGCACTAACCAATGAGCCCAAATTCATTAATTTATTTTAAAAAATGTTCGCTGATGTGAACTTGGCAATCAAATAATCGAACGTTATTTTTGACGCCATAGTAAGTTTTGAAATAAAATATGTAAAGACACTAAAGAGCACTAACGAAGCACTAACCTATGACCCCAAGTTCATTAATTTATTTTAAAAATTGTTTGCTAGCGTGAAGTTGGCAGGAAATATATCGAACGCTATTTATGACGTAATGGTGATTCATGCAATAAATTTTGTAAAGGCACTAAAGAGAACTAACGAAGCACTATTCGATCGTACAATTCGTTTCGTTAGTGCTTTAACTTGCTTGCCAAGTTCACGCACCTAAAAGAATATACGTAAAAAAGAATGTAAGAGGAATTTGCGAAAAATTGACGAATATAAAGAAAAAGAAAAGTAGAAAAAGAAAATTTCAGGATATTGAATATAAAGAAAATGTATGTATTGTACATTATTTATATTAAAATATCCCATAGATTTTGCAAATATATGTGAGAATTATTTTGTAGGGAGACATGAATATATGTATTTGTATTTAAAAATATTTTTCGTTTTATGCGTATAACCAGGTAAAATATCTGGCGAGAGGTTATGTGCTGGCCACATCAGATTTTTTAACTCAATATCCATTGAATATGAAGTATAAAATGTAATTAAATCACATCATAGAGAATAAAATTATTATATGTATAATAAAATTAAATGTGAAAAAATGATATTTTTTCAAGAAAAAAAATAAAATTTTCAAATGTGGGTACTTCCGGTCGACTAATTATAACCAAAATCTAATCAGCTCTTCATATGGACGTACCGAAGAGGAATACGAAAGAATTATAATTTTTAGAATTGTAGGGTAGGAGTTATCGACGGATAAAAAAAGTCACACACACGCGCACACACACGCGCACACACACACACACACACACACACACACACACACACACACACACACACACAAGCACACACACACACACACACACACACACACACACACACACACACACACACACACACACACACACACACACACACACACACACACACACACACACACACACAAACACACACACATACACACACACACATACAGACATACAGACATACAGACATACAGACATACAGACATACAGAAATACAGACATACAGACATACAGACATCATCGCAAAAATAGTAAAATTATATTCTAGGGACTCTAAAACGTGCTTATTCATTAAAAACACCATCGAATTTTTTGACCGAAAACAATATCTTCCTTAACTGCCAAAAATTATATTTTGAATTATTTATAATGATTTTTGCCCACAGCACTTAAATCAAGTTCTAAATGCATTTAAAATTAGAATTTCTAAATGGAATTTTTAATATACTCGTATTGGGATTAGGGTACTTTTATAAATAACCCAAAATAGATACAGACATTTAAAATAGAACAATAATAATTATAATTAAAGATATTATTACAAATAATTATTCAACACACAACACAACCATACGCCGGTCGCACTTCGACTCTCCGCAGGAGGAGACGCGCATCTCACAGCCTCACACATTTGATAAGGACTTGCTGGGCCGTCTCGTACGATTCCCACATACAGTGTCGGACTGGCCATTGTGGCGATTTAGCGATCGCCACAGGCCCAGGCAACGAAAGGGCGCAGTCTAAACCAAACCTGTAGCTTTCATAGTTAATATTGGTTAATATAATCAAGAGAAAAATATCTTAAAAAACTGATTGTAGATCAAGTCTATAACGTAATTCAGGAGTCTGACTTTAACCAGAGAACAAGCTTGAGTCAAAAATAACTTCATGCTAATAAAGACATACTTCTATCCCTGTGTTCACCCCAAGCTAGACTTCACCCCGGTCGTTAACTAATGTATTCTAGAAATAGTACTCAATGGACATGTGCAAAATCTACATGTACATATATATAAAATTTGGGTTTGGTGTGACATTTGGCTTTTCATACTTGAGACTTTTATTAGCAGATTCATAAATAAGATTAAATTCTCCATTTTTATTCCGGATTAAAATTTTTGGTATGAAAACTATTCATAAAAGAGAATCAGGTTGGAGCATGGATTGGAGTTAATTTGGCTTTTCATACATGAGACTTTTATTAGCAGATTCATAAATAAGATTAAATTCTCCATTTTTATTCCGGATTAAAATTTTTGGTATGAAAACTATTCATAAAAGAGAATCAGGTTGGAGCATGGATTGGAGTTAAATTCTGCAACTGTCATTTTAATAACAATTTTTTTCGCTTTAACTCTTGGGTTGTACTTAGGTTTTTTTAGTGGATCTAAAGAATTCGTTTCAACGATGTTAACGTTTTATGTCGTCTTGTGTGAAAGATAGCACTAAATGAAAATTAATTATAAACAACTGCACATACAAAAAAGTTATCTTTTTAACAGCATTCACCATTCACTATTAAATTGATTTGATTACAACAAAGAAAATGTTCAAAAATATAATACAGTTTATAAAATATTATCAATACAATATACATGCAGTTTTCTAGCAATTTGTAAATTTAATAATTCAATTCAATAATTTCGCAAGGCGTACTTCGCGTGTTCGTTATTGAAACCATGTGACCAAAATTTATGTTTTTGAAACGCGGTTTTTATGTTAGAATGTTGCTAATTCTATGCAACATAGTTATCTTTGTAATTAAATACAGGGCCGCTCCGTGCGGGTGGGCAGGTTGTGCCCCGTATAAAGGCGCCTGACTTTGAGGTGCGCCGTTTCAAGACAGTAAAGTAAATAATAGTAAATTTTTATAAAATGCTCTTATTCGTAGACAAAATTGGTATAGAACTATACAAATTAACGTGATAGAAGTGAACAGTATATAACAGTTTATAAGTAAAATAATTATCGTACCAATTGGTTCGTTATTTTTCTACCATTGTTATTAGAGGTGGGCGCGGGCCGTGATTTTGTCGGGTCACGATGGGTCACGACGTGACCCGCGTGATCGTGAATATAATTAAAATTTTGCGTCGTGATTGGACGTGAGCGTGAGGCACTAAAAAATTATCGTGCGTGATCAGGCGTGATTGAAATTTAATCGGGAGTGAGTACAAGTTTTCTTCTATTTTTTTATTTAAAAAATTGTCAATTTCCATCTTTTACTTTACATTCTTATTATTATGTCCAAATATGTCATCAACAATATTTTTTTGCATAAAAATAGTGTTATTGTTGTACCCAAAATTGTATACACAGTTGCTCCGATTTCACTAAAGATATACAAATATTTAAGCCCGTTTGACACGATCATAATTTTGTTAACAAATTTATTACCAAATTTATAATGATATTTGTGATGGAATAGAACAACCTATTTGTCCATAAACATTCGTTTCCAATGAAACCAATCTGTTACATAACTTATTACCAATTTGTTAACAAATTTGATAACAACTTATGAGTGTGTTAAACAGGCTTAAATGTACATAGAAACAATTACGTGACACGAAAGTGACCCGCTGGGCGTGATCGGGCGTGAGTGCCAAAATAAAATCGTGAGCGTGAGCATAGCCACCTCTAATAAAGGCCGCGGCCAGGTAGAATTGGCAACGCAGTGCACCAGGCTGACATTTCGTATATCAACTTGTGTTAATAAGGGAAGTTCACACTTTATTACCACTTTAACTGATGAAATACATAAATATAAGATTTAATTTTGTTATTATATTAAAATGAAGGTATTTAGAGCAAGTGTAGAATATAGAAAATATTTGTCATGGAACTTTTCATGATAAAATGCGTGTTCCTAAATAAAATTTTAATGTTATAAAATTATCTGGTCTGCTAACTACTAAGTTACAAATTTTTGCTTTTAGATGCCAGAAAAATGTTGTATAACGAATTGTAAAAGCAATTATGACAGCAATAAGTCTGAGGGATCCATTCAGTGCTTTCAATTTCCTAGAGAAGACATATTACGCAAAGAATGGATTCGGACCATGTTTAATAATTTATTAGAAAATTCTAATTCTAAATATTATATACAGTTACCGAACAGCCCAATTAAGACATTTTTAACTTTTGATACTGTACATGTTTTAAAAAATATTCGCAATAATTGGTTGAATCGAAAAGATAATGAAAAAACTTTTTGTCTCCCAAATTTTGACTCAAATGATATTTTTCTAAAAGCAAAATTTAATGATATTCAAGTACTTTATAAAAAAGAATGTAAAATGTTGGTAAAGTCTGCTCCGAAATTAAATTATAAGTCATTATATCCTAATTAATTTGAACGTGAAAAAGTTTCTTTAGCACTCAATATATTTCACGAGACCACGTTTTCGGCCCTTAAAGTTCAATTAGGTGAAAATTCGGGTACTGTAATATTTTTGGAGAAAATAATAACATGGTGGACTATAGTTAATATTAAAAGACCATTAACGGGTCTTTTAAAAAGAAATGATTTCGCTAAACCATTTTACAATATTGATGATTCTCGAATAAAATTTCTTGAAAATTTCTTACAATGGTTAAAAGAATGGCAAAATTTCAATAATAAAAACAACTTAAATGGTTCTTTAACTGCAGATACTTATAATGCTTTATATCACAGCACTTTTGTGCTAATTGAAATGATTAAATACTCTATTCAAATAATAAAACCTAAATATGTCTTAACAGGCAAATTTCAGACTGATAATATTGAAAACCGCTTTGGCTGTTACCGACAAATGACTGGTGGAAATTATAATATTACAGTTACTCAAATTCTAGAGTCGAAAAGAAAAATTCGTGTCAAAAGTGTCCTTGGTATTCATTCTGCTAAGTACGGAACTATACAGTTTTGTACCAAGATATTAGACGGCAATGGTACCAGTAATGATTTAGAATCAGTGAACTCTATACTACTATGGAACGGAAACAATCATTGCTGACATGGTACTTCAAATTTTTAGGCAACCCATAGTACGTGTAGATTTTTCCAGCGACCACAAAAATGTTTTCACAAGTGTATTTTATTTGAATGGTTGATGAATTCACAAAACAATATTAATACGTATAAGATAAACTTAAACAAATATAATTTTCCATCCTTATCATAATCACTGGGAGAAAAATGTTAACTACAAACTCTCCGATGATCTTTTACCACATATTTTTCCTTATTAATATTTTGGATCCATATATGTTTTATTAAACAGTTTTTAAGAAATCTAGAAAATAAAAAAAAAGTTAAACCATCATCAATTTGGCAATAGTCACGAAAGCCCGTAGGGAAACAAGTTTTCGAATAATCTGTCAAGTTATTTTCAATTTATTCTCACTCTCTTGTTATATTATTACTGATAATTATTTCTACATAAAAATTTGGTTTCAGAATATCATGTGTAGCAAAAAAAAATTTTAATTTATTCAATAATAATGCAAAAAATAGGACTTACTTATGCATTTTTAGCGAGTCACCTTTCTTATAATAATTAGTACAATTAGGAACACATACTTCTGGATCATTTTAATTAAAAAATTTAAAATGAACACAAAAATAAAAAATACGGCCAAACTATTCAAAGAAAAAATATTTTGAAACCTCTGGAAAAGCGTGAGCTGTGCTCTGCACATGCGTCAATTGGTGGAATCTGGTGGAATTGTGACAGTTCGCATGACCTGCCCCTTACAATGCTATAGGTAATAGACGTTTCCATTCCATGTAGTATAGAGTTCACTGTTTAGAATATTATATATATGATGATATTACCCGTAATGAAAGCATTCCTGAACATTTCTATGATGTTTTAAATCACGACTTTTTACAATTACAAAATAATCATCTGGATGAGTCAGCATTTCATTACATATGTGGTTGCGTAAGTTTCAAAATATCAAAAAAAATATCTTGTTCAGATTGTGTTAATACACTTATATCAAAAGAAAATTGCGAAGATCAATATTTTGTTACATTAAATAGAAGTGGCTTGTCTGTTCCCTCAAATATTGTAATTCTTGTAGCGAAACATGTGATTGGTATCATGCAAATATTAATTACAAACATTTTGAAAATCAATTCCTTTTATCTAATAACCAAAAAAGAATTTTGTGTCTCTTAAGTGAAACTTCATTCATTGCAAATCATACTTGCAGAATAATAATAAATGATAATTGTCATTGTGGACAAAATAATTTACAAATTTTTAGGTATATTATTAATTCAATATCAAACATAATTTTAAATAATTATTCGAGAATGAAATCTGAGAATGTTTCTCATCACAATAGTAATAAAACGAGAAAACTCAATATCTTGCAATAACTGTTCTGTTTGTTCTTTTATAAAAATGTTGTTAGGTAATGAATATATTTGTTCTTAATACATAATTATAATTATTTATCTTTAATAATATGTATTATACTCGTATAATGTTTATTGTTGGTTTTTTTTTAACTATAATTGAATTTATGTTATTCATAATAAAGAAAATTTATTAACAAAAATGTTATGTAAAGTTTTTCCAAATTTATTTCAATGTAATCTAAGTCATGAACAAGTAAGCCGGGTGACGTCACACGATGCGGCGTTGCCATATCTATGGCCGCGGCCTTTATTAGAGGTGGCTATGGCGTGAGTGATCGTGCATCAAACATAAAAAGTCGTGTGTGATTGGTCGTGATTACATTTTTAGTTCCGTGAGCGTGCGTGATCGTGAACAAAAAGTTACTCACGCGCCCACCTCTAATTGTTATATTGAAATAATAACTGTGAAAATGTTTATTACAACAAAGAATATATTGATTATAGTTCAATAATATTGATAACAAGAATGAATCCCACAATGAATCTAATATTTAAATACCCACTAGCATTTTGTGAAGAATCAAATGCTTTGTGATTTGTAAATTCTGAAATCTTAGTGAAATAATTTTATTTCTTTTCTACCGATATTAAATTTCTCTTATTTATTATTAAAAACTAAAAAGCAAAAGAAATATTGCAAACTAACTGTAAAATTATTAATTGTAACAAAGAATTTTGATTATAACCTATTGATTACAAGAATGAATCCAAGACAATTTCATCAATATATTAAATCTAGCATTTTTGAAAAAGTATAGTTTAAACTTTAAAGCGTATGGTAATTTGCAAATTTTACATCATGGGGGGGAGCACGCTAAATTACAACTTTGCACAAAGGCGCCTTATACCCACGGAGCGGCCCTGTTTAAACAAAATATTTTTTACTTGGAAGTTATTCTCAAAAATAAAACATTTCAAAATTTACATTTACTCAAATAACGAAACACCATTAAAATGGTCTCCTAATTAGGCAACTTTTATGTATAATTTACCCGACTTTTTAACTCTTTGATTTGAATAAATCTGTTTTCCCATGTTAATTGTCATTATCACGGATTCTCTGGTTCAACCTGTACACTTATGTTTAAATTCATTAAACAAAAAAAAATATAAAATGTTTCTAATACAAAAAAAAACAAAGAAAAGCAAAACCATCTTGTGTTCATTAATAATATTTTTGTATGGCTCAGAATATAAGGCCCGAAAATCCGAATCGCCACACACAGAAATATGTCCCAGTCCGACACTGCCCACATATAATAGTCCAGACGCTACGTAAATCAAATTCACATTATAAATACAGAATAAATAGAAGTTTTTTCTCTGTAATCACATCATCGTTTTCACCGGTTTTTAGTCGATTATTGGCCTCTCGTGCATATCAACCCATAATAGCCTATCAGGGGTAATATTTCACCAACGCGTCTGTCATTTTGTATAGCTCTGCTGACACTTATAGGTCAAAAGCCACTCATTGCGACACCAACAGTATCTCAAAATTCTATTGATAGATTTTATCCCTTCGGAAAAATAAAAATTCTTTGCAAATGGAGAGAATATCGATAAAACCTTATGAATTATTTTTACCTTTATGAGTTAATAATACATAAGTAAAATAACAGTACGAAATATGAAACTTGAAAGAGAATAACATTTCATAATTTTGATATAAGTTTTTGTTTAAAACAATGTTAATAAAGTTGTTTAAAAAAATTATTGTTTTACACAGAATGTTTAATGTAAAACGTAATGTAGAGTTTTAATATGGATTATTTATTTTTCCCATTTGGTAGAAAACTTTATCATTTCATGTACTTACACGAATAATAAATATTTCATAATGCTTGTAAATTTGTATTTGTTCAACGCAGTGAATATTATTCCTTATAAATTATAAATCAGTACAAGACAAATTTTTGATTTATAATATGAGTATATGAAAGGAAAGGACCAAAAGAAGTATGTCACTAATTAATAATTGTACACAAAATTAATTTGCTCACATGGAGATTATATTTCAGTCATTAATCATTTCTTTCATAGCACATTATTATCATAAATGTATGTTACGTGTTGCGCTATGTCGTACTTAAAAAAGAATGGTTTTAAGATTAGCTACATATTTATTAACCTTCCGTCTGTCGGGTGTGGTCTGTGAGTACACGGTAAATTGAAATTTTTAGATAATTTGTTTATTATTTCTTTCAAAATTTCTACCGATACAGTACCTTTTAAGTATCTGCAACAGCAACAGTTTAACCTGTACAAAACAATTTTTCAAAATTTCAAATAGTTGCCGCATGTCATTTTGTCCTGACAGGCCCCACTCAATCAAACGTGTAACGATATATATATATATATATATATATATATATATATATATATATATATATATATATATATATATATATACATCTTGGAAACTGCCATCTTAAATTTATTCTGACATTATTTTTAAATTTGTCTCATCAAATCATGAAACTTTTATATGAAACATATTTTTATACCTTTTATAATAACGAAGTTATTTGAAATTATCTAAAATCCCGATTTTCAGTTTTTTTTAAATAACTTTCAAACAGTTCGGAATTTAAAATTTTTGTCAGCGGAATCTAAATGAGCACTTAAAACTGCACAACATTGCCCATTTAACCGACCTCGTAGTTGTTATAGTTTCCGAGATCCCAATGGTAACCCAATTAATTTGTGACACACTGTATTTATATGCATAGAACTTTATTTTTTGGTTTTAATATTTTTTATAACAATTTGTATATTTATAAACAAATATTCTTATAAGGCAATTTTATTTTCATTTATTTAGGCGTTGTTCTCAAATTTTGGAAAATATGCGGTAAAATTGTAAGGTTTTTTCAATTTTAACTGACACAAGAAAAATATGTTTGGAATTAGCCCTGTTTTAGGCATTATATAGAAATAGGTTAGTAGAAAACATATTTAAGCGAAATTAGCACTGAAAGGTATGTTGGTGCCCTTCAGAGGATATTTTGTTTTGGTCTCCACGGACCACACCCGATCCAAAAGTTTCAACAAGGGCACCCGACAGAGGGAAGGTTAATAATAGTAATTTTGTAATTTTATTATGATGACAATGTTTAAACTTAAGTTTGGCAAAATTTGTATATTATGTTTGTTTTTGAAATCTTACTTCTAAATCTCAAATTCATAGTCATAAGGATAGTTTTAAATAAACCGAAAGCTTGACTTTATTAAAAAGAAAAGAGTGTCAAATTATTTTTGGCAATTAAATTTCATTCACTGTTTAATCCCACTTCAAAATTAATTCTTCTTGAGAAAAATTCATATGAATAAATTATTAATAATTAATACCTAATCGCACTAATATTAATGTAAAGTGAAAGTACCTACAACTCTTGGTCCGCGAGCCATTAGCCAGCACGTGTGATCCGACGCCTTTGATAGAAGCTCTAAAGTTGGATTTATAATGAAGTAACGCAAAACGTGACGCAGTTGTAGTAAAGTAGAAAGTAAAGCAAGCGAACTAACTGATTTATATTAAACGCAGAAAGTCTTACTGCTAACCACTGCTAACCAATCAGAATATGCAAAAATGTCGGCATCTTTCGTTCAACTTCGATATATCTTGTCTGAGCTTCGGCACTAGCTGGCAATCTTATAAGCTTTTTATAGGTTTTTGTTGAGCATATAGAAAATAGCACACAATATTTGTAAAATGGCGTTTATTTACACTTTTAGTAGCATGTACACATTCATCACACTAATATTAACATCGAAATCTTTTGTCTATAATAATAGCGTTTGTCAAAATCGGGTTGATGAAAGTCGTGCTTGAATTTTGCTGTCCCTACAAATCTGCCGGCCTGTGATTTAACCCGGTCAGCCCCTACGTAAATATAGGTTTAACAGTAGTTGTGCATGTTGTCGTTTCAGTAGTTGTAGTTGCTGGTCTTCATTCTCTTCTACGAATAATACATTGCACTCAAATGGTGACATGCTGCTCGACTACATCATCGACTGTTCTTCCATTTCCACTTGTATTTCCAATGGAGGCATAGAAGAACAGGATTTATATCCGATGTCTACATTTCTAAATGATCTGAACAATAGAAAAAATAAGTGCAGTTTGTAATGAGAGAGCATTACTAAAAATATGTAATATTCACTTCCTACTACTGTGGACGTACGGCTCTAAGAAAGACATTTCTTTATAATATTCCCAGTCATTTTCGATAACGTTTGATGCTGCTCCAGACGAATATTCATTATTTCGCTTCTTCCTTCGAGAACCTGTCCCGCAGTACTTTCCAACGGCGTTAGACAACTACAGCTAGAAAATAAACAAGAAACTGTTATTTCAGTACATACATATTCCAAGTAAAATCTAATTTCATTATATATTTATTTTATAATAATTGTTTACTGCTAATTAAATAATATATCCTTAAAAACTTACCTGTTGTACTCGTATTTACCATGTATGTATTAGCAATTTCTTCCCACACTTATTGTTTTTTATTATTGTTTTTGAAATCTTTAGACAAATTATCGTATAAAATTTAATTTATTTTGACAACTTTAATTATTTTTCTATTCATATTTATGTCAAACAAATAATTCTGACAGATGAGTCGGTATCGAATATCGATAAAATAAATAGATTATGCCCTCAATCTCAGCGCGATATTTAAATGCTGACTTCTGATTGGCCAGCGGTAGATAAGTTTAGGTAAAGCAACGCAGAAAGATGAAAGTTAGCCAAGTCTTGCGCTGCGGCTGTTACGTTACTTCAATATAAATCATCCATAGCTGTAGTACATGATCATCTTTTAACCTTACCTACTGCGTTCGCGTTACCACTTACGTTGCGTCATTATAAATCCAGCTTATGAGTTTAATAGTGAGGGAATAAGCGGAGCATAGGTAGGCGAGCAATAACATAAAGCAGCACGCGATAGGCGGGCGACGTGAGGCGGGCAGCTGTGTTAGCAAAGGGGAGATCAGTGTAATTACCGACGCATTGTTATGACATGAAGAGTTTTCTACAAAATATTAGGGCTGCTATATAGGCGACGCCGCTCTGTCAATTATTATGGAGTTACATGAATAAACAGTCAGCCAGTTGAATGTAACAGCGAAGTCCAGTGAGTCTAAATAAATAATTAATTATTTAATAAATAAATAATCTTAGTGTTAGTGTTTAACTAGTTAATTATTAGTCTTAAATTAATAATTAATATTTGTTTCTTTAAGTGATCGTTAATTTTATTGTTTTTTATTATTTATTTTTCGTCTTAATAAACATTTATTTCAATTAGTAATTCTTTGATTTTTACACCCAAATATAAATAAAAATGTTATAAAAATAATAAACTGTGATTTATTGGCTAATGCAAACTTCTTTCCATTATTGCAATTGTTTCTTATTAAAAATACAATTTCCATAGTGTACTAGATTTAATTTAAACGTTTACAGAAAATGGTGTAAAACAAACACAACTAAATAATGAAATGTAGGATGTTCCATTTGAAAATGACGAGTTATAGTTATTTGAAATTGAGTAAATTTGATTCGCTTTATTTCAATAAAGCGAATCAAATTATAATATTTTTAAAAATTATATATGAAAACATAGAGTATAGTTATAGTTGTACTGAAATTTTTTTTCTTAATTTTACTATTAAAATAACTTTAGTACGCCTTTATAAAACAATGCGTATATTAGGTCTTTTTTAGAGAAAAAGCGGAATAACTTGGCAATGCCGCGGAATACTAAAAAAACTTTATACGTGCATATAGGTGAATAAACTACAATTCAAAATATTTGAAAATATGTAGGGTGTTCCATTTAAAAAAGACCAACAAGTCTCGCCGGGCCATAATGGAACACTATGTGTAAATAATTTTACGTTATTCTCCTTCAGTAGACGAATAAAATTTGTAAATAAATTTATGCTGTATTTCTAACGACAAAGACTCACCCAGTATATTTTTAGAAGAATTTAAGTGACTAATTATTTGCAAACTCCACTTTTGAAAACAAAATATGAGATTAACATCTACGTTGCAAAATAATTAAAATAAATATTACTGGCTAACAATTATCACTTTCTAGAAGAACAGTTTGCTTACAATTTAGATGAAACTTCATAAAAACAAATTAAATTTGTAGTGGATCCAAACTCATGCCTTTATTACGAGCGCACTGTTATAGTAATAGCGCTATTATGAAGCGCGCTTTTACATTATATTCTTATGAGGTTATACGTCACTTTTAATACTATAAAAGTGGATTCGTAATACAGGCTATAGACTTCCTTTTGAGGATCGCTGTAAATAGAACTAAAAGACGATTGAAATCTGCAATATCTATCGCAAAAAAAAATTACCAAATGATACTTATTTAGATGCCTTTGAATTTAAACGTTTCAATTATATCCTTTCTCTACCTACCTAATAAATAGTTTGTTTTCTTACAAACATCAAATTCCATTACTAAATGAATATCTATGTCATAGAATGTCAAAAAAATTATTTTGTCTTAACGAATAATAATTTAATTTCATTCTGTCTAGGGGCATGCTTGAGATTCTTCTCTGCTCCGTACGCGGTTCCCGTCATAGCCAGAACCACAAGCTTTACAACATTGCTGGTCGAAATGGTGGCATTTCCCTTCTTCAGCGGCAAGCTAGCACCAGGTCCACGCTCAAGACCAACAACACCACTGTCACCATTGTCAATAACGTCAACAGCGATGATTACAGCCAGGAGGTATGAAGATGTACCTCGTGTGTATAGTGGTGTGCACACGGGAAGAAAAAAATCTGTAAAAAGACACGATAGTAGTTGTTGATGTTGAAAATAAAAACAGTAATGTTGAATTACAGGTACTGTGATGAGTATATTATAATGAAAAGAATAAGGTAGAAATTTTTATAAGCTGTGTATAATACAGAGTGTTTTACAACTTGAAGGGCATATAATATTTAATGATAACATATTTCTACATTGTGGGCGTTTACATTTTTTGCTAATTTTGATCAGTGTCGGTACTATATGCCCTTAAAGTTTGTACCCTAAGTTGTGAAACAGTCTGTAGAATGATAAATGTAAATGATTTTATTCAAAATCGATTAGTAATATGTGCGTTGCTAACTTAACAAACAGTTGGGAAGTGACTAGCTGGAATAGTATATTAAAACATAAATTTCAGAAGGCAACGTATTCTAGCACGAGTTAGAAATTCGATCACGTGCGCGCAGTTGCGAGTGGGCGAATGAACGAGTGTTTGAATTGCCTTCAAAGACCGAAAAATCTCATAAAAGTAAATCTCTTATACAAAACATTATATGTACCACCTAGACCGATCCTTTGTCCTGATTTGTACAATAATATTCACATGAACTGTGCACAGTTTATAATTATTTAAATAAAAATACAACACTACCAAATTCAATTAACGTATATCTCGATTGGTGCTACAACTTCGGTACGCAGCCAGTCGCAGCATAGCTTGTGTTGCACTTGACCTATTTACTGGCGGGTGTGGGAGTATCCACGACATACGGAATTTTAACTTATACGTAACATTTTAATTTCTATAATTTTCTTACTCTACTTTTTCAAGGATTTTAAACAGTTGCAATCTATACTGAATAAACAAACTATCAAATACTTGACAAGAGCTGCTTAATTTATTTTACAAAATATCTTTTTTTGCAGTAAAATCACACGTCCATAAGAAACCCTTATTTGGGAATTCAAACTATGAACTCGCGCTAAAAGCACATTCTATGTGTATTTATTACAGTCATGCCAATCTCAAATAACAAAATATCACCAAAAATCGTTTAAGAATGAAGCTCCTTCTAACATCAATGTGCGTGCTAGAATGTGACATTCTAATTCCGAAACAGAGAATAGTATATTCTACAACAAGTAATATTCCACACGAGCAAAAAGTTTGTTGTCCGAGCCGAAGGCGAGGACTACGGTTTGTGAGTGTGGATTATGCAATTCCAAACGTGTTGTAGACTATACTTTTTCCAACAAGATTATAGAAATTATACAAAAACTGTTGATTGATTATAAAAATTATCATATACCATCAAATAAATTTTTTGACGCCAGTCCATAAATTGCTTATCATACCAGCATTTATATCTTTCTTTCGCTTTTTTTATAATAACTGACCCACTGTATTATTAACAAGTTCCCTTATTTCTGGTAGTGTACGTTCCATATTTATATCATCATTGCCACTTGACATTTTTCTCTACAAAATGTTATTTAGTTAATTTTCTAAGTAATATATTATTATTTAGATAAACGTACTGCTCTAGAGATCTCCAAAAATCTGTAAAAATTGACAGAAAACTCCAAAACTGTTCAAAAGTTCAAAACGTCAAACGCGAATTCAGAAATAAATAAATAAATAAATAAAACAAAGAATCATAACCATAACAACCTAACAAATATATTTGATATTCCGCGCTAATATGCGGCTAAACAGATTCTGATTTGTCGAAAGCCTTGTGGAATTATTCCAAACGGCATACAGAATTATACCACACGGTTTGTTGGAATCAAAATTATTCCAATAAACCGTGTGGTATTATCAATCAACATTTTTTGTACAATTTTTAATATCTTGTTGGAGAAAGTATAGTCTACAACACGTTTGGAATAATCCACACTCGCAAACCGTAGTCCTCGCCTTCGGCTCAGACCACAAACTTTTTGCTCGTGTGGAATGTGGGCCATTCCATTACTTGTAGAATATACTATTCCGGCTAGCTAATGTCACTTTTCTGGCTAGATAAATGACACTTTCCAACAAGCTAAAATATGTTTGTCATTTAGCCAAGGCAAATTGTAATAAAAATGTCCATAATAAAAATAACGCTTTATTTAACAATTAGCCTAACAGTACGCACTAAAGTAGTAAAGTTATAATTATAGAGAAAAACTGTAAACCTTCAAAACAGGTTAAGATAACTCAACTGACAGAATCTATCAATATTTTGGTCTAAAACTTATTGATTACTAATTGATTGTGGATAAAATAGTATACACACCTCGCGGATATGCAAATTCCAGCCTCGCGCTAATAGCTGACCTCGGTAAACAGCGCTCGGCTGTAATTGATCATCTCCCGGCTTGGTATGTAATATGCTATGTATGTAATAGTCAATGAGAAACTTTAAAAAGTGATGAAATTTTCATAAAATTATAGAACGCAGTCGTCTTTATTGAAATTAAAAACGAAAACTGAGCTTTGATGAACATCGATGTATGTACAGTGCCGTCTAAAAATATGTATACACTTGATAATTACGAGAAAACCAATAAAAGGGTGTATTATATATCTTGTCATGTTAAATGTTACATCCCATTCAAATTTTTCACCAATAACAGTAGCAGACTAAAAAAATTAATTTTGTTTGTACTGGCTACAAATTTTAACATTATCAAGGTACGATACAGAATATACCCTAAAACAACTAAAACTTTATAAATACATATTTAAATTAATTTTATTCATACACAAACATATTTGCTGATCAATTCTTAATATACCTTTCAATGTCAACGCTTTATATGATTGAATCACACTTCTCAATTCAAAGTCCAACCAATCAAATTCGAGTTGCCAATATGGTGAAGTTGATTGTTTTAAGTGACAACTGTGATCTTTGTTTGTGCTTGTGCTAAGTGCCATGTAAAGTATTATACTCTGTTCCATTTAAGCCATTCAGCAGATGACGCTCGCATCAGCGCCAATTTTAAGTAGCTGAAATTACATTGGATAAACTTGTCTCATATTTCCAATTTCAACCAATCAGATATGTCAAAATTATGCCCTATGCTCTACAATATGAATGGCTTAAATAGAACAAGATATACTCGTAGTAAGTTGTTTTGTTATAGTAAATAACCAATAATAATTGCGAATACTGAATAAAACATGAAAATGACAGGCTTTACATTTGTTTCTTTTGGTTAAATTTTTTAGCAAGGTTGCTAAGACAACAACTTCTTTACAAAATAGGGTTGATTATATTTATTGTGTTAGAAAATTTGGGAACAACCTTGAAGTTTAGGGTTAAGAAAGTAGGCCATAAGTTCCGTCGTTATTTAAGATATTAGTCACGTCATTTATTTATTGTGTACGTTTCGGACATTAATTTGTCCATCCTCAGCCAAAAATTTTAAATATAATATAATATGTTAGTCAGTTTACAATAATGAACTACATATTTACAAAACAGTGCTCGCCAAAATTCTGTCAAGAATTATTGCAGAATATGATATTCTGCAATAATTCTTGGATGGACAAATTAATGTCCGAAACGTCCACAATAAATAAATGACGTGACTAATGTCTTAAATAACGACGGTACTTATGGCCTACTTTCTTAACCCTATATATTTATTGTGCATTATTTCAAATCGAAATGAAGCAGTGAAGAACCAGTTGCATTTTGAAAGGTAAATTGTTTAGTTTTATAGTAAACCTGTAAGTAAAATCACAGTAATGGGACTACCTACAGGTGCTAAAGGCTAAAGTTAAAGTTATCATACACCAGTTGAGATTGAAAATTGATCATTTAGTAGTGGCGTATTATCCTACAAGCCCATGAAGCCCGGGCTTGTGGCGCAAAATATTTAGGGGCGCCGAGACGGCGGACCGCATGAGTCAAATAACCTACTAAGTTTTAAAGCATAATTGGAAGTAAAAGCCCGTGTTACGCAAAGCAGTTACCAATAGTTCGAGAGAACAGTCACTTTCAATTCTTAAATCTAAAAGAATTAAAAGTTTTAAGAAAGATTAAAACATTAACACAAAATTGAATAGTTTATCCATAAGCCATAATGGCTATTGAAACTTGAAAAGTTTTTGCTAATAACAAAGCTCGAAAAGATAAATACTTACACGCCTATTCAGAAAAATAAATGTTTAACTTAAACACTATTTAAAATAGTAAACGTTAATTATAATTTTGTTTATTCAGAAACACGGTAACTAAATATTTAAACATTGTTTAAAATACACACTGTTAAAAAAATCAAGACCGTAAAAATACGAATTGGAACACGAATTCAATTATTATATGTCATATTGGTGTCATAATTGGACAGATACACATTGAAATTAAATACGAAACTGATATTAATAGTACATTAAAACACAAGTATCATAAGGCAATCTGTTAACGTACGAGTCCAAGTTTGGAAAACGAGCCGCCAGGCAAGTTTTACAAAGGACGAGTGCGTCAACAGGCCTTATGATACATGTTTTTTATACTATTTTTTTCTATTGAGGTAATTTTACAATTAGATTTTTTTAAAAGGAGTTGTCAAAAATATGAGTTGGTGTTTTTTATCAGTTATGTTGGTAGCGTTTCCCGGTAAAAATTGAAATTTCACATTTTGACAGTTTGTGTATCTTGTGATTTTGTCTGATTGTTTACATTAAAACATTGTATCAAGCATTATACAATTATGAAAGAGGAAAACCAATACATGCAATGAACTCCAAGGTTATTAATGAACCATCCTGATTTGACATATCGGAGGTTCGTGTTGGTTATTATCATAAATAAAACTTGAATATGGGATTGAAGGACGTTACGTGGACCATCAAGCCTTTTTATTGAGAAAACAACATAAATAAAACTCTTTAAATAATGAAATACTTTAATGAACAATTTATTGCTCTAGATTTTTACTTTCCACCATTTTTATAACACTCACTGCTCAGTTGCACAGATAACGGCAACAGCTTTTCTTACAATTTTTAATACAAAACATATATGGCATATAATCGATAGTTCGCCACAACGTGGAACTGCAAATCATGGATTAAAACGTCAACTTTTCATATTTGTTTGCTAGTAGTCGCCGCAAATTGAGTAGACAGTGGTAACATTTTCAAATAACGTGCATCATACATTTCATAACCTGCCTGAAATAACAATACATTAAATTCAAAATTGCATTACCATAAATTTAAATTGTAATAAATAAAACTTACCATTTTAATTATTTTGACAAAGTAAACCTGAGCGCATTGTTTCATGTTTCATAATTTTTTAGTTGAAATTTTAACTTCACAGATTCTTATTCTTTCTTAACTAACACAGCTATAGCTATACATTTCTTTTCTTTCTAGTCCTATCACCTAGAGAAAGGATAAAAATCCACAATTAGAAGTAATGTTTCAACACAAACAATTTACCGTTTTAAGGTTATCTGTCAGTTATGAGAGCATGACTACCACCTCTAGAACATGAAAGGCGCCAAAAACAGTACGTTTATAGATTTTCTAAACGTCGTGTTTTCAGTGATAAACAATGCTTTTATAGAAACATAAGAACACCGAAATAGAAAAAGATAATTTGAAGTGCATTTGCAAATTTTAATAAAAAGGATTAGAAATGGATACAAGCTAAAAGAGAAAATGGTCAGAAAATTGGAAGTTAGAAGATAACTTTTAGTTATTGAAGTTAAAATGTGGGGAGATATCAGCATAAAGAAAATTTCATTCTGACCTATTAATATCTATGTTACTATGTTGGTCGATTTTTTTCTTTACATTAAGTTATTATTTTCTTTATTTTATATGATCATTGTTTAAGTTTCCTTTACTATTTTAATTTACTTTTATGTCGTAAGTTCCCTGTTCCTTATGCAAGTACGTTCTCTGAAGAAAATAAATT
This sequence comes from Harpalus rubripes, assembly GCA_963082715.1. NCBI lineage: Eukaryota > Metazoa > Arthropoda > Insecta > Coleoptera > Carabidae > Harpalus > Harpalus rubripes. The sequence goes on from OY720454.1 coordinate 38,697,461, forward strand.
TAGTTTTTTACCTCCCGCTACCCTTGGTAAGGGAGGTACAGGGATCGTGCTAAAAATCGCATATCGAGATTTTGGTAAATGACCACGTTTTAAGGTCCCTACAATCCAATTTAACATTTTTACGATGATGTCTGTATGCATGTGTGGATCCTCCACTCTAACTCAGATACTAACATTCAGAAAATTATGAAACCTTGTATTTCGAAGTTTTTCTGTAATAGAATGAACCCATTAGATTTTGGTGCAAATCGGATAACCGGAAATGGCATTTTACTAGAAGCACAAACTAGTTTTTCTTCGAACATTACCTTTAAATGTTATTTTTTCGACATTAATGTTATTATAAAAATTAAAGATTATTAAATTTTCAACAGATTTGCATTAATACTTTTTGTATATATTTTATGGATAAATTTATAAAATTATCTATAATTTAAATCCCGAAGCCTACGCTTTAAGCAAACAAAACTCCTTGGTTGCGCAGTTATTCAAATATATGTAACTGACAGATAAATGTCACTGTCAAAGAACTAATCATTTCAAATTAATAATAGTAACGTTTTAAAAAAAAAAGTAAATAGAATAGGAAAGGAAATTAATATAGTTTCCAGCATATGTAAATGTGTAGATATGTATTTAGATTAATGAAAATTAACGATTCCAACCAAGTTTAAGCTAATTCTCATTTTTTGATTAGTGAATTCTATTTTATCCCGGTATTTAAAATTTGATCTTCATTTTATTATCAAAAAATCTGATGTGGCCAGCACATTACCTTCCGTCAGTTCTATGTATTTTGTACAAATTTCATACGGAAAGTTCCTTGCTAAATTAAATACATATTCTATTTCTTGTACATTACCTTCGGGCAGTTGCATGTATTTTATGCAAATTTCATACAGAAAATTATTATTTTGTGACGTTTTCTAAATACCGTGTAATGTATCTGCAGAAATAAAAGATTTATTATTATTATTATTATTATTATTATTATTATTATTATTATTATTATTATTATTATTATTATTATTATTATTATTATTATTATTATTATTATTATTATTATTATTATTATTATTATTATTATTATTATTATTATTATTATTATTATTATTATTATTATTATTATTATTATTATTATTATTATTATTATTATTATTATTATTATTATTATTATTATTATTATTATTATTATTATTATTATTATTATTATTATTATTATTATTATTATTATTATTATTATTATTATTATTATTATTATTATTATTATTATTATTATTATTATTATTATTATTATTATTATTATTATTATTATTATTATTATTATTATTATTATTATTATTATTATTATTATTATTATTATTATTATTATTATTATTATTATTATTATTATTATTATTATTATTATTATTATTATTATTATTATTATTATTATTATTATTATTATTATTATTATTATTATTATTATTATTATTATTATTATTATTATTATTATTATTATTATTATTATTATTATTATTATTATTATTATTATTATTATTATTATTATTATTATTATTATTATTATTATTATTATTATTATTATTATTATTATTATTATTATTATTATTATTATTATTATTATTATTATTATTATTATTATTATTATTATTATTATTATTATTATTATTATTATTATTATTATTATTATTATTATTATTATTATTATTATTATTATTATTATTATTATTATTATTATTATTATTATTATTATTATTATTATTATTATTATTATTATTATTATTATTATTATTATTATTATTATTATTATTATTATTATTATTATTATTATTATTATTATTATTATTATTATTATTATTATTATTATTATTATTATTATTATTATTATTATTATTATTATTATTATTATTATTATTATTATTATTATTATTATTATTATTATTATTATTATTATTATTATTATTATTATTATTATTATTATTATTATTATTATTATTATTATTATTATTATTATTATTATTATTATTATTATTATTATTATTATTATTATTATTATTATTATTATTATTATTATTATTATTATTATTATTATTATTATTATTATTATTATTATTATTATTATTATTATTATTATTATTATTATTATTATTATTATTATTATTATTATTATTATTATTATTATTATTATTATTATTATTATTATTATTATTATTATTATTATTATTATTATTATTATTATTATTATTATTATTATTATTATTATTATTATTATTATTATTATTATTATTATTATTATTATTATTATTATTATTATTATTATTATTATTATTATTATTATTATTATTATTATTATTATTATTATTATTATTATTATTATTATTATTATTATTATTATTATTATTATTATTATTATTATTATTATTATTATTATTATTATTATTATTATTATTATTATTATTATTATTATTATTATTATTATTATTATTATTATTATTATTATTATTATTATTATTATTATTATTATTATTATTATTATTATTATTATTATTATTATTATTATTATTATTATTATTATTATTATTATTATTATTATTTCTTGTCCATTACCTTAAAGCAGTTGTATGTATTTTATACAAATTCCATACAGAACGCAAAAGATCCTATATTTCTAGTAAAATTATAAGACAGACACACTATGTCAATTTCACTTGACACTGACATCTTTCAATCAGAATTTTCTTAATATAGTAGCTGTTTCCACAGCTATGGCTACTTTATGAAATTTAATTTCTTTATAATTTTTTAACTCTATATCCATTTAATATTAAGTATAAAATGCAGTCAAATCGTATAGAGAATAAAATATTCTTTAATATTTATAATAACATCAAATGTGAAAAAATTATATTTAACATAGTTTTTTCAAGAAAAACTGTTAAAATCTTCAAATGATGGTACTTCCGGTTGACCAATTGTAACCAAAATCTAATCAGCTCTTCCTATGGATGTAACGAAGAAGTATACGAAAAAATTATAATTTTTGTAACTGTAGTATTAGAGTTATCGCAGACGAAAATTTTGTTACACACACACATCCACACACACACACATCCACACACACACATCCACACACACACACACACACATACAGACATCATCGTAAAAATAGTAAATTCGTATTCTAGGGACCCTAAAACGTGCTTATTGAGTAAAAACTCATCATCGAATTTTTTGACCAAAGACAATACCTTCCTTACCTAAAGGTGACGGAAGGTAAAAAGGTAGTTACTTGGATTAGATTAGACTATATTTTAAGGAATAAATTGCCAAAATTAGAATAAAATACGCTAATCCAAAAATATGTATTAGCTTACTCGGGCGGTACATAGCGGGAGGTATTATGTTGGCCACACTAGATTTTTTTGTGATTTTCAGTTACCAAATACCGACCTATATTCTCTATTGTATAAATTGAAATAATGTTTATTTTTTGTTAACTGAATATTTTCATTTTGATTATATTAAGTAATCCAACATTTTTACCTTCCGTCACCTTTAGGTAAGGAAGTTATTGTCTTTGGTCAAAAAATTCGGTGGTGAGTTTTTGATGAATAAGCACGTTTTGGGGTCCCTAGAATACGATTTTACTATTTTTACGATGATGTCTGTATGTGCATGTGTGTGTATGTATGTGTGTGTGTGTGTGTGTGTGTGTGTGTGTGTGTGTGTGTGTGTGTGTGTGTGTGTGTGTGTGTGTGTGTGTGTGACAAAATTTCGATAATTCTAATACTACAATTCCAACAATTATAATTCTTTCGTATTCTTCTTCGTTACATCCATGTGAAGAGCTGTTTAGATTTTGGTTATAATTGGTCAACTGGAAGTACCCTCATTTGAAGATTTTAACAGTTTTTCTTGAAAAAACGATGTTAAATATCATTTTTTCACATTTAATATTATTATAAATATTAAAGAATATTTTATTCTCTATACGATTTAAATGCATTTTATACTTCATATTAAATGGATATAGAGTTAAAAAATTATAAAGAAATTAAATATCATATATTAGCCAGATATGCTATAACTCTGGAAACAGCTGCTATATTAAGAAAATTCTGATTGAAAGGTGTCAGTGTCAAGTGCAGTATGTGTTATAATTTTATAAATATAGGATCTTTTGCTAGAAACTTTCTGTATAGAATTTGTATAAAATACATACAACTGCCTTAAGGTAATGTACAAGAAATAGAATCTTTTGCAAGGAACTTTCTGTATGACATTTATACAAAATACATAGAACTGACGGAAGGTAATGGCTGGCCACATCAGATTTTTTTTCAGTGACTATGTTTATGATGTATAAAGTTTGTGCACTTTTATTATATCTAAAAAAAATCTGATGTGGACCCCACACGACTTTCTTGTACGCAAGACCAATATGAAGTATAGACCCAATTATAAAATAGCACGTATTTGACATTAACATCTATTATTTTATTTTTTTGTTATTTTTTGTCCTAATCCATAGCAAGCTTCATTATAAAATCCAAAAAGTAAATAAGTTCTAAATTTACATATCTCGCTTATACAAAGGGCTAATTTAATAATACTGATGTGCTAGACGCAGAATTTAATTCTCTAAAACTATTATTCGAAGCATTTATTTCTAAAATCAAAATGAAACCATTTTATTCAAGAAAACTGTTAACAACTTCAGGTAATATATCACTTCCGGTTAGCCTGTTTTAACCAAAATCTACAATGTTCAATTGACAAATTTGAAAAGTTTTGGTTTATATTTTAAAATAGTTTTTCATTAAAATCTATTATAGGCTTCAAATAAAGTAACATTTCTGGAAATTACCAAAAAGGGAGGTGCACAACTAGATGTTATAGCAGTCCTAAATACAAAATTTCAACTTTCTACGGCTCACCGTTTTTGAGTTATGCGAGATACGTATGTACTTACGTACAGACGTCACGACGAAATTATTCTAAATGGATTCAGGGATGATCAAAATGGATATTTCCGTTGATATCTGAAAACCGAAATTTTTCGCGATTACAATAGTTACGTTACATTGTACAAGGAAGTAAAAACTCCTAATCGAGAAGGGCGCAAAAAGTTATGGGCTTTGGGCGCTTATGTTACTTAATATGCCACTGTCATTTAGCGTCAATTTTCAATTTATTTGTATAAAGTGGAAAATTCAACTGTCGTATAGTACTTGATCGTCTTAACAAGTGTACGCCTGGTAAGCGCCCGCACGGTGCAAATATTTCATCATTACCGATATCTGTGTACAAAGCAGATTGGCACACCCAGCAATGGGTAATAAGCCGTGATGATATATTTATTTATTTAAAAACTCTGCACTGGTGCGCATGATACTAAAATGAAGATTTAGAAATAATAATGTTGAATCGCACAATATTAAATCATTTGAAATTCTGAGAAATAATGATTAGTTAGAGATCCTTACTCCCGTATCTCGCATATTTAAAGTCGAACGGAATACTTTTTGCCCTAAAGTTAAAAATTACATATTCTTATAGGAAATTTTCTGACAAATTTGATGGTGTTATTCATAATATTCTGTCTCATTGCGAAAACTCAAAAATTTTCAGGCTCATACAAACTTTTCGGCCTTAAGAGATAGGCACCAATTTATAGCGTTAATATTAAGAGAAAGGATCATAGAAGTTTTTCTTCTTGAAATATTTTTTTTGTAAAATGCACCATTTTCTTAATATTTTAAGTTAAAGTTGAAGTTTTTTCGTTGCATCTTTCGCGCGCTCGACGCGCTGTACAAATGTCGGCCAACCGTGCGCTTATGCTTTGTTTAGAGACATGTCGATAAATTTAAAAAATACTACTTACCATGTATTCTTGATGATGATGATGATGATGAAGATGATGATGATAAATAAATATAAAATTTCATGTGCTTCAAATTACCTATAATTAGAAAAGATGAAAAATGCCTTGGTGATCCAGAATTTGTTTATTCAAAACAAATTATAAGAGTTCAATATGTACATTAGTTACACGTTACAACAAAAACAAATAAAAATAAACACATTTAGTTAATTTAATAAATAATTTACAAATAAGTTTTTATATATTACGAAGTATTCTTGACAGATTGTAATAAATAAATGCCTTGTGCTTTATATAACAGTTTCAAATGTATATTATTTACATATTATAACAAAAACAAATAAAAATAATCACATTTAGTTAAATATTGAAAGAAGTTTTCAGAACTCATACAAATATTTATTTATAGTGTTGTTATTTACCTGATGAAGGAAGCACTTCTCTGTCGAAATGCCGTTTTTATAGCAAGTTTTAAAAGAACTATTAACCAAATATTGTCTTATTTATATTTAGTTAATGTAATAAATAAAATTTATAGATAAAGCATGTAAATAGAAACAATCTAATTATTATTGAATTTTGACGGTTTGAACTGTCATTATTAACTCCATAACAACAACTAAAAGTAACTGTTTATTTGATAGTGTATTAAAAAAAATTAAGTCACTCTCACAGAATTAACTTATTCTGCTACAAATAATGCATTTAAAATAACATCAGGTACGAAAATAACAGTTTCTCCACAATTTTTATCAGACAGATTAGCCATTTTCATTATTTGTCACGACACAAATGACAGAAAATGAAGCTTGTTTATAATTTATAAACGACTTGACCAAGGAGGGATTGACGTCTATCAACGACTGTCTTGCACAGCTTACTAATTGATTAGTTTTTATTTTGTGAAAATTAAATATTATAATGGTTTTTACTATTTCGTCAAAATTGAATGAATATAATATAAACCACGTAAGCTAAGAATGTTTATTCACTCACTTGATGTATAAATAGCTAGCTATTATAGAATGGGAAAATAAGTTTTTATATACATATTCCTAATCACATTTTCCTAAACACATGCAACCTGTGGTACATATAATTTTATTATTTTTTTCCAATTACATTTTGCAGAACACAATGTTTTGCATTTACAGTACAATTTTTTTAGATTATATAGGGGTTTGGGAGGTATGACCATACAAATCGGCATTAGTCTATTATTTTCCAATTTCCAGACAGTATTTATTGCTTCTGTAGGTTTGTAGTCTAGAATTATTGCGCTTGTAAATATTTCTATTTGATGTAGTGAACGCAAAACATGGTATTTGAAAGCACTCTCAGTTAGAGGCAGATATCTATAATTTAAAATTTAAGAGTTTGTTGTGTCATTTCTTTAACATAATGTATTACCTGATATCTTGTTTACATTCTGAAAAAAGATGTGTTATCAGACTATTCAAATTTTCAGTAAAATTTGGTCTCCTATATAAAAACTTGAAAAAAGTCGAGCATTTTCGATATCATCTCTATTAGTTTTTGGATAATCACTCTATTCTGCTGCAATTAAATTTTCATTCATGTAATAAAGAATTATATTCCTTAAAATCAAGTATTTCGTTGTAATTTGACAATGAAGCAGGTTACTGAAAAACCAATTATGTTGCAATCAAATTTTCATTCTTATAATCAAGAATTATTTATTATAGTAAGGAAATATTTATAGAAAAAAAATTTCTTTGTAAAAGTAATTAAACTAAAACTACAAAGAAATTATGGTGTAATATACAAATACAAAAATTACGAAAGAATTAGAATTTGCTATATTTAAAAGAAAAAATAGAAAGTAAAATTACCTAAAAAAAATACCAATTTTATTTTTCTCATGAAATAGCATATTCTCGTTAATTAAGAGTTTTGTTTTTTATTAAAACTGCAAAATTTAGTTAATGTTAGTAAGCGTCAGTACAGCGCGTTGAGCGCGCAAAAGATGCAACGAAAAAGCTTCAACTTCAACTTAAAATATTAAGAAATTTGTGCATTTTACAAAAAAAAATTTCAAGAAGAAAAACTTCTATGATCCTTTCTCTTAATATTACCGTTATAAATTGGTGCCTATATCTTAACGCCGAAAAGTTTGTACGAGCCTGAAAAATTTACTACAAAACAAAAAAATCACGTGTTCCTGTTTTAAATTTTATTTAAAAAAAAATATTTCTATTCATAATATGTAGTATTTTTTAAATTCATAAGTAGCAGAATACATGAGAAAATGATTCACCAAAAGAATATCATAAATATCTCAATTTATACAGAAGACATGACGAGTAAAAGTGAAAAAAAGTTAAAAATTGAAATTACGTATTTTTTTTGGAAAATATTGTTATGTGCAGTGCCCGCCGTCGCCGCCACTGTTACCGCCTCTGTCCCCGTCGCTGTCGCCGCCGCTGGCGCAGGGACGAGCGAGTGTCTATTGTTAACGATGACGCAGCAGACGTGTCGGCACCTGCTTAATTACGCGGTTGATGTAACCTATTGTGTTTTATCTAGAAATCTTCTAGTGAGTTCTGGAATACGGATGCCGAGGTATATAAGGACTGTTAGTGAAGGCATTGGACAGTCTGATATAAATAAGCGTTGCGTGTTAATCAGTGGGTGATATAAACAGATAGTAGACAAGTGGTGGATATAAATAAACGTAGTTGTATAAATAAATAAGTGATCTATTGTGACGAAGTCACATTACCTGGCCCATGGCGACAGAGGCGATGAGTTTTCCACAGCGAGAGAGCAACGTGTGGTTACAAACACGTGTTGAACAAATTCCATATTCACAGTCCATCCAGCTTTTTCCGTTCTTCATAGCCGGTCCGTGGGCTTTGTATTCAGGGCAGGGAACATCATTCGACACTTTTCTTCAGGTTTCGCTAAGAAAATCGGGATGAAAAATATGTTTTTTTGTCAAAGCACACTTAGGAAACGTACCAGTTAAGTGAGGATGTACAACCACTGCCAGCCGACATGCCCCTGATCCACGGGCCGTGCCTACCTGTCAGGGCAACATTTGAAGGGCCCTGAGAACACGATCCCATCCACAGGGCTGAGAGAAGATCACCGGGAAATCCATTTGACAACTTTCACAGCTGAGCGATGCGAGCGCTATACGGCCAGCCACGGACTTCACAGGAAGCATGATTTAATATTGATTATTTAATGTATTGTTGTAATATTTAATTGTATATTAGATTTGATAATAATCATCACGGAAAAGCTGGAAAATTAATTATTAATAATATATTAAAGACACAAATAAACATTTTAGAAACCCAGGCTTCAGCCAATCAGAAACCGCGATACAACTCCGCCTCTGTACCAATCAAATGACCGATAACATTCTCCCTCTTAAAACCGCGCGCGTTCAAACCAAACTCAGCCAAAGGCTGGTATAAAAAACGCGCTGCCGGCCTCAGAGATTCATTCTAAGCAACAGCTGCATCCGGCTTAACTTAGGAATTCGAGACGAGCCACCGGCCTACCAGCATCCTGGTAGACTGACTCCACTCTTCGCCGCGAAACCGTCGTAGCAACCGGGCAATTTTTGCCAAGTCCGAAAACAGAAGACTGGTGAGTTACTCATCAACGTAGCAGATCACTGAAAACAAGTTTAGCTTGTAGTGAAAGCACCGAATTCGAGTAGAATCTAAGTCCAGTTTGCATTTAAAATACAAAGTATAATCGTAGTTTGACTTCACGGAGTTTATGTCCAGTTTTCATTTAAATACAGAGTATAATTGTAGTTTAAATTCACGTCCAGTTTTCATCTAAATACATAGTCTGATTTTAGTTTAACTTTACAGAATTTAAATCCAGTTTGCATTTAAAATACAGAGTCTGATAACAGTCACATTTGAAATCACACTTCCAGCTTTCCGATTCACATTGTCTTTTCTATTTGGCTTTTATTTTTATATTGTACATAGTGTGTAAATAAATTATTGTTAAGGTGAAACATTTCATGATTGGGTTTCCAACCCTAACCCCCGACAAGCTACCCGCACCCTTGCCTCCCTCACCGACAGTTTCAGACGGCGCCCGAGTTACCACAGCAGCAGAACGAGGGAACAGCATCACAAGTGGCGCCCGAGCAGGGACTAGCTGCAACACAATCATGGAAAAAGATGAGCTTGACAAGGCCTTTGAGGCCCTAACACCAACAACTGTTTACACACTTAACAAGGAGGCACTACAAGCACACCTCCAGAACCAGGGTGCCGATACCACTGGCACCGTAGACGAGCTTCGGCGACGACTAGGAGCTCTAATAAAAACCGCCAAGCCGAACTCACCTCCAGCAACAAACCCCGCTGCCGGTACCGATAAACCAACAACCGCCACTGCAACAACACCCACCTGCGAACTCGCTAGGAAATGGAACGTCCACTTCGACGGGAAAACAGACCCCATATCCTTCCTCGAGCGAGTGACCGAACTCAAAGAGAGCTACGGCATCCATGACGGCCAGCTACTATCCGCGCTACCGGAACTCTTCAGAGGATCAGCACTGTTTTGGGTCCGTAACAATCGCGCACAATGGGGCTCCTGGCAAGACTTCCTGGACGATTTCCACTTGTACTACGTGGGCTCCGATTACGCCCTACGACTGGAAGAAGAAATAAATCGGCGCAAACAGAAGCCAGGAGAGAAGGGAAAAGAATATATCACAGATATACAGACCCTCATTCGCCGACAAGAGAAACTGACTGCCGAGGAGGCACTCTTCCGCATCCACCAGAATATGGCCCCGGAGTATCGGCAACACATACGACTACGGGAGCTCATCAAGGAAATCGAAGAGTACGAGCGGTTGCAGCGGGAATTAAAGTCGCAGTCGGCAGCAGCACGCCTCAACACTGTCTCCACCACAGCCGCGCCTACAGAAAGTAGCGCACCGCCACGCCCCAAGCAGAATACAGCCGTACAGTGTTGGAGATGCGGCCAGCACGGTCACCAACGGGTGGATTGCAGCAACGACTGGAAGGCCTTTTGTTGGAACTGTAACAAAGCAGGAGTGCTAACACGGAAATGCGACTGCCGCAAGAAAAAGTCGCCGGGAAACGCTCAGTGAGCTGGACTGCACAGGGGCCGGCACAGCTCACCTACCACCAGCCCCAAATAAGAAACACAGCCTTACCAGTCATGGAACAAGGGGACGCTCAGGAGAACAGGCTATTCCTTGACGTCCAAATTCACGGCCAGACTTTCCGTGCGCTGGTGGATACGGGAGCGATGTGCTCCTACATCAACGCACAGACAGCCGCAGAGCTCAGCAACGCTCACACTCCGATTCAACCTTCCCCTCATCCTCAGGCACAGCTCGCCGACGGGACGACGGTCCGGACGAAAGGCGCCATAAGCGTGGGGTGCATTATTGGCGGCATATGGAAGCGGCTCACTTTACAATGCATGCCACAACTCACCAGCACTATCATACTCGGAATGGACGCCCTCGAGATGCTGGGGGCAACCATTTGTACACGTCCACGGGGTATCACGCTGCAAGCAGGTTCAGCAATAGCAATGCAGGTAAGCACGGTTCAGTCTCAAACTTGGGAAGAACAACTAGCCTGTTTCCTAGCATCCGAGCTCCCTGAGTTTGAGCAACTGCAAGGGGTAACGCCAAAAATTAAGCACCACATACGGCTGAAGGATACTACGCCCATTAAACAGCGGTACTTACCTCGCAATCCGCGCATGCAGGAGGTAATAAATGAGGAAGTTGCTTCTATGCTGGCCGATGACATCATCGAGAAATCGCAGAGCCCTTGGAGCTCTCCAGCAGTAATCGTACGAAAGAAAGACGGACGACCGAGGTTTTGTATAGACTTCAGACAACTCAATAAGGTTACGGAAAAGGACGCCTACCCATTGCCGTACATTTCAGCAATCCTCGACAAACTCAGAGCAGCCAAATACTTTTCGACGATTGACCTGAAGAACGGGTATTGGCAGGTGCCTCTGACAGAAGCAAGTAAACCACTGACTGCGTTCACGGTTCCGGGGAAAGGTCTCTACCAGTTTAAGGTGATGCCCTTCGGCCTCCACGCTGCCCCCGCTACGTTTCAACGCCTTCTCGATGACGTCATCGGTCCCGAACTCGAGCCACACGCTTTCGCATATCTGGACGATATTATAGTGGCCAGCGCCACTCCCGAAGACCATATTCGCCATCTGCGCGAAGTCTTCCGACGCTTGAAGGCTGCTAATCTACGTATTAACCCAGATAAATGCCAATTCGGCCTGCGGGCAATTAAATACCTGGGCCACGTAGTGACAGAAGCAGGCATCCAAACTGACCCCGAGAAGATCGAGGCGTTCATAAAGATGCCACCGCCCAGTAACGTCCGCGAGCTTCGCCAGCTCCTAGGGACGGCCTCCTGGTATCGCCGGTTCATACCGCACTTCTCGACAGCCATGGCACCGCTGACGACCTTGCTAAAAAAGAAGCAGAAGTGGAGATGGGGGCCGGAGCAGACCGAAGCCTACCAGCGGCTACAAAAAGCACTTACCTCCGCACCAGCTCTTGCCTGCCCTGACTTCAGCCAACCGTTTATTCTGCAAACAGACGCCTCTGACGTAGGGATCGGAGCCGCCTTGGTTCAAGGCAGCCTGGAGGAGCCCCGTGCTATTGCGTACATCAGCCGCACACTCCAAGCTCCCGAGAAGAACTATTCCGTAATGGAAAAGGAATGTCTGGCCGTCGTCTGGGCTATAAAGAAGCTGCGAGGCTACTTGGAGGGATACCATTTCACGGTGGTGACCGACCACCAAGCCCTCAAGTACCTAGACTCTCTGAAGGAGCCTACAGGACGGCTGGCCCGCTGGATCGTCAGCCTACAACAATACGACTTCCAAACAGAATATCGGAAGGGCAGCCTGAACCACGTAGCCGACTTACTCAGCAGGAAGCCCTTGCCGGCTCTCCAATCGGTAGCCGCCAGCGGCGGCGCATGGTACCAGAGGATGCTCCAGGAAGTCGCCGCGCGGCCACAGGACCACCCAGATTATCAAATCATGGCAGGTAAGCTTTACCGGCGATTCTGGGATCCGGCCGATTTATCCGACACCGAGCCGCAACGGGAGTGGAAGCGATGCATCCCCGCGGACGAACGGCAGCAGATTCTGGCCGAAAACCACGACCAGGCGACCGCAGGACATTTGGGGATAGCCAAAACGCTCAGCCGGCTGGCTCTACGTTATTACTGGCCCGGTATGTTCAGGGAGGCGGCGGCCTATGTTCGGCAATGCCTCAGCTGCCAACAATTCAAGGCGGATCAGCGAGGCCCCAGCGGCCTCATGGGCCCACCAAAAGTAGGCCAGCCCTGGGACATCGTAGCCGTGGACATCATGGGGCCGTTACCTCATCCAGCGAAGGGATATCAGTACATTATTGTCTTTCAGGACCGCATGACCAGGTGGATTGAATGCCGCCCCCTCCGCAGAGCCACTGCCACCGCCGTCATCACTGCCTTTCGTGAACTCATCATGTGCCGCTTCGGCTGCCCAAAAGTCCTTATCTCGGACAATGGGACAGAATTCAGCAACGGCACCGTTCGGCGATTTCTGCAGGAAAACAACATAAAACATCAACTTACACCCCCTTACACACCACAAGCAAACCCTGTCGAGCGGGTTAACAGAGTGCTGAAACCAATGCTGGCACAGTTCTGCCAGAATTCACAACAGAACTGGCACGCCCTGCTGCCAGAGTTCACACTGGCCATCAACAGCAGCCGCCACGACTCTACAGGCTATTCGGCGGCTTACCTGAACTTTGGCAGAGAGCTAAGCCTGCCCACAGCCAGTGAGATGCCAGCCGAAGATCAGGAGAACGTCGACACTACCGTCTCCGAGGAGCATCTGGCCCGGCTGAAGGCTCTACAGGCAGCACAGGAGTTGGCACGAATCAACCTCGCACATGCTGCAACTAATCAGGCTCGACACTATAATCTACGACGACGAGACCGACGGTTCCATCTCGGTGACTTGGTAATGAGGCGAGAGCATCCGCTGTCGGCAGCGGCCAAGGGCATCGCCGCCAAACTCTGTCCCCGTTACTCTGGTCCTTGGACAATCATGAAATGTGTCACCCCGCTCATCTACGACTTGCGCGACTCCCGCGGAAAAAGGTTAAAAAACATACACATTAAAGATTTGAAACCAGCTTTTATAGGTCAACAGCAGGATGAGCGGAAGATTTCAACCGTGGAAGGTCCCCTCGTCACAGCCACGCCGACCGCCCCCGACTCCGGCACCCCGGCCAGCATCCCGCCGCCACCGAGCCCGGATCTACCCAGTGGGGTCGCCGCTGAAACATGCCCGCCGACAAGACGTACGTCCGCGGCGGCCACATTCATCGCCGCCTCCAAAGATGTCGTCACACCATAAGTCGAAGCCAGCGGCGCCCCCGCAAACACCACCCCGGCCAGAAACCTGTCCCAGGGCAAGGGACAGACATGGCCACCCAGCTCCACCACTGCAGACTCCGCCCCGGAGGCCGCTGGATCTGCGGGAGGTACTCCTGCAGCGCTACGGGTCTAGCCCGCCAGAAGCCAGCCCCTCCTATTACCAGCCTGCAACCCCGGAGCCGCCAGCATCACGCAGCTCGCCAACACTGTCTCCCATGTCGCCCACCGATTGGTTGTCGCTGGACACATCACCGCTGCCCACGACGCCTGACCGACCTGTAACCCCCAGGACACCAAAGATCCTGAGCCGAAAACTGGAGGAGCAGCTGTTCGGCTTGTCTCCGTCTCCGCCGAAGAGGAAGGCCATTGACTTCGTGTCACCTCTGCCGGTCCGGCCTCCGTTAACTCCGGAACCAGGCTTTGGGTCGGGCCGGAAACCGACACGAACAATGCCGCAAGCACGACAAGCGCAGCTGCCCCCACGGACTACAATTGCTGTACAAGGACACAGAACAAACGGCGCGGAACCACTTCAGCGACTACGACCATACTACGACCCCACGGGCACCCTACCACCCATACATGGACGTCGGAGACGGTGTTTGGTACCCCGACCAGGAGGCGGCGTAAGATGGAGCTGGGTCTATAACCCGGATTTCCGGCCTACACCCGATCACGCACCGCGGTAGTGCACAACGTCTAGGAGGGCCTAGACAGTGTGCACCTCACTGAACATTTATTTATTTGTTGTATAAGTTATTTTTCGTTTTACGGGTTTTATTGTTTTTTTGTTATAATATCTGGGGGGTACATATAATTCGTGTATTTTTTGTTTGTTTGGAAAAAAAGAGAAAAGAAAACTTACGTACGGTTCTTTTTTTTTGTTGTTTTTTTCCCCAGGAACACGGGAGATGTGACGAAGTCACATTACCTGGCCCATGGCGACAGAGGCGATGAGTTTTCCACAGCGAGAGAGCAACGTGTGGTTACAAACACGTGTTGAACAAATTCCATATTCACAGTCCATCCAGCTTTTTCCGTTCTTCATAGCCGGTCCGTGGGCTTTGTATTCAGGGCAGGGAACATCATTCGACACTTTTCTTCAGGTTTCGCTAAGAAAATCGGGATGAAAAATATGTTTTTTTGTCAAAGCACACTTAGGAAACGTACCAGTTAAGTGAGGATGTACAACCACTGCCAGCCGACATGCCCCTGATCCACGGGCCGTGCCTACCTGTCAGGGCAACATTTGAAGGGCCCTGAGAACACGATCCCATCCACAGGGCTGAGAGAAGATCACCGGGAAATCCATTTGACAACTTTCACAGCTGAGCGATGCGAGCGCTATACGGCCAGCCACGGACTTCACAGGAAGCATGATTTAATATTGATTATTTAATGTATTGTAATATTTAATTGTATATTAGATTTGATAATAATCATCACGGAAAAGCTGGAAAATTAATTATTAATAATATATTAAAGACACAAATAAACATTTTAGAAACCCAGGCTTCAGCCAATCAGAAACCGCGATACAACTCCGCCTCTGTACCAATCAAATGACCGATAACATTCTCCCTCTTAAAACCGCGCGCGTTCAAACCAAACTCAGCCAAAGGCTGGTATAAAAAACGCGCTGCCGGCCTCAGAGATTCATTCTAAGCAACAGCTGCATCCGGCTTAACTTAGGAATTCGAGACGAGCCACCGGCCTACCAGCATCCTGGTAGACTGACTCCACTCTTCGCCGCGAAACCGTCGTAGCAACCGGGCAATTTTTGCCAAGTCCGAAAACAGAAGACTGGTGAGTTACTCATCAACGTAGCAGATCACTGAAAACAAGTTTAGCTTGTAGTGAAAGCACCGAATTCGAGTAGAATCTAAGTCCAGTTTGCATTTAAAATACAAAGTATAATCGTAGTTTGACTTCACGGAGTTTATGTCCAGTTTTCATTTAAATACAGAGTATAATTGTAGTTTAAATTCACGTCCAGTTTTCATCTAAATACATAGTCTGATTTTAGTTTAACTTTACAGAATTTAAATCCAGTTTGCATTTAAAATACAGAGTCTGATAACAGTCACATTTGAAATCACACTTCCAGCTTTCCGATTCACATTGTCTTTTCTATTTGGCTTTTATTTTTATATTGTACATAGTGTGTAAATAAATTATTGTTAAGGTGAAACATTTCATGATTGGGTTTCCAACCCTAACCCCCGACAAGCTACCCGCACCCTTGCCTCCCTCACCGACAGTTTCAGACGGCGCCCGAGTTACCACAGCAGCAGAACGAGGGAACAGCATCACACTATATATTGTTGAAATAAATAATCTTAGTGTTTAAGTGTTTTATAATATTCTTAGTCTTAATATTTGTTTAATCGTAGTGTTAGTTATATTTATCATCTTTTAATTATATTTAATTTATCGTTATAATAAACTTTTATTTTCATTATTAATAATTGTCTAATATTTACACTTCACCCAAATAAATAAAAACGTTACAATTGGTGTCAGGTGTGGGGTTAATAAACTGTGAAGTGTTAAATAAAAATAAATAATATGGCAACTAAACAAGGAAAATTAAGTGAGTTAAAAGTAAGTGATCTCAGGAAAGAACTGGATGAGCGAGATTTGGATACGACAGGGCTGAAAATCGTTCTACAATCTCGTGTGCGAGAAGCATTAGTTGATGCTGGTGAAAATCCTGACGATTACTTATTCGAAATTCAATGTGACATTAGTAAACTATTAAGAGAAGAATTGACTGAACATTGGAACAAAAATTAAAACAGGAAATAGCAGAAAATTCCACGACATTAAAAGATGAATTAATGGAACATTCTAGAAGTTTAGAAGAAAAATTAATTGAAAGTTCTAGAAAGGCAGAAGAAAATTGTAGAACATTAAAAGAAGAATTAATGGAACATTCTAGAAGTTTAGAAGAAAAATTAATGGAAAGTTCTAGAAAATCAGAAGAAAATTCTAGAAGTTTAGAACAGAAATTAGAAGAGAATTCTAGAAAAACTGAAGAAGACTTGAAGAATTTAAAAGTTGACTATGACAAGAAGATTGAAGAATTACGAGAAAAATTCACTGAAATTGCATCGTCATCAATGTCGAATTCCGATGTAGTAAAGTCAGGTTTACAAGAAGAAAAGAAAGTAGTAAAACCTGATACTAGTACAACAATGCACATCAAAACACCGGAATTTGATGGAAAATCTTCGTGGCCGAATTATTTAAAACAATTTGAAGCGGCTGCGAAAGCACATAACTGGACGTCTACAGAGAAGGCTACAGCGTTGACTGTCTCGTTGCGTGGGGAAGCCATCGACATCCTACAAACGCTGAAGGAAGAAGAACAAGAGGAATACGACCAACTAATCAAGCGGTTGGACATGCGGTACGGCAATGCGCACCTGGAGCAGGTATACCAGACGCAACTGAGGAATCGTTATCAGAGTTCAAAAGAAAGCCTGCAAGAATTTGAAGTCGACGTAGCTCGTTTGGTTCGTCTCGCACACCCTGCAGCTCCTGACAGCGTTTTGGAGTGCTTGGCCGTTCAAGCATTTATATACGGTGTTCGAGACAACGAAACACAACAAGCATTGCGATTGGCCCGCCCAAAAACATTAATTGACGCGCTTTCATATGCACTAGAACATGAAGCTGCCAAACAAGCTTCATGTAACCAATCTCGAGTGCGAAATATTGATGGCGAGAGAAAAGAAGACACGGAAGACCTAGAAGAGAAAATGCGACGAATTGTAAATGAAGTGGTTGCTGAAAGAAAGAAACTTAGTTCTTCGAAAAATGCAAAAGCATATGGAATCGACAAAAGAAGAAAAGGAGTTGGAAAACTAAGTCGGGTTGACGCGCAGGGGCAATCGTCATCTCATAATCTGATAGCCCCACAATCCGCCAGTTATGTCGCATCCCTTCATCATCAAGCCAGTAGCATCTACGTGAATGGCTCTGTTAATGGAAGGCCACTGAAAATGTTACTAGATACGGGTGCGACAAAGACTATAATCAGACCCGATTTAGTAAAGAATACAGGCAAGATGCGTCTTCAACCAACCAAGTGGCGATTACGTACAGCAACAGGAGAACAAGCTACCACATTAGGCGAAATAGATTTGACCATCACTATTGGAAACACATCGTTCAAACATCGTGCGCTGGTAGCTGACGTTGAAGATGAATAAATACTCGGTATGGACGTAATGAAAAAGCACGGTTTCAAACTTGACCTAAAGAATGGAGTAATGATGGTCAATGAAGAAGAACTTGTTTTAAACCCTCGAGAAGACAAGGCTGTGCGCGTACTAATGGCTGAAGATGTTACCCTTCTAGAACGAAGTGAATCTATCGTGCAAGCACAATTAGATGGTAGTTTCTGTGAGGGGAATATTGTTATGCTTGAGCCCAAGAATGATGATGTGAAGACTGGTACTGGAATTGTTGTAGGAAAATCACTGATCAAAGCCAGTCAAGTAATACCAGTTCGAGTAATGAACGTAAATTGTTATCCAGTTGTTCTTAAGAGAGGAACAATTGTAGGAGAATGCTCGGCAGTATCCTCGATTATTCGAACTGTTAAGGCCAAAGGAAACATATCTCAGGAAATTCCGGACACGTTAATTAATCAATTATCGACATTCTTCCAAGAACTGACCGCCGACCAGAGAACCAAGGCAAAGAAATTAATTGGAAGATTTCAAGATGTGTTTCAATTTGACAAGAAGACCAACGGGAGAACTAATGTGGTTCACCATAAGATAGATACCGGCGACGCAAGACCCATCCGCCAACCAGCAAGAAGACTACCATTGGCGAAGCGTGAGGAAGCGGAAAGTATTATTGAAGACATGAAAACGGAAGGTGTGATCGAACCTTCAAGCAGTCCGTGGGCTTCACCAGTGGTGTTAGTAAAGAAGAAGGATGGCTCTACACGATTTTGCGTCGTTTACCGTCAACTTAACAACGTCACCAAGAAGGATAGCTACCCGCTACCTCGAATAGACGATACACTAGACACTTTGGCTGGCTCGAAGATCTTCTCCACTCTGGATCTAAAGAGCGGATACTGGCAAGTCGATTTGGATCCAAAAGATAAGGAAAAGACAGCCTTCACAATTGGTAGCGGACTGTGGAAATTTACTGTAATGCCATTTGGGCTCTGCAATGTCCCTGCAACGTTTGAACGACTCATGGAGACCGTATTGGCCGGGCTATCATGGAAAACCTGTTTAGTCTATCTCGACGACATTATTGTGGTAGGTAAAACATTCGAGGACCACATGAAGAATTTGGAAGAGGTTTTCCAGAGATTACGGAAGGCCAACCTGAAGCTCAGCCCCAAGAAGTGCCACCTGTTTCAAAAGGGAGTTCATTACCTTGGACACGTGGTTTCAGATAAGGGTATTGCAGTTGACCCGGAAAAGATAAAGGCTGTGAGAGATTGGCCAGCGCCTAGAGACAAACACGAACTTAGAAGTTTTCTTGGTTTGTGTACTTATTATCGGCGACATGTACCTGGATTTGCCAACATAGCCAAGCCATTGACAAAGCTTACTGAAGAAGGTCGAAGATTTATCTGGGAAATGGACTGCAAAGTCGCGTTCAAAGAACTTAAACATGCTTTGACAAGCGCACCTGTCCTGAGTTATCCGTTACCTGAAGGAGAGTTCATACTAGACACAGATGCAAGCAACGTGGGGATTGGTGGCGTTCTTTCCCAGGTACAAGACGGACATGAGAAGGTTATTGCCTATTTTAGTAAGACCTTGTCCAAACCAGAGAGGAATTATTGTGTTACCAGAAAAGAACTCTTGGCAGTCGTGAAATCCGTGGAACATTTCTACAGATATTTGTACGGGAGGAAATTTTTGATAAGAACTGACCATGCTGCATTAAAATGGCTGCTACAATTTAAGAATCCTGAAGGGCAGATGGCTAGATGGATCGAAAGACTGCAGGAATACGATTTCAAAATCGAGCATAGGACAGGTACCAGCCATCGTAATGCCGACGCATTGTCCAGAAGGCCATGCCAAGACGAATGCAAGCATTGTAGTCGACTAGAAGAGAAATTTTCCATCGTCGCCAGAACAACAGTAGTCGACGATAATTGGCAGCCCGATGGACTACGCGAAGACCAAGAAAAAGATCCGACTTTGAAAATTATACTGGAATGGAAAGCAGAGGAGAGCAAACCAGTATGGGAAGATGTTGCACCACACTCACCAAGTGTAAAATCGTACTGGGCGCAATGGGACTCCATGGTGATTGAGGATGGCATGTTAAAGCGTGTGGTAGAAAATGCTGATGGAACTGAGAAGAGAACTCAGTTAGTTATTCCTAAGAGTAGAGTACCAGACGTGTTGAAAGAGATCCATGACGGATCTGGAGGCCATTTCGGAGTCATCAAAACGCTAGAAAGATTGCGCCAGCGGTTTTACTGGGTTAACTTCACGGAAGATGTTAAAAATTGGTGCAAGAAATGTGTGGTTTGCGCGGGAAGTAACGGTCCGCATAAACGACGAAAAGCTCCAATGCATCAATACAACGTTGGCAGTCCATTTGAGCGTATTGCGATTGATGTGGCTGGACCATTCCCAGAAAGTGACGAAGGAAATAAATACATCGTGGTTGTTATGGACTACTTCACCAAGTGGGTTGAAGCATATCCATTACCCAACTAGGAAGCCACCACGGTCGCTGAAACTTTAGTTAAGGAATGTATATGCCGATTCGGAGTACCGCGTGAACTCCACTCCGACCAGGGAAGAAATTTTGAGTCTGCCGTTTTCCAAAATGTCTGTAAGATATTAGGAATTAATAAAACTAGAACAACTGCTTTACATCCGCAGTCTGATGGCATGGTTGAACGAATGAACAGAACGATCAACCGATATTTGTCGAAGGTAGTCTCCAACCACCAAAGAGACTGGGATCGACACCTCCATCTGTTCCTGTTGGCTTATCGTTCATCCGTGCATGAAACAACAGGGCAAACTCCTGCGAACATCTTATTCGGGCGCGAGTTGCGCTTACCATGTGACTTGGTGTTCGGCAGTAAACCTGGGGAAGATCTGGCCGGGGAAGATTACGTTACGGACTTACGGAGAAGAATGGATGACATTCATGAATAAGTCCGTACGAACATTCAAGCTGCCAGCGACCGAATGAAGGACCGGTATGACATCAAGGCCGAAAAGGGTGGATATCAACCTGGGGATTTAGTGTGGCTTTACAACCCACAAAGACGTCGTGGGTTATCACCAAAGCTGCAAAATAATTGGGAAGGCCCCTATGAGGTAGTCAAAAGGATAAACGACGTGGTATACAGAATTAAGAAACAACCTAGCGGGAAGCCGAGAGTAGTACACTTTAATCGGCTAGCCCCTTTCGCCGGAGGCAACCACGAAATCCATAACGGAGCAACGGTTCGTCGGATCATAACACAAGAACCAACTTTTGAAGACTTCTTGGAGAACTATTCCTTTGGCCGCAAGGCACGGTTCGACGTGACGAAAGAAGAACACCGAGATCTATTCACCGTGTCTTCAGATTATTCCCTCGGCCACTGCGTATCCGAAGACTTAAAGATGTCCCGTGGCATAGCTTCAGCCTTTAAGGCGAAATTTGGGCGACAACAAGAACTGGCCAACCAACGCCCAATTGTTGGGAAAACGCTGCGCCTGAGGGATAGTAATGCAGACCATCAGCGATACATCTATTACCTGGTTACAAAACCACGCTCGTACCAGAAGCCGTCCTACCGCAACCTGTGGAACTCGCTGTGCGATTTGAGGGATCATCTGCTTGAGAATGACATTTTGAAGCTAGCCGTACCGAAGTTAGGCTGTGGTCTAGATGGTTTAGATTGGAGGATTGTTAGGAACATGATAGAAGTCCTCTTCCGTTTTACCGGTGTTGAAATTCTCGTTTGCAGCTTTAACCCTAACGGACATAAAGAAGAAGTTGAGCGGACCATCGACTGTCATTTCTTCAAAACTTCGAAATGCACCAAGGGTAATGCATGCAGATTTCGTCATCACAAACTATTCCGGGACGAAACAGTCTTAAGAAGGGGGCAGTGTTATGTGCAGTGCCCGCCGTCGCCGCCACTGTTACCGCCTCTGTCCCCGTCGCTGTCGCCGCCGCTGGCGCAGGGACAAGCGAGTGTCTATTGTTAACGATGACGCAGCAGACGTGTCGGCACCTGCTTAATTACGCGGTTGATGTAACCTATTGTGTTTTATCTAGAAATCTTCTAGTGAGTTCTGGAATACGGATGCCGAGGAATATAAGGACTGTTAGTGAAGGCATTGGACAGTCTGATATAAATAAGCGTTGCGTGTTAATCAGTGGGTGATATAAACAGATAGTAGACAAGTGGTGGATATAAATAAACATAGTTGTATAAATAAATAAGTGATCTATATATTGTTGAAATAAATAATCTTAGTGTTTAAGTGTTTTATAATATTCTTAGTCTTAATATTTGTTTAATCGTAGTGTTAGTTATATTTATCATCTTTTAATTATATTTAATTTCTATTTATCGTTATAATAAACTTTTATTTTCATTATTAATAATTGTCTAATATTTACACTTCACCCAAATAAATAAAAACGTTACAATATGATTTTTTGAGTTTTTGCAATGAGATGGAACATTATGAATAACACCTTCAAATTTGTCGGTAAATTTCCTATAAGAATACGTAACTTTTAACTTTAGGGCAAAAAGTACGGTGTATAGTGAACGATACGGAGGTCTGGCTCTTCCACTAGATTGAGACAAAATACCACGGAAATAAAATAATTGTGATTTCTTGGATAATACGCTTTAGGCTTTACAAGACAATAACTCTTGAATTAAGTAATTTTATATTTCTTGTGATACAATGAATAAATGAATGAAAATATTTTTTTATTATTTATTTTTTTATTTATTTATTTATTTTGTATTTGCATTCAAACGGCAATGACAGCTTTATTACCTATTAGAATAGGGTCATACGAAATAGTGAATATTATGCGTATATTCATCAAAAATATTTAATATTATTCTACTTTCCATTCATGTTTTTTATAAACATGCTAAGTCTGAAGTGACGCAATAATTTTGTACACACAACACGAGAGAGACTACACAAAGTCGTAAATTTGTGGCGTCATTTGCAATTATTTCTGTAAAACTAGACTCTTATGTGACATGAAAAAGTAGTTTTAAGTGTACCGTCAGAAAAAAATAAAATTGGAAATTGTGCTGTGACCCCATTAATAATTATTATACAAAATAGTTATTTATGTAACAAGTGTGTAAAGTAGTACTTTTTGGTCGAGTGCGATGTTAAATTGTAGCACGAGACAAAAAATACTATTTTACACACGTGTTGCATATAACATTTTTCCTACAACCGAAATGGTATTGGTGTTTCTCATAATACTGGGTGTACAGGCATACAGCAGCTTCAAATACTGTTAGTACTCTTTCTCATAACACTATGTATAAAATGTAACTTAAACACTTGGAAGAATCTCAGACAAACGATGATTAGTATTTCATAATGTACAAATTGTACTTTTAATATTAATATTAAAAATTAGGTTGGGTTAGAATACATGTCAAAAAAATATTAATGTTCTTAAAAATTAGATTAGTACTCAATCTGATAAAAAATATTAGATTTGTTTCATTTACAGTGTACATTCATATTTCTTAATAAATTTTATTACTTTCATTATTATTTACTACCTAATTATATACTTGACAAGTAAATTAACTGAATTTTAATGTTGCCTAGCAACGCTTATTTACTTTCCAAGCACTAGTGCGTGAAAATTACACACTGTAATGAAAAGAACTTTTCACGCACGGTTGTAGGAAAATATAATAACGCATTTTTTCAGATTTCGTCAATAATATAATTACAATGGAAACTCGCTCAGACTGTTTTGCTTATAGAAAAAAATTTACTTCTTAAGAGTACCTACTCGTAAATTGAATTGTATTTGTTTCTTTGAGTTTATATCATCTCCTTTAATATTCAATTTTCCGAATTTTTGACCGTGATTTTTCTGTTAAATTTATAATCTGGATATCATATCGTCGGTGTAAAATTAAAACCTCATATATTAATTTTTGACATTTCTTTAATTTATTTAATTTTACCATACATTTAATAGTTAATTAATTTTTGTTACCATTCTATAAGCATTAACATCTAAGGGCAAATATTGCAAACTAACATTTCTGAATTAAAGAAGTTTTTTGTATTTCTTAAAAACATATTATACGAGAACTCAAAAAACGATGTTCGGCTATGTTTTGGGATAGATATGGAAACAGGAAGTAACAATTACTCGGACTTGCAGTCAATAATAAAATTTATTCACTCCGACGTTTCGACTATACTATACCATACTCTTCTTCAGGGCTCTACAATATATATACAAGAGCAAAATAAAGTACATGTGAACACAAATATAATACAAAAATATAAATTACAATCAGGCCCCGGGCTATAAATGGGCAGACTGGGCATGTGCCCAGGGCGCCAAACTTTAGGGGGCGCCGAAAGGTAGGGGACGCTGAATAATGTAGGATAAAATAAGTATAATTTACGAGAAATATAAAATAAAAGTAATATTAAATGTCATATACATTCATAGTATTTAGGTTTAATCATGATAATATTATAATACAGTACATTATTATAATATAATCAGTATTGAAATAGCTATTTGTGTATTAAGAGCGCAAAATGGGACATTGTCGATTGAGAGGTTGTTGCCACGCGATCGACAATGTCCATTTGCGCTCGAAACACACACAAAAATTTTTCTACAGTCGCCACAATGGGGTCCTCCACCATAACAAAAATTTATTTTTTATTTATTTTTATTTATCGGTATTTTTCATTCTTCTTGAGCTATTGCTTCAATCTAATCTAAGCATTTTATACTTTCGTTTTTGTAAATGAATGCCATATTTTATTTTCACAGCAGTGCGGCATTTTGTTTGGTTATGTAACATGCCGACAAAGCAGTTATATGTCAGATTGACTTGTTAAGTGGGGAATGTGTAACTACAGTGTCATTAATTCCTGACTAAACGTTTCTATTAAGAATGTAGCCAAGTAACATTTCTCAACATTGTATAGTTAGAAATTTGAGGAGCGAGCGTTTTTGTACTTTGTCGCTTTAAAGCGGCAAAGTGACATTTTGCGTTGACAAAAGAGAGCGCAAATGGCTACTTTGTATATAGCCTGTAGAAAAACTACTTTTCCTAATCTTGAGGTAGCAACTAGAATTGTTCTGACACCAACTGCTCCGCAGAAAGTGAATTTTCTGTTTTGACTCGACTAAAGAATGTGAAAAGATCAACTCTTTCAGACAGCAAACTAAATTCTCTAATGTTATTGTGTTGTGAAAAAGACAACCCTTGGCACAAACTTTTCTGATATCATAAATAAATTTGCAAAGTTAAAAGCCAGAAAAAAACCTTCGATTAGAATTTTTTTTGTATATTGTACTTTTAAAATTTAACTTTAAAATTTGGTTTGTAGTGTGAATAATGTATCAATAAATGGTTACAGTATTTTGTATGACCGACCTGCTTTTCTTATTATTTCCTGTGATGCAATATTAGTAACGTGGTTGTTTGTAAAAAAAACCTATTATGATATATTTATAAAACACAAGTGAGATATAAGGCGTCTATTATCTTAGCCTTAGTTAAGTTGAAATAAATACACAAGTACATAACAGCAAATACATTAAAAGATGGACATTTAAAATTATAAATAAATAAATAGTTAAAAACCACAGATCACAGAATGAAAAGAAAATCGTCAATTATTAAAAAACTTATGCTTAATGAATGTAATAAAACCGGTACGAGGTTTTGATTTTACTTTTGAAGATTGATATTTAAAAAGTTTTCTTTTAACTGTCGTTGTATAGATCGCCACAGTTTTTTAAATTCACTTAAAGACGAACAGAGATTTAGTTTCAAAATGCATAATAAATATAACAAGTTTCAAACTAATTTTTCTTAAATTGATAGCGTATAATAGTTTTTATGGGAGTATAGAATCTTAAATATTCTTTCTAAAGCTTACATTAAAAAATTAATCGTTTAAAATTGTTTTCTAAATACCGACGCTTCACTTTATTTACAATAAAAAAAATTAAATACCTTTTAAATTATTAAAAATATTTAAATACTTTAAAAGTATGTATAATAAGTTATTATTTAAATACTTATACTTATGTTTTCACAGGAGAATATTCTACAGGTGATCTTTTAAGAATGAACCAAAAAATATTAAACTATTATTCACGAAAGATGACTATTCAAGATCATTCGTTCTAAGAAAGAATACACAGCATTTTATAGCAGTAGCTTAGCAACATTTTGTATTAAAAAGAGAAAGATTATTTGACCTATGTCTATTTAATTTATGTGGTGTGACAGATTTACGTAAATAGTGGCATTACTTTTTAACACACAAATAATAATGACATACGTCGTAGAATTACAGATACCTAATTATCTACTACACTGCCCTCTGTGCTAATATTTACCCAGTGGCGTTGACGTTTAAATCAAATTATTATTCCTTGGTTTATAAGTTAAGTCTATGTTTTTGTATTCTGCAAAAACACACGTGGAAAACATAAATCTTTCAGAAAGGCCGTATTTAGAAGGAAACATAATTTTCAAATGAATTACTCTTATTTTTTTCAGTTAAAATGTGTTCATAAATATTTCATATTGCACGCCTATGCATATGAAATGCAATGAAGTTATCTGCAAGTAATATTATATCAGACGGCTCAAAAATGACCTTGAATATTCATCTTTCGTGAATAATAGTTTATTTTATTTTATTCAATTTTGACGTTTTAAACTTAAACTGTCATTATTAACTCCAAGCAACTACTATAAAGTACTTGCTTATTTGCTAGTGATTTAAAAAAAATCACTCTCACACAATTTTAATTCACTCTGCAATAAATAATGCATTTAAAATAACATTAGGCACGAAAATAACACTTTCACCACAGTCTTTATCAGCCTTTTTCATTATTTTTTATGCCCACACAAATGACAGAAAATAAAGCTTGGGTACTTGATTTATAATTTATAAATAAACTATTTGATGTCTGTCAACGACGATTGTCATGTACTAACTAAAACTATTATAATTATCCCTTCACCTTAAAATTAATTTTAATAAAAACTAAATACGTGTTTCGAGAACTAAGTTCTCGTCATCAGTATACAAGGGAAACTTAAACAGAGTAATCTTGACTAATAAAATATTTAAGTGAGTAGTGTAGATAGGTTCATTCTGGCTCAGTAGATAACGATCTTAGATCTAAAAGATAAACGTCAGAGATAAGAGTGACGTCACAGATAAGAGTGATGACGTCATATGACGTCACATAAGAGTGATGACGTAATGAACCATAACCTAGGTTAATGAACCATAACCTAGGTATCGTCTTGAAACATCTTGAGGGTTTGATAAGGAACATCTTAAGATTTGATAAGAACGTCTTGAAACATCTTGAGAGTTTGATAAGGAACATCTTAAGATTTGATAAGAACGTCTTGGAACATCTTGAGAGTTTGATAAGGAACATTATAAGAACGTATATTTCGAGTGGGGTGATATATTTCGAGTGGGGTGTCTTTTTCAACTAAATTAAACACGTAGAATACAATGGTGGTGTTATTTTTACAATTTATTTAATATATATAATTATTAATTTTATATTATTGCAAAAAAAGATAACACTTTCTGTTAGAGATAAGAGTTTTTCTTACAAAGTAACGAAATGGTGTTATATGATGCAGATATATGCGAGTAAGGTGTCTTTTCCCACTAAATTAAACACGTAGAATACAATGGTGGTGTTATTTTTACGATTTATTTAATATTTATAAATATTTATTTTATATTATTGCAAAAAAGATAACACATCCTGTTAGAGATAGGAGTTTTTCTAACAAAGTAATGTAATGGTGTTATATGATGCAGGTATATGCAAGTAAGGTGTCTTTTCCCACTAAATTAAACACGTAGAATACAATGGTGACATTATTTTTACGATTTATTTAATATTTATAAATATTAATTTTATATTGTTGCAAAAAAGATAACATATCCTGTTAGAGATAAGAGTTTTTCTTATAAAGTAATTAAATGGTGTTATATGATACAGGTATATGCAAGTAAGGTGTCTTTTCCTACTAAATTAAACACGTGGAATACAATGGTGCCATTATTTTTATGATTTGTTTAATATTTATAAATATTAATTTTATATTGTTGCAAAAACGATAACACATCCTGTTAGAGATAAGAGTTTTTTTTATAAAGTAATTAAATGGTGTTATATAATACAGGTATATGCAAGTAAGGTGTCTTTTCCTACTAAATTAAACACGTAGAATACAATGGTCGCATTATTTTTACGATTTATTTAATATTTATAAATATTAATTTTATATTATTGCAAAAAAGATAACACATCCTGTTAGAGATAAGAGTTTTTCTTACAAAGTAATGTAAAGGTGTTATATGATGCAGGTATATGCAAGTAAGTTATCTTTACCCACTAAATTAAACACGTAGAATACAATGGTTGTGTTATTTTTACGATTTATTTAATATTTATAAATATTAATTTTATATTATTGCAAAAAAGATAACACATTTTGTTAGAGATGAGTTTTTCTTACAAAGTAAGATTATGATGTTATATGATGCAGGTACATGCATGTGAGATGTTTTTTCTTACCAAATTAAACACGTAGAATACAATGGTGGTGTTATTTTTACGATTTATTTATTATTCTTCAAATATTAATTTTATAATATTGCAAAAAATATAACAGATTAGTAGGATGCTACTTCCGTTTTTGATATTAGCACATATTTTGTGCATATAATGACATAATTTATTCTTTGTTTAATTATTGTAAAGTACGGTTGGTGCAAAAAAAAAATGGAAACCATGACCTGTATGTATATAAAAAATGTGTTAATAATTTAAATAATAGTTTGGTTTGTTGTAGTGTTAAAAATAAAATTTATAATGTATCCATGTCCGTTTTGTCTTAAAAGATTTAAATACAAAAGAAACATGCAACGACATTTAAAATTATGTTATTTGAGGCAAAAAAAGTAAGTATTAAATGAAATTGTTATTTATGAATTATGTGTAATTTGTGTTTTTAGGTAAATATTTAATAAAATATAATAAAATATGGTGTATAATTTATTATTATATTATAATTTACATTTGTTACATATTAATTACAATTATAATAAAGTAAATAAGTATTACATTATTTTTTTTAATAGTTACAGTTAGAACATGTTATAGGAGAATACCAATAATATAATTGATTTAAACATTTATAACAATAGTTATTTTCTTCATCACACAAAAAATCGTACATTTCATAGTTATTTTTAATAAAATGACTTTCTTTTACATTTGTATAGTACAAATAATTTGATTGTAAAGAATTGATTGCCATTAATGTAGTATAAAAGAACAAATTTTCATTATTATTAAATAATATTTGTGAACAATTCTCACAAATACGTGTTAAATTCCAGTGATTTTCATTTACTGGTAACATCCAATTTCTATATTTTATAATTATATGGTTTTCATTGTTGAAATTTAAATTTTGAATATAGATAAGTGTAGTATTATTATTTTCTTCTTCTTCTTCTTCTGATGTTGATGATGATGAATTTTCCCACCCCAATTCGATTTCTTCATTTAAATTTGCTGCTAAATTTTCTTCATCCAATAAGTTTGGTGGTAAGTTTAAAAATTCAAAATGTTTACTAATATTATTACCAGTATATATGAAACTAGCGTTAGGACTCATTTAAATTTTAATTTATTTTTAATATAAATATATATAATACTTAAAAACGACCCATATATCTTATTTACAATTCTTGTGACAGTAATTTACCTTATTTAAATTGAATTAGAAAAACAAACTTTAATTATATTTTCATTTTTTTCTACGTGAAAGTATAATGTTGTTAATTCTTTTAATTTTTCATCATTTAGTGTGTTAAACACTGTGGGGAAAAAAACTTGAAAATCATTTGTTGATACTATAAGCCTTGGCCCATACCTCGTAGTTACAATTCTTGCGGTCGTAATTTTAAATTTAATGTTTTCTTCTAGCTCTTGGATGTGTATTGTTGGCAATTGGTAATTAGAACACCCCAACTGGTTGAAGAAGTTTAAATTAGAAGCCATTTTTTCTAAATAAAAATATAAAGTTTTTGTTCTTAATTTTTAATAAAATTAAAAATAAAAAATACTTACAGTTTTTAGTAGTGTTTTAAAATATGAACTGCTTTTAACAAATACTAATTTTTAAATGATTCATAAAAAGTTGTGTATGTATTTATATAAAAAAAATATATCACAAATAGTGATAACAAAAGAGATTGTTTTTTTCTGTTTTTAAAAGATAGTAACTATAATGATTAATAACTTACCTAGATATTAACATCCTTTTTTATAATGATAAAAAATTATTAATTTTTTCCGGTGTTAAAAATGAAAACAAATTTTGATATTAATTTCCTTTTTTTTCTTGATAAAATTTTTATATAAATACTTTTACAAGAAGTATTATAATTTATTGTGATAGTTGTGTTTTAATTGTATGTGTTGTAACCACGTATTATAATAATATAAAAAATATGGTTGTTTGGGAAGACAGTAATTCATCTTTTAAAAATCGTGTATATTGTGGCAAAATTATAAATAATAATGACGTATTAGATCCTGAATTATTTTTAAACGAATGTTTATTTTTATTGTTGGAAAAAGTTGGTGAATTTATGCACACATATAAGTCTCCTGTAAAAGTTAATGGTGAATTAAAATGTGAATATGTGTTACAAAAAAATAACATTAATACATTATGTACAATTTACCATAATTCAAAAATGATGCCTGTAACTTTAAGTGATGATTTTACAGTTTTGTTTTTTAATAATATAAAAGAACCTATATTAACTAAAATGTCTGAATTTCAAGAACGAGACAGTGGGAAAGCATTAAGCAAAATTATAAATCTAAAAGTATGTTAATAAATTTATTTTACTAATTTTTTTAATATTTTTTTTTATATATATTTATAGGTTAATATAAATAAATTTGACGTTACAAATAGTGGTGGATCATCATATATAGATCTTCCAAAAAATATTAAAGATAAATATGCTGTTATTAACATTAAAAATAATGATGAGAAATGATTTGTATGGTCAATACTATCTGCAATGTATCCAGCAGATAAAAATGCAAGTCGTGTGTCTAAATACCCTCAAAATCATGATGAAATTTTTAATTTGTCTAACATTCAATTTCCTACTCCATTATGTAATATTCATAAATTTGAAAAACAAAATAATATGTCTATTAATGTTTATGGTTTAGAACAAACTTCTCAAAAATTTTATTCGGTTGTTGGACCTTTACATTACACAAAGAAAAAAGTTGAAAGACATATTAATTTACTTTATTGAAAACAAGGAGAAAAATCACATTATGCTTTCATTAAGTCATTATCTCGTCTTCTTAGTCAACAATTATCAAAAAAACACTTAAAAAAATATATTTGTGACAGATGTTTACAATATTTTACTACAGAAATTTATTAAATCAACATGAAATAGACTGTAGTTTAATGGAAGCTGTAAAAATTGAAATATTATCAGAATATGATATGTTTCTTAAATTTACAAATTATTCAAAAAAAGAACGTCATCCATTTGTTGTGTACGCAGATATTGAATGTTTAACAATACCTATTTCAACATGTCAACAAAATTCAAATACTTCTTATACAAATGCGTATCAGCACCATGTTCCATGTGCTGTAGGATATAAATTTGTACGTTCATATAACGATTCACTATCATTTTATGAGTCATAACGAGGACCTGAAGCAGTTAAATGGTTTATTAGTACATTAAAAAAATTATCAAAGTTTATAAAAGAAATTTATGATAATGTAATTCCTATTATAATGACAGAAGAAAATTGGAAAACCTTTAATAACACAACAATATGTCACATATGTGAGAAAAAGATTAAAGATAAAAAAGTTAAAGAGCATTGTCACCTAACAGGTATAAATATATTTATATATGTATTTTTTTATTACTACAAAAAAATATAAATTAATTACAGGCAAATACCGAGGAGCTGCACACGAAGAGTGTAATTTGAATTATAAAAACCCAAATTATATCCCCATTTTCTTTCATAACTTAAGTGGATACGACAGTCATTTTCTTGTAAAAGAATTCGGATTTGAAAAAGAAAAAATAAATGTAATACCAAACAATGAAGAAAAATATCTATCTTTTTCATTAATAGTAAATAATAGCGTTAATTTTCGCTTTCTCGATTCTTTTAAGTATGTTTAAATAATATATATTTAAGAAACTACAATAATTTTATATATATATATATATATATATATATATATATATATATATATATATTTATTAGATTTATGAATGGTTCCTTAGAGAAGTTAACTAGCTACATGGATAAAAATAATTTCAAATTTATATATAAATATTACTTAAATGAGGAAAAAAGAAATTTATTATTAAGAAAGGGTGTATTTCCATACGATTATTTTAATTCATGGAAATGTATGGATGAAATTAAATTACCAAACAAAAATGCTTTTTTTTTCAAAATTAAAAAATGAACATATAACGGATGAGGATTATACACATGCTTTAAATGTATGGAACACATTTAATCTTGAAACATTTGGTGATTATGTAGAATTATATCTTCAAACTGATGTTCTGCTCTT
The DNA here is from genome assembly GCA_963082715.1 of Harpalus rubripes. Lineage (NCBI taxonomy): Eukaryota > Metazoa > Arthropoda > Insecta > Coleoptera > Carabidae > Harpalus > Harpalus rubripes. Next base: position 38,730,735 of record OY720454.1, read on the forward strand.
AGCAGACATTTTTGAAAACTTCAGAAATATTTCTATTAATGCATATGGCTTGGATCCTGCACACTATTATACAATTCCTGGTATATAAATTAGCATGTAAAACATTTACAATAAAATAATATAAAAGTAATTATGTTTTTATTTTAACCTTAAGTATTTGTATGGATATTGGGTTTGTAAAGAAAAAAACATGTATATTTTATACAATTATTTATTAAAAAAAAATTATTAATTCCATATATATATTTTTTTAAATATTTACATCATTTTGTTTATTATCACTAGACATTTTACTATTTTCTATATTATTTAAAAGTTTAACAATATTAATCATAATATTTGTATTTGTTTCCTTAATTGGAATATTATTAGTTGTTTTTCCAATAATAAATGGACATAGCGGAGACCAACGAAAATGTTCAAAAACTGGAATATCCGCCTCTTCAAAATCATGTATTATAACATTACAAAATGGACATATTACTTTATCATCCATTTTTAAATAATAAAATCCAGCTCGTGCTAAGTCTTCTACGTTGATGAATCTTTTTGGCCACATATTTTCTTGAAAAGTGGATAGTCGGCTGCGTTCATTTTCGTATGTGTTATTTCTAAAAATATATGTTTGCATTATAAAACGCTGAAAATAAATAAATTAATTATTAATTTTTACCTTTTAATACATGAATAACAATTTTCAATATTTGGAGGTGGACCATCAATATGAATTTTATTAGTTGGTAAATTCCAATGTTCCACACATGGTAATTTTTTTATAATATTAAAATTATTTTTATATTTTAGTGGAAGTTTTCCCCAAATATTTAATAAGATACTTCCATTAAATAAACTTAATATATGTTCAAATTTTTCTTCATCAATTTTTTGACAAATATATGCCAATGATGCCAACTTTCCAATTATTGAGAGCAAATTTATTATGATCGCAATTATTTTGTATTTTTAGTTTATATGTATTATAATTATTTTCTGATATTAAATTTGTATTATAACAAATGTTTAACAAATCTTGCGCTATTATTTGCAATGACATTTCCATATTAAATTATATAACAACTTTAATTAATTACTTTAAAATACTAACAATTGCTTAACAAAACTTTGTTTATATATGCTTAAATAAGTAGAGTGGGGGATAAGAAAAACATATTTTAAACATTTATTAATTTTGATAATAATATTTTTAATTGTTCATATATACCAATATTAGGACAATCAATATTAAATAATGAAAAATCAAATTTTTCTGCTTTTACTAACGTATTTAAAAATTCATCAAATTCATAATAATAATCATTTAGAAAAAAATATATTCGACCGTTTGTATATTTAAAAACTGAATTTATATTATTAGGAATACCCGGAAATTGTGAATCAATAGCTCCATATTCTGCAGTGTTAAATTCACATTAATTAATTAATATGTATGAATCATTATTGTGAAATATATATGTTTTTCCCATGTTTGTAAAAAGAGCACCATTAATATTTTGTATAACATCTGTATATGGATTCGCTGTGTTTTCTAATTTTAAAGATGGAAATTTTATATTATATGTAACATCATCAATTATAAATACAATGTTTCCATTTGGTCTTAAATAAACCCATTTATCATAAAATATATATAATTTATTTTTTAAAACTAAAAATGTAGTTACATTTTTTAATTCACATAAATTTGGATAAGAAATTATTGTTTTATTATCTTTAGTTTTATTATGTATAGTAGCTTTAGTTGTTAAACTTTCTTTTGCTGTTAAAGTATTTTCTGTTATTAAACTATTATCTGATTTAACTCCATATAATGTTTGAATAGCTAATATATCATCCAAATGTAAATCATAATAACTTTTGTTTTTAAATACATTATTAGAATAGACTGGAAACATTATTATTTTTTTTTATCCCCCCCTGGCCTTCGGTGCAGTGCCGATTGGCCAATGACTTTAGTTAATATCTGACTGAATTGTGTTACGAATGATAGACCAGGGACACAAGAAGGGTGAATGGGTGGCCAGTGAGGTCCGTCACGGCTCTTGGGTTAAGACAAGACAGGGAGTAGGACCTTGGAGAAAGGAAACATTATTGCATAAAAATTATTACTATGTTGAATACCTAATGAATGGCCAATTTCATGAACTATTACATCAAAAAAACTTATTTGATTTTCAAAATTAGGTTGAGTTAAATCAAAAAACCAATTTTCTGTCACATCAAAATGAATTTCCACTGGATAATCATTTGGCGAAAAAGCATGACCTAGTATATCACCCGGTCCATCAAAGAAATAATTACAAAAAAAAATTTTAGTTATTTTAGAATGGCGAACACCTCCAAATGATATTACAATATCAACATTATTTATTGATGATGCTTGTAAAAAAACTAAATTTGTATATTTTGACCATAAATTAAAAGCTTTTTGTGTAATATTTTTAATATTATCAGATGCGTCATAAAAATACCAATAAATTGTGTTTTTATTCCGTTTTTTATTACACCACATCTTGGAGTTTTTATAAAATTTATAATATTAGAACTGACATTTTTTTTATATTTTTGTTCAAACAAATTTAAAGCATTTATATAATTTGTACTATTGTTTGTTAATAACATAAATTCGTTTTCACTTACATCTAAATATCCATAATTATATAAATAATTTGATATTAATGTAAAATCGCTTATATTTAAATTAGCATTCACATTTAAAATTAATATAAAAAATAAAAAAAACATTATTTGTTAATTTAAAATAGAGTTATAATAATATATAAACTTTAAATATTTATTTGTTTATATTATTGTCACTAACACTGTTATATTTAAACTAATTTTTATTTGTATTATAACATCAAATATATAGCAAAAAAAAAATTATGTTTTCACATGTTATCATCTAAATAATTTTTTATTTTATATACATTACTTATTGCACAATTATTAAAATGATTAAAACATGTTTTACGTGAGATAAAATGTTGAAGCGATTTACAATCTTCTATTGATATAACATCGCGATTTAAATTGAAAGATTTAAGAAAAGTTTTTTTTATTTCACCTTTAACATATATTTTTGATCCCCTCTCTAAAATTGGTAAAATAATATTACATAATTTATTATATGGTATATACCCATCATCCCATTTTAGCCCATGGTAATTATAATAAAGCCATGTACATTGTTTTTTATATTTATATTCTAATTTATTCCATGGAAATGGCGGTTCAAATAAAAAATGATTAAACACACTCCCATCTCTTGATATAATAGCAATTTCTTTCAGTACTATTATATAATTTTTGCATTGAAACCTTGAATATCAACAATTAACTCCATTTTTAAATTTTTAGATCTTCTTTTTAACAAATACAAATTATAACTGATTATTAAAACATAAAAAAATAATATTTATATATATTTTAAAATAATTTAAATAGATAATCTAACTTCACCAGTTAATGGATTATATTGAATAATAGAGTCATGTATAATAAGACAATAAACCCATGTGTCTGCAGGAAATGGATCACTAGATTCAAAATCTAATCGAATATCTACAGAACTATTTTTAACTGTTTCATTCTGGTTAGAACAATCAATAATAATTAATGGGGCAATTTTATTAAAATTAGTTTTAGTTAAAACAGGACCAGTATTAACATTATTGTTGTTATAATAAGAATTTGGAAATTTTGCATACATATCATATAAAAGTGCAAACTGATTATTTTTAAAATCGAGATTTAAATCACCATATGGATAACAAACTGAATTTAAATGTAATTTAATATTAATTAAATTGCAAGAATCAAAATAACTACTATCTTTAGTAATTGAATATTTACGAGCAGTTTGAAAACCAACAATTACAAATCTGGGTTTTTCTAATTGGGTCGATGATTTTATTGACCATGAATGCTTTTTTCCAGTTGTAAGTGCAGGATATTCATACAAATCCCACAAACGAAAAGCACACGATAAAAATTGATTTGAATTTGTTATTTTTAATAATCGTAATCTATATTCATCATTAACAGAAACATGTGTAACTCTCCAAAATATTTTCTTTAAGACTAAGTATGTATATAAAAGAGGTGTCTTTATATATTAAACTAGTCATCAATATGAAATTTGTAAAACAAAAACAACGTTTTAGCGTCAACAACTTTGATATTATACAATTAAATAAAATAGTAAAAAAAACATGGTGAATTATTACCAAATAGTGTTAGGTGTATAATAGTTGGTCCTAGTAATTGTGGAAAAACAAATACTTTAATTAGTTTGCTTACACATGCAAATGGATCGAAATTTAAAAATATTTACTTGTATTCTAAATCATTACAACAACCAAAATATAAATTTTTAGAAGAATGTATATCAAAAGTAGATGGTATGGGTTTTTTTTCTTATAACGAAAACAGCGATGTTATAAAACCATCTGAAGCAAAGCCATTTTCAGTTATAATTTTTGATGATGTAATATGTGATAAACAAGATTGTATGAGAAATTTTTTTTCAATAGGAAGACATAACTGTGTTGATTCATTTTATCTTGCTCAAACATATGCAAAAGTACCTAAACATTTAATTAGAGATAATACCAATTTTATTATATTATTTAAACAAGATAAAACAAATTTACAACATATATATAATGATCATGTAAATACAGATATGTCGTTTATTAAATTTCAAAAATTTTGTATAAATTGTTGGAAACATAAATATGGGTTTGCAGTTATAGATAAAGATAGTGAAAAAGAAGGTCGTTATCGAAAGGGTTTAGATAAATTTCTTAAACTAACTTCTATTTGAAATAAATTATAATAAATCAATGCAATTGATTTGTAAGTTATTTGTAAACAATTTTTGTTAATATTTACTAATTATTTTATGTTTATAAAGGAAGAAGATAAAACTAAGAAGACATCTTGCAAATGTTATAAAAAAATAAAAAAATATATTTAATTATATTTATATTAAAAACTATTTCATTTGTGCTGATATTACACATTCAAATTTTAATTGTTATTAATTTTTTATTAATAAATCAAAATATAATAATATGAGTAATAAAGAAACTATTAAAGAAATAATTAAAGTAAGTAAAGTACTAAAAGAAAAATTTAATGCCTTAAAACATAATAAAATGATTAGTGAAGCATTATTAGAAAATACTTTTAAACCTATAACAAATCCGCTTAAAGAATTAGTAAAAAATTCAAAAGAAAATGAAATAAAACATAATAATAAAATAAAACATAAAAAATATAACGAAGAAGAAAATAAAACCCAAATAAAAAAAAGAATATGTAAGAAAAGTTTTAGATTATGATTTAGAGAGTCCGGAAAGTTCAAATATTAAATTAGAAAATTATGAAAATAAGGAAGATGTTTATGAAGCAACTCCAGATATTTCTCCTATTTCACAAGCAAGAGAGGCTTTTAATACTCCTCAGGGGCAAGAAGAAATGAAAAACTTAGAATTAAAATTTGGAAATTTAGGTAAAGAATATATTATAAAAATTTTATATAAGGATAAAGATTTAGATGAAAATTATGGTGTGAAAATTGCTAAAGATGGTACATTTAAGTTAGGTAAAAAGAAAATAGAAATAGATAAAAATGACATATTATTAGATGGACAAGAATATATAGGTACAAAAGGTCTTTATGAATTAATCTTTTAAAAAAATCCTGTAAATTATGATGATGCAGATAAAAATGAGTATTTTAAAATTTTAGATCAAACAGGTGCTCATAAAAATTCAACAAATAATTTAATTAAAATAACAGCTACCCCCAAATATTTTAATATAATAAAACCACATTTTGTGGATGATATAAGTAGACGATCATCATTAAGAAAAGGAAAAAAACCGATAAAATATTCTCCTTCGGGTACGGGTTTATTACCTTCAACTTTAAACGTTTCAAATTATAAACGTGAATATATATATATATATATATATATATATATATATATATATATATATATATATATATATATATATATATATATTGGGATGATCCTAATGAATTAGTTAGTAGATTACAATTGTTATTAGCATCTAAACAAAGTGGTCATACACGTCGTGATAATGAAATAATTTCAATTATTAAAGAATTAAAAGAAGCAAATATAATAAAATAATTTTATATTTAATTTAAAAATATGAATGTTGACAAATTTGGACATTATTCATTGAAACGAAAAAAAAGTGGGGATAATGAGATAATACGGCTTAATGAAGATGGTAGAATTGATTTCGATGGAAGACAAATTATAAATATAGGTAAACCACAAATTTCTACTGATATTGTAACTAAAGAATATGTAGACAAAAGAATAAATGAGGATGAAAACTTTATGCATAATAATATTATGCTTTAAAAAAAAAATGAATATATTTTTGATGCAAAAATGAATAAAATTGGTAATGTACAAACACCAACTAGTTCTATTCAAGCAACAAATAAATATTATGTCGATGCTTTAGTAAATAATATTGAGAAAACAATTAGTACTAAAATGGAAACACTAAAAAATAATATAAATAAGTTAATAGAAGAGAAGAAGAATCAATCAAACATTAACATTGAAACTAAAAGTTTAGAATTAATGATAAATAAAATATTAGAAGAAAAAATTGAACCATTTAAGAAAAACCTTAAAACAGAGCAAGAATTATTAAGTGCTATAACTTCTTTACAAACAAAAATTGGCAAATAAAATGTCTAAGCAACAAGTTGTAAAAGAACTTCATAAACCAGCTCGAAAAAACTATCCAAGACGTAAAGTAATAACAAAAGGAATTGATGATTTGTGGCAGGCTGATCTTGTGGAATTAATACCATATGAGAACGAAAATAAAAATTATAAATATTTGTTAACAGTAATAGACACATTTTCTAAATATGCGTGGGCAAAACCAGTAAAAAATAAATCTGGTCATGTAATCACAAAAGCATTAGAAAACATACTTAAAGAAAAAAGAATTCCTAAAAATTTACAAACTGATAATGGAAAAGAATTTTATAATAGCAATTTTAAAAACTTAATGTTAAAATATAAAATAAATCATTATTCAACTTTCAGCAATTTAAAAGCAAGTATTGTTGAAAGATTTAATCGAACATTAAAAAATAAAATGTGGCAAGAATTCAGTTTACAGGGTTCATATAAATGGATTGATATTTTACCAAATTTAATTAAAACATATAATAATACTATACATAAAACTATTAAAATGCGACCTATAGATGTAAATTATAAAAATGAAAAATTTCTATTAAAAACTGTATATAATAAAATAAAAATTTGTGGTCGTGGAAAATTAAAAGTTGGTGATTTTGTTAGAATATCAAAGATGAAAAGTATTTTTGATAAAGGTTATACTCCTAATTGGTCGACTGAAATATTTACAATTACAAAAAAACAAATAACAAATCCTATAACTTATAAGTTAAAAGATTATTTAAACCAACCTGTGGCAGGAGGATTTTATGAATATGAATTACAAAAAACAAAATTTCCAGATATTTATTTAGTGGAAAAAGTTTTGAAAAGGAAAGGATCACAAGTATTCGTTAAATATCTTGGTTTCGATAATTCACATAACTCATGGATAAACAAAAAAAATATATGTTTTTTATTGAAATATTTTTTTTATACAATATTTATGTATTAAATATAATATTATGTAAATAAATACAATATAAATTATTTTTTATTTAATATAGTTTATTTACAAAAAATCCTAGTCATTAATTATATGTAAGAAAAACTCCTATCTCTAACAGGATGTGTTATCTTTTTTGCAATAATATAAAATAAATATTTATAAATATTAAATAAATCGTAAAAATAACACCACCATTGTATTCTACGTGTTTAATTTAGTGGGAAAAGACACCTTACTCGCATATATCTGCATCATATAACACCATCTCGTTACTTTGTAAGAAAAACTCTTATCTCTAACAGAAAGTGTTATCTTTTTTTTGCAATAATATAAAATTAATAATTATAAATATTAAATAAATTGTAAAAATAACACCACCATTGTATTCTACGTGTTTAATTTAGTTGAAAAAGACACCCCACTCGAAATATATCACCCCACTCGAAATATACGTTCTTATCAAACTCTCAAGATGTTCCAAGACGTTCTTATCAAATCTTAAAATGTTCCTTATAAAACTCTCAAGATGTTCCAAGACGTTCTTATCAAATCTTAAGATGTTCCTTATCAAACTCTCAAGATGTTTCAAGACGTTCTTATCAAATCTTAAGATGTTCCTTATCAAACCCTCAAGATGTTTCAAGACGATACCTAGGTTATGGTTCATTAACCTAGGTTATGGTTCATTACGTCATCACTCTTATATGTGATGTCATATGACGTCATCACTCTTATCTGTGACGTCACTCTTATCTCTGACGTTTCTCTTATCTTTTAGATCTAAGATCGTTATCTACTGCGCCAGAATGAACCTATCTACACTACTTAAAAAATCACTTTGACACTTGAAAATTGCATGGTTTTGTTTATCAAATGTTAATCCCATAGCCACCGTGAAAGCTAACTTTCTATATACAATGAAACTGTTTAAAATTAATAAAATTTGTAATTACATATTTTTTACGGTTGTACAAAAAATATTGTGTACACCTTGTCCGCGTAATCATTTAGCACCCTCGGGATTAAAATATATATCTTCAGAATTATTCCTTATATTATTATCATTTAATTCGATTTTCTTAAGTCCCAGTCGATGCCATTACACTTGTTTTGTTTTCAACTAAAATTCAAAATACAAAAACCCTATGTAGGTAGACTACAAAAACAACGAGAAAAATAAAAGAATTAAATACTACTGCCATACGTATGAAAGTCGCAAATCAGGGCCTATTTTAATAAAAATACTAGACTATTTTTAATCTAGCTTGCAACATGTACAGCAGATGTCGTGAACTTATTTACAAAATTTCTGAGCATGCCGCGTTTCATTGTATTCACGTACGGTCTCGGCCTCTATAGGGCCGTGTGGAAAGTAAAGTAACTATCTTTTATGCTCTCATTGCATTTTGTATTTGAAGCACTGCCTCGAACAGCGTTGTCTAGCGCATGTATGAATGAAAGCCGTATCAAAAACATTAGGCAATATTAAGTATTAAACTACTCATTGCATTTTGTATTTGAAGCACTGCCTCGAACAGCGCTGTCTAGCGCACGTATGAATGAAAGCCGTATCAAAAACATTGGGCAATATTAAGCATTTAACTACTCATTTCCAGAAGCACTTCAAAGGGTGTAAATTAGGTGGACTGCATTACAGATTAGTTATTCTTTTGATATTTATAAAGACAAGAATAAGTTGAAATATAATTTACATACTACTTTACATTACTTACAGCTTTATTTCTTTTCTAGTGCGGCACTGCCTCAGCTGCCTACCCTGACAAGCCGCCACTGCTGCTTTAACATGAATTTGTAATTTACCTAAATATATCACTGGATAATAAAATAGTATTATACATGTTACTATTTTATTCTATTATAGACGACATCTTTTCGAGACAATGGCCCGTATTACGAACGAACTATTATAATACCGCTATTATAAAGGGCGTTTTACATTATATTTTTATGAGTATAAATGTCACTTTTAATAAAAGCGCTCTATAAAATTGGGTTCGTACTAAATAAATACCTAGTTCATTTTGCGTAAGAAAATAGCATTGGTTAAGATAGGAAAATAATCTGTGATTGGTCAGAATGCACAACTAGTTTACAGAAGTGAAAAATATATCACCCGTCAGCTGTCAGTTATTAAATAAAATCGATAATATGTAAAACGGTCGGCTCTCAAGCACCACCTGCTAACAGAACCATTTCCTGAAAATACAATGTTCATTTTAATTAATTTTATTTATAATCATTTCTAAAAAAAACTATACCTTTACTACTTTTCACGACAAATTAGCGAACAAAATTATTGATAAATTCAAAAATGCCAAATTCTAACATACGTACTCCACCTTATATGTATCAAATTATAAAAGTTTATACTGGCTGTCATTATTTCTAAACGTTGAGCCGAAAAGTTTGTGCGTCATATAAAACACACATGACATTATTCTACTAAGCTAAGGTTTTATACCTCGTATGGAAGGTTGTAAGTAAATATTTTTGGAATAGAAACGTATGAAAAATATTTTATAACTTTTATAGCAAATAAAAATAGAACAAGAAATCGTAATGTAATTATACTTTTTGTCCATTTTGAAAATAGGCTTGGCTACGTATCAGCTTAGATCAATTTTTCAGTTAACAGAATGATTTACAGGTATTCCACTTAATAACAAAAAATGAATTTTTCTGATAGAGTACAAAAACAAATCTGATGTGGCCAGCATATTACCTTCCGTCAGTTTTATTTATTTTATAAAAATTCCATACAGACAGTTTCTTGCGAAAGACTATATATTTCCAGCACATTACCTTCCCTCAGTTCTAAGTATTCTGTACAAATTCCATACAGAAAGTTTCTTAGAATTGATTCCATTCTTGCTTACATACTATGTCAATCGACATTGACATCTGTCTATCAGAATTTTTTTATTTATATTAGCTGTTTCCAGTGTTATTGCATAGCTGGCTGCTTTACACACACACGCACCCACACACACACACACGCACGCACGCACCCGCGCGCACACACACACACACACACACACACACACACACACAGAGAGAGAGAGAGAGAGAGAGAGAGAAAGAGAGAGAGAGAGAAAGAGAGAGAGAGACATACAGACATACATACAGACATCATCGCAAAAATAGTAAAATCGTAATCTAGGGACTCTAAAACGTGCTTATTCATTAAAAACTCACCATCGAATTTTTTGACCGAAAACAATATCTTCCTTAACTGCCGAAAATTATATTTTGAATTATTTATACTGATTTTTGCCCACAGCACTTAAAGAGCTAAATCAAGTTCTAAATGCATTTAAAATTAAAATTTCTAAATGGAATTTTTAATATACTCGTATTGGGATTAGGGTACTTTTATAAATAACCCAAAATAGATACAGACATTTAAAATAGAACAATAATAATTATAATTAAAGATATTATTACAAATAATTATTCAACACACAACACAACCATACGCCGGTCGCACTTCGACTCTCCGCAGGAGGAGACGCGCATCTCACAGCCTCACACGTTTGATAAGGACTTGCTGGGCCGTCTCGTACGATTCCCACAATAGTCCAGACGCTACGTAAATCAAATTCACATTATAAATACAGAATAAATAGAAGTTTTTTCTCTGTAATCACATCATCGTTTTCACCGGTTTTTAGTCGATTATTGGCCACTCGTGCATATCAAGCCATAATAGCCTATCAGGGGTAATATTTCACCAACGCGTCTGTCATTTTGTATAGCTCTGCTGACACTTATAGGTCAAAAGCTACTCATTGCGACACCAACAGTATCTCAAAATTCTATTGATAGATTTTATCCCTTCGGAAAAATAAAAATTCTTTGCAAATGGAGAGAATATCGATAAAACTTTATGAATTATTTTTACCTTTATGAGTTAATAATACATAAGTAAAATAACAGTACGAAATATGAAACTTGAAAGAGAATAACATTTCATAATTTTGATATAAGTTTTTGTTTAAAACAATGTTAATAAAGTTGTTTAAAAAAATTATTGTTTTACACAGAAATGTAAAACGTAATGTAGAGTTTTAATATGGATTATTTATTTTTCCTATTTAGTAGAAAACTTTATCATTTCATGTACTTACACGAATAATAAATATTTCATAATGCTTGTAAATTTGTATTTGTTCAACGCAGTGAATATTATTCCTTATAAATTATAAATCAGTACAAGACAAATTTTTGATTTATAATATGAGTATATGAAAGGAAAGGACCAAAAGAAGTATGTCACTAATTAATAATTGTACATAAAATTAATTAGCACACATGGAGATTATATTTCAGTCATTAATTATTTCTTTCATATGACATTATTATCATAAATGTATGTTACGTGTTACGCTATGTCGTACTTAAAAAAGAATGGTTTTAAGATTAGCTACATATTTATTAACCTTCCGTCTGTCGGGTGTGGTCTGTGAGTACACGGTAAATTGAAATTTTTTGATAATTTGTTTATTATTTCTTTCAAAATTTCTACCGATACAGTACCTTTTAAGTATCTGAATAGCAACAGTTTAACCTGTACAAAACAATTTTTCGAAATTTCGAATAGTTGCCGCATGTCATTTTGTCCTGACAGGCCCCACTCAATCAAACGTGTAACAATATATATATATATATATATATATATATATATATATATATATATATATATATATATATATATATATATATATATGTCGCTGGGTAGTATCACTGGCAAACTCTATGTCGACCAACACTATTTCAGAACCACAGCGATAATATCAACGTGATGATCTCAGCGAGGCAGACCTGCACTCACTCCCTGAGCACCGCTACACACTGATTCCATCCAAGCATTATAGCCTAGAATGCTTGACGTTTCAATTACGACAATACAATTAAAAGATTATAAGTGATTCATGTAATACTTGATTCATTAAATGATCGTTACGACATGCTTTGATATTACAATCTCCGACACGGCCATTCTGACGTTTCACACGTCCTCGTGTGAACTATCTGAAAACAAAGAATTTATCCACAGTATTTTCGCTCGGCTATCTCTGACCAATAAGTGCTCAAATAGTTACAACTTTGTTCACATTTATATCAAGCTCAAAATTTAGCTATAGTACACTAAATTATTTAATGGACGCCTTTTTTACAAGACGTCAAACAAAACCTAATTCTGTGACAATACATTTCACCAGTAAATACATGACTACCAATATCAGTATTCAAGCATTGTTATAGCTTGTCCAACAGCGACAGACCATCATTGCTTAACCAGCAATCGATCGCTATTCCATATTCGCTTAACCAGCGCAAGAAAACCATACCGTCATTGCTTACCCAGCAATGGAACACCCTTCCGTCATCGCTTAACCAGCTCGGGAAAACCACACCGTCATTGCTTACCCAGCAATGGAACACTATTCCGTCATCGCTTATCCAGCTCAGGAAAACCACACCGTCATTGCTTACCTAGCAATGGAACACCCTCATTGTACTATAGACAATTCTAGTTTTAATTATTTTGTGTAGAACCTGGCTCTTCGTCAGTTCCTAGGGAAGAAATATCATTATTATCTGACATTTTTCTAATTTGGTCATGTGCGTATTTATAAGTGCGATTAGAGTCATGGGCCTTTAGAACATACAAAACAAATTATTACTGGTTTGCTAACATTCAGGTCCTAAATCAGAAATCCTATGGCAAATCGAAAACTTAGCTCGTCGTCTTAGGCCACGCTTCCCAATTCATTTACTGGAAAACACACACGACAGAGGCACCTAGTTAGCATGTTACCTTCGGCAGAGGTATCAGAGTAGCATACCGAAACACCATGACAGAGGCATCCAGTAGCATGTCATCTTCCATCACGGTTAATAATTCTAAAGAATTTAACGAAAATAACCAATCTCCAGACCAACGCCTCAATTACTCCTTAGCCACTTTTGTTATAAAAGTTTGTCGGCTCTTCAAAGTTTTAGTCACCCCTGTGGATTTTCAACGATCTACTCGATTAGCCTAACTAAATTGTGGTCTCAACCTCCAGAAGGTTCATTATTGTACGCATGAACCGCTCTACTTAAAAATTAGAACATGGATTTATGTGTTATGTAAATAATACTTAGAGCTATCAAAATGTTCTAAATTTGTTAAATAATTCAAACAGATAGTTCTTCTTTTCGTTTTCCTAACTGTATTTTGGCTTAGTGTTTTTTAGTTTAATTTTTTGACAAGTTGGTTTTTGCTCTTATTGGAGGTTAGTAAGTTTTAGTCAGTTGATCTTACACTGTCACAGGTGATGCTGTCCATTATAATGTTTCTCGTTTGGCCTACATATCTCACAGGTATTTTTTTTTATTTTTATTTAAACTTGTTGTTTATTATTGTTTGATTATACTCTGGAAAACGATTGTTGTTGATTTGTGTCAAATATTTTTATTGTAGCACTTGATGAAGGTAAAATAATATACCGAAACGTTTGCAAGAGGAGATGTAGAAACAATTTTTTTTTATCTTCCTTTATATCCATCATCCGATGAACTTTCTTCAATTAAATTTATCCTTGGATACGATCAAAATATTTTAAAGCAATTTGTTCCAGCGTCCATCACGCTGCACTTAGGCGTCCCAAACATTAAGACAAACATTTGAAAAGCAAGTCCCGTCTTGTCAGACTTCTCTGCTTCCAATGGCTGACAGATTTCTGTTGCTCAATTGTTTTTCAGGTAAAACAGTCTGCTTCGCAACCGTGGCAGGCTCCAGTCCGGACACCAGCTATCCTGTGCAACTCCTCTGCGGATGATCTAGCTTGCCACAATTTAAACATTCAACAAATTCACAATTTGACAAAACTGGAATGGTCACCCCGAAAACGGTCACGAGGAGCCTGATCGGCCACAGCCCCATCAAAACCAAAACACCAAGTTTTATAGCTACGACCATGCTCACCGGAAATTCAATAAAGTCATATAGTATGTTCTGGGAATACACTCAGGGACTATTTCAAACCACTACCATATTTGTACCTAAATTTCAATATTCATGAAAGTTCCATCCGTAACGACTCAGGATTTTGGAACATGGACGTGCAGGAACTTGAATAACTTCATACAAATTATACCATGAACAATTGATAAAAGTTCACTCAGATTTGAACTGTCTGCACAGCGCTATATTATTCACGCTAACACGGTACATCCAATACATTCTCTCACTATCAGTGCTACACATCGCCTCATTCGTAGATCTTGGGCAGGATGCTCGCCCATTCTGGCTTATTATTTCGAGACAGACTGGTACAGACTTCGTCCATAATTACAGCTCTCCCGCCACTGTCAACAATATTTTTCCCAAATAGCATCACCGTACGGTAACTGATCGAATGCATCGATCTCGCACTTCAATCACATTACCCTTAATGTCAACGCAGATACCTGAAACCTGAATACTCAAAAGTCCACATGCTATTTATACATTAACAAAATCATCAAAACAAATCCCGTAGCAGCCTCGGACACAAGCCGCTGTCCTTCTAGCAAAAACAAGAGATTGCAGGCAGAAACGAACCACTGGCCATACATCACCGTATTTGGACCAATGATCACTCATGCATCATTAGTATGGCGCCAAAATGTAACAAAACACAGCACAAGCGTCTTTGCGGAAGCGCAACGATAGTTTTTCTTTGTATCACATACCACAGGCGCTATGAATACCTGTCCAAGTGCAGTAATGGAATTGGTTCTGGGGCCAACGTCTTTGCACTGTGCAAGACAAAACACTTCAAGCTTGGAGATCTCGTAGGCCACTCATAATTTCTGAAACAAAAGCTACACAAGAGAGTTTTTGGTAATCGCCTTCGGTGGACAGTAGTAAGGCCACTCTTCCAAATAGACTCTCTGTCCTGGTTTACGGATATTTCTAAACTAGAGTCAGCAGAAACTGACGGTTTCATTATATCTCAAGCAATAAATCTGTGTGCTCAATAAACTTAAACAAGCTCTCAAAGGAGAAGCAATCTACATAACATCAGATAACCAGGCTGATTTCACTTGTGAATCAAAGCTAAAATGGGTACCGTAGTATAAGTGGGTCTTAGGCATTTCCTGTGGATACTTGAAAAGCCATAATTCATAGCCTGGAGATATTCATTTCACCCTCGACGATGAACGTTAAAGAGTTATCAGCTCTTAACAAAAGGGATTTTGAATTATGACAAGTATCTTTACTAGTCATTGATCTATAATATACCAAATTTCAGTTCATCAAAATTTTGAAGTGGCTTCCAGACATTCAGTCAAAACATGCTACAGCAGATCTTACTGGTCGTGGTGACAAAAGTCACCAGCGCTTAAAGCCCTCAACCTTATAATGATAATAACAATTTGTAGCTCAGTAAACTTTATCTGCAGTTAATCAAATATTAATCTTTAACATAGTTTTCCAACATATTTCCACCATTAACTATCTTCACTGAAGATCCCCAGTGAAATTTTAATGTTATAATTTATATTTCGGTACACCATGGTTCTGCACCCGCATCGGTCATATCTGGATAAAAAGTAAGTAACGATATATCAAGTGCCTCAAGGTTGCAGTGTACCTACTCAACGTGTCTGTTAGTTTGCGAAACTTGTGCAATGAAAACATTTTACAATCTTTCTTGACATACCGAAACACTTTAAGGAATTTGTATTAGTTCGTTTGTTATTTCACAAATAACTAACTAAATCGCAAACTGGTTGATACTCCCGATCTGTGACTACTTGACCTACATTCAGTTTAATAATATTGTCACGTGTAAAGGAGTAGAATCAAGCTACCAAAAATGAAATACTTATTACGTCATACAAGCTCAATGACAAAACATCAATCAAAATATAACAACTACCATGAACACCTACTGTAATAAATAATATCTTAAATAACATATATGGAGATCGGTAATCCGGATCATCGGCCATCACAATATCATAAACAACAAACTCGACTTCGTCTCTCGTTTCTCAACAAGCAACTGACCGAATTGCTTTTATTACAACAGCAACCCAATTGCCACCAACATAGCTCACAACGATATCTTGAGCTTTGTAATAAAATCTCTTACCAGTATTGGAAGACCGCTTAAAATAAATTCAGTACTCATTACTCACGGTTCTACTTAACCAGCTCTTGTAATTACGTCACCACTCTCCGGGTGGGACACGGACGGAATCCTTGTTACTGGTCAATGCCCTAGGATGAAAACCTGCAAAAATTGCTAGACGGCCTTTCCATCTTAACCTGCTTGGCCCTACACTTCACTTTATAATTCACCAACACAATAAAAACCCACATACAATATTGTGGATCGCAGGCGAATCCCACTTCTGATGTCGCAGGGTAGTATCACTGGCAAACTCTATGTCGACCAACACTATTTCAGAACCACAGCGATAATATCAACGTGATGATCTCAGCGAGGCGGACCTGCACTCACTCCCTGAGCACCGCTACACACTGATTCCATCCAAGCATTATAGCCTAGAATGCTTGACGTTTCAATTACGACAATACAATTAAAAGATTATAAGTGATTCATGTAATACTTGATTCATTAAATGATCGTTACGACATGCTTTGATATTACAATCTCCGACATATATATATATATATATATATATATATATATATATATATATATATATATATATATATATACATCTTGGAAACTGCCATCTTAAATTTGTTCTGACATTATTTTTAAGTTTGTCTCATCAAATCATGAAACTTTTATATGAAACATATTTTTATACCTTTTATAATAACGAAGTTATTTGAAATTATCTAAAATCCCGATTTTCAGTTTTTTTTAAATAACTTTCAAACAGTTCGGAATTTAAAATTTTTGTCAGCGGAATCTGAATGAGCACTTAAAAGTTTAACCGACCTCGTAGTTGTTATAGTTTCCGGGATCCCAATGGTAACCCAATTAATTTGTGACACACTGTATTTATATGCATAGAACTTTATTTTTTGGTTTTAATATTTTTTTATAACAATTTGTATATTTA
The DNA here is from genome assembly GCA_963082715.1 of Harpalus rubripes. Lineage (NCBI taxonomy): Eukaryota > Metazoa > Arthropoda > Insecta > Coleoptera > Carabidae > Harpalus > Harpalus rubripes. The sequence goes on from OY720454.1 coordinate 38,748,549, forward strand.
TAAACAAATATTCTTATAAGGCAATTTTATTTTTCAATTTTAACTGACACAAGAAAAATATGTTTTGAATTAGCCCTGTTTTAGGCATTATATAGAAATAGGTTAGTAGAAAACATATTTAAGCGAAATTAGCACTGAAAGGTATGTTGGTGCCCTTCAGAGGATATTTTGTTTTCGTCTCCACGGACCACACCCGATCCAAAAGTTTCAACAAGGGCACCCGACAGAGGGAAGGTTAATAATAGTAATTTTGTAATTTTATTATGATGACAATGTTTAAACTTAAGTTTGTCAAAATTTGTATGTTATGTTTGTTTTTGAAATCTTACTTCTAAATCTCAAATTCATAGTCATAAGAATAGTTTTAAATAAACCGAAAGCTTGACTTTATTAAAAAGAAAAGAGTGTCAAATTATTTTTGGCAATTAAATTTCATTCGCCGTTTAATCCCACTTCAAAATTAATTCTTCTTGAGAAAAATTCATATGAATAAATTATTAATAATTAATACCTAATCGCACTTATATTAATGTAAAGTGAGAGTACCTACAACACTTGGTCCGCGAGCCATTAGCCAGCACGTGTGAGCCGACGCCTTTGATAGAAGCTCTAAGAGTTTAATAGTGAGGGAATAAGCGGAGCCTAGGTAGGCGAGCAATAACATAAAGCAGCACGCGATAGGCGAGCGACGTGAGGCGGGCAGCTGTGTTAGCAAAGGGGAGATAAGTGTAATTACCGACGCATTGATATGACATGAAGTGTTTTCTAGAAAATATTAGGGCTGCTATATAGGCGACGCCGCTCTGTCAATTATTATGGAGTTACATGAATAGACAGTCAGCCAGTTGAATGTAACAGCGAAGTCTAGTGAGTCTAAATAATTAATTATTTAATAAATAAATAATCTTAGTGTTAGTGTTTAACTAGTTAATTATATTCTTAGTCTTAAATTAATATTCAATATTTGTTTGTTTAAGTGATCGTTAATTTTATTAGTTTTTATTATTTATTTATCGTCTTAATAAACATTTATTTCAATTAGTAATTCTTTGATTTTTACACCCAAATATAAATAAAAATGTTATAATAATAATAATAAACAGTGATTTATTGGTTAATGCAAACTTCTTTCCATTATTGCAATTGTTTCTTATTAAAAATACAATTTCCATGTCAATTTGTTTAAGTGATCGTTAATTTTATTATTTTTTATTATTTATTTATCGTCTTAATAAACATTTATTTCAATTAGTAATTCTTTGATTTTTACACCATTACACCCAAATATAAATAAAAATGTTATAATAATAATAAACAGTGATTTATTGGTTAATGCAAACTTCTTTCCATTATTGCAATTGTTTCTTATTAAAAATACAATTTCCATGGTGTACTAGATTTAATTTAAATGTTTACAGAAAATGGTGAAAAACTCCGAAATTATTGGTTGTAGTGAAAGGTTACCCTTAACAAAATATAAAGATAGTACAAAAACAAACACAACTAAATAATGAAATGTAGGGTGTTCCATGTGAAAATAACGAGTTATAGTTATTTGAAATTGAGTAAATTTGATACGCTTTATTGGGTGTTCAATAAAGCGAATCAAATTATAATATTTTTTAAAATTATATATGAAAACATAGAGTATAGTTATAGTTGTACTGAAATTTTTTTTCTTAATTTTACTATTAAAATAACTTTAGTTCGCCTTTATAAAACAATGCGTATATTAGGTCTTTTTTTTAGAGAAAAAGTGGAATAACTTGGCAATGCCGCGGAATACTAAAAAAAACTTTATATGTGCATATAGGTGAATAAACTACAATTCAAAATATTTGAAAATGTGTAGTGTGTTCCATTTAAAAAAGACCAACTAGTCTCGCCGGGCCATAACGGAACACTATATGTGTAAATAATTTTACGTTCTTCTACTTCAGTAGACGAATAAAATCTGTAAATAAATTTATGCTGTATTTCGAACGACAAATACTCACCCAGTATATTTTTAGAAGAAGTTAAGTGACTATAATTATTTGCAAACTCCACTTTTGAAAACAAAATATGAGATTAACATCTACGTTGCAAAATAATTAAAATAAATATTACTGGCTAACAATTATCACTTTCTAGAAGAACAGTTTGCTTACAATTTAGATGAAACTTCATAAAAAAAAATTAAATTTGTAGTGGATCCAAACTCATGCCTTTATCACGAGCGCACTGTTATAGTAATAGCGCTATTATGAAGCACGCTTTTACATTATATTCTTATGAGGTTATACGTCACTTTTAATACTATAAAAGTGGATTCGTAATACAGGCTAGACTTCCTTTTGATGATCGCTGTGAACAGAACTAAAAGACGATTGAAATCTGCAATATCTATAAATCTATAGCAAAAAAAAAAATACCAAATGATACTTATTTAGATGCCTTTGAATTTAAACGTTTCAATTATATCCTTTCTCTACCTACCTAATAAATAGTTTATTTTCTTACAAACATCAAATTCCATTACTAAATGAATATCTATGTCATAGAATGTCAAAAAAAATTATTTTGTCTTAACGAATAATAATACTTAAGACTTTTTAGAACTATCGCTTTCAAATTAGATTTACTAATGTAATTTCATTCTGTGTAGGGGCATGCGCGAGATTCTTCTCTGCTCCGTACGCGGTTCCCGTCATAGCCAGAACCACAAGCTTTACAACATTGCTGGTCGAAATGGTGGCATTTCCCTTCTTCAGCGGCAAACTAGTACCAGGTCTACACACAAGGCCAACAACACTACTGTCACCATTGTCAATAACGTCAACAGCGATGATTACAGCCAGGAGGTATGAAGATGTACCTCGTGTGTATAGTGGTGTGCACACGGGAAGAAAAAAATCTGTAAAAAGACACGATAGTAGTTGTTTATGTTGAAAATAAAAACAGTAATGTTGAATTACAGGTACTGTGATGAGTATATTATAATGAAAAGAATAAGGTAGAAATTTTTATAAGCTGTGTATAATACAGAGTGTTTTACAACTTGAAGGGCATATAATATTTAATGATAACATATTTCTACATTGTGGGCGTTTACATTTTTTGCTAATTTTGATCAGTGTCGGTACTATATGCCCTTAAAGTTTCTACCCTAAGTTGTGAAACAGTCTGTAGAATGATAAATGTAAATGATTTTATTCAAAATCGATTAGTAATATGTGCGTTGCTAACTTAACAAACAGTTGGGAAGTGACTAGCTGGAATAGTATATTAAAACATAAATTTCAGAAGGCAACGTATTCTAGCACGAGTTAGAAATTCGATCACGTGCGCGCAGTTGCGAGTGGGCGAATGAACGAGTGTTTGAATTGCCTTCAAAGACCGAAAAATCTCATAAAAGTAAATCTCTTATACAAAACATTATATGTACCACCTAGACCGATCCTTTGTCCTGATTTGTACAATAATATTCACATGAACTGTGCACAGTTTATAATTATTTAAATAAAAATACAACACTTCCAAATTCAATGAACGTATATCTCGATTGGTGCTACAACTTCGGTACGCAGGCAGTCGCAGCATAGCTTGTGTTGCACTTGACCTATTTACTGGCGGGTGTGGGACTATCCACGACGTACGGAATTTTAACTTATACGTAACATTTTAATTTCTAATAATTTTCTTACTCTACTTTTTCAAGGATTTTAAACAGTTGCAATCTATACTGAATAAATAAACTATCAAATACTTGACAAGAGCTGCTTAATTTAATTTACAAAATATCTTTTTTTGCAGTAAAATCGCACTTCCATAAGAAACTCTTATTTGGGAATTCAAACTATGAACTCGCGCCAAAAGCACATTCTAACCTTACTTTTCTGGTCTGTTCTGTCGGTTGTTTAGACATTTAGTGTATTTATTACAGTCATGCCAATCTCAAATAACAAAATATCACCAAAAATTGTTTAAGAATGAAGCTCCTTCTAACAGCGTGCTAGAATGTGACATTCTAATTCCGAAACAGAGAATAGTATATTCTACAACAAGTAACGGAATGGCCCATATTCCACACGAGCAAAAAGTTTGTTGTCCGAGCTGAAGGCGAGGACTACGGTTTGTGAGTGTGGATTACGCAATTCCAAACGTGTTGTAGACTATACTTTCTCCAACAAGATTATAGAAATTATACAAAAACTGTTGATTGATTATAAAAATTATCATATACCAACAAATAAATTTTTTGACGCCAGTCCAAAAATTGATTATACTCGTAATACCAGCATTTATAACTTTCTTTCGTTTTTTCTTGTAATAACTGACCCACTGTATTATTAACAAGTTCCCTTATTTCTGGTAGTGTACGTTCCATATTTATATCTTCATTGCCACTTGACATTTTTCTTTACAAAATATTATTTAGTTAATTTTCTAAGTAATATATTATTATTTACATAAACGTACTGCTCTAGAGATCTCCAAAAATCTGTAAAAATTGACAGAAAACTCCAAAACTGTTCAAAAGTTCAAAACGTCAAACGCGAATTCAGAAATAAATAAATAAATAAATAAAACAAAGAATCATAACCATAACAACCTAACAAATATATTTGATATTCCGCGCTAATATGCGGCTAAACAGATTCTGATTTGTCGAAAGCCTTGTGGAATTATTCCAAACGGCATACAGAATTATACCACACGGTTTGTTGGAATCAAAATTATTCCAATAAACCGTGTGGTATTATCAATCAACATTTTTTGTACAATTTTTAATATCTTGTTGGAGAAAGTATAGTCTACAACACGTTTGGAATAATCCACACTCGCAAACCGTAGTCCTCGCCTTCGGCTCAGACCACAAACTTTTTGCTCGTGTGGAATGTGGGCCATTCCATTACTTGTAGAATATACTATTCCGGCTAGCTAATGTCACTTTTCTGGCTAGATAAATGACACTTTCCAACAAGCTAAAATATGTTTGTCATTTAGCCAAGGCAAATTGTAATAAAAATGTCCATAATAAAAATAACGCTTTATTTAACAATTAGCCTAACAGTACGCACTAAAGTAGTAAAGTTATAATTATAGAGAAAAACTGTAAACCTTCAAAACAGGTTAAGATAACTCAACTGACAGAATCTATCAATATTTTGGTCTAAAACTTATTGATTACTAATTGATTGTGGATAAAATAGTATACACACCTCGCGGATATGCAAATTCCAGCCTCGCGCTAATAGCTGACCTCGGTAAACAGCGCTCGGCTGTAATTGATCATCTCCCGGCTTGGTATGTAATATGCTATGTATGTAATAGCAGTGGCGTATTTACGGGGGGGGGGGGTCCAAGGGGTCCGGACCCCCCCCCCAAGAATTTTTTTTATTTCCAATAAACGTTGAACTCACTACGGACGAAATTATAGAGCAAATGGCTTTCAAACCACGAAGATTGTAACTAGTCTAAAGATTGTAGATTATATAATATAGTGATGATTATAATATTGACTTTTTTAATAATATATATTTTGAGTTTGGATAAAATATTTTAATATTTTTTCTTCGGACCCCTCCAGTGGATGCTTGTCTGGGTAAGCAGGTGGCAGGTGAGGCAGAGCATCACCAGACAAGAAATAACTATTAATATTATTTTAACAAATTAATAATTTTATGTAACTTAAATTTAAACTTATTTCGTTAATGCCAGTTTTTATAAATATCAAAAGAACAATTTAAGCCACCACCATAACTAATTTGTAATGCAGTTTACCTAATTTACACCCCGCAACGCTTGAATAATAGTATAATACCTAATGTTTTTGATAAAGCTTTCATTCCGGTAAGCAATACGTACGCTAGACAAGGAGCTGTTTGAGGCATGCTTCAAATGCAAAATGCAATGAGTGCGTAAAGGATAAAAGATAGAGACCCTGACCGTAAGCGTACGTGAATACAATCAAATTCTGTAAGTAGGTTCACATCTAATGTATATTGCTGCAAGCCAGGTTAAATGTTTGGGGTGTATTCTGTAACTCGTCGTGTTAATTTGAACATCCTGTTTAAATTTTTCACTACTTATAATAGTAGACATTGAATAGAAAATTTAAATGACAGATAATACATTTGTTTCTACTAGATCCATCGAACATAAACATAACCTGTCTAGCATTTTTCTTGTAATGTAATGAAATGTAGGCCCTGTATAATAGTCGCGCCATATTGTGTTGTGTTTATCCAAGTCAACAATCTGTTAAATATATTCTCTTTTCTAAAATGTTGTGTGATCTGGTAATTTATTTTTGTATATAAAAGGAGGAAAACATGCAGCTTCACATCCCTTGAAAAAATGTAATTTTCAATTATAAGGCATTTGACCTTGAGTAAAAAATTTTTTTCGCCTGCGGCGCCTTTTTTTCTGAATTCCTTCCCTCACCATAATTTTGGACCCCTCCCAGAAGAAAATTGTAAATACGCCACTGTGTAATAGTCAATGAGAAACTTTAAAAAGTGATGAAATTTTGATAAAATTATAGAACGCAGTCGTCTTTATTGAAAATAAAAACGAAAACTGAGCTTTGATGAACATCGATGTATGTACAGTGCCGTCTAAAAATATGTCTACACTTGATAATTACGAGAAAACCAATAAAAGGGTGTATTATATATCTTGTCTTGTTAAATGTTACATCCCATTCAAATTTTTCACCAATAACAGTAGCAGACTAAAAAATTTAATTTTGTTTGTACTGGGTACAAATTTTAACATTATCAAGGTACGATACAGAATATATCCTAAAAAAAACTAAAAGTTTATAAATACATATTTAAATTAATTTTATTCATACACAAACATATTTGCTGATCAATTCTTAATATACCTTTCAATGTCAACGCTTTATATGATTGAATCACACTTCTCAATTCAAAGTCCAACCAATCAAATTCGAGTTGCCAATATTGTGAAGTTGATTGTTTTAAGTGACAACTGTGATCTTTGTTTGTGCTTGTGCTAAGTGCCATGTAAAGTATTACTTATACTCTGTTCCATGTAAGCCATTCAGCAGATGTCTCTCGCATCAGCGCCAATTTTAAGTAGCTGAAATTACATTGCATAAACTTGTCTCATATTTCCAATTTCAGCCAATCAGATATGTCAAAACTATGCCCTATGCTCTACAATATGAATGGCTTAAATGGAACAAGATATAGTAAGTTGTTTTGTTATAGCAAATAACCAATAATAATTGCGAACACTGAATAAAACATGAAAATGACAGGCTTTACATTTGTTTCTTTTGGTTAAAATTTTTAGTAAGGTTGCTAAGACAACAGCTTGTTTACAAAATAGGGGTGATTATATTTATTGTGCATTATTTCAAATTGAAATGAAGCAGTGAAGAACCAGTTGCATTTTGAAAGGTAAATTGTTTAGTTTTATAGTAAACCTATGAGTAAAATCACAGTAATGGGACTACTTACAAGTGCTAAAGGCTAAAGTTAAAGTTATCATACACCAGTTGAGATTGAAAATTGATCATTTAGTAGTGGCGTATTATCCTACAAGCCCATGAAGCCCGAGCTTGTGGCGCAAAATATTTAGGGGCGCCGGGACGGCGGACCGCATGAGTCAAATAATTTACTAAGTTTTAAAGCACAATTGGAAGTAAAAGCCCGTGTTACGCGAAGCAGTTACCAACTGTTCGGGAAAACGGTCAATTCTTAAAACTAAAAGAATTAAGAGTTTTAAGAAAGATTAAAACACTAACACAAAATTGAATAGTTTAGCCATAAGCCATAATGGCTATTGAAACTTGAAAAGTTTTTGCTAATAACAAAGCTCGAAAAGATAAATACTTATACGCCTATTCAGAAAAATAAATGTTTAACTTAAACATTGATTAAAATAGTAAACGTTAATTATACAGGGAATTTATTTTAACGTGCAACATATGGTCAATCACTTCCATGGTTACTACACTACTGTCAAAAAATGACAGCAATGTAATATTTGTCCATTTTAAAATGCAACATACAAAAATTTGTAGTTATGTATTTTCAATACTAATTTCCAATAAATTAGCCTACATACTATATTATTTTAAAATGGACAAATATCACATTGCTGTCATTTTTTGACAGTAGTGTGTAACCATGGAAGTGATAAACCATATGTTGCATTTTAAAATAAATTCTCTGTAATTTTGTTTATTCAGAAACACGGTAACTAAATATCTAAACATTGTTTAAAATACACAGTGTTAAAAAAATCAAGACCGTAAAAATACGAATTGGAACACGAATTCAATTATTATATGTCATATTGGTGTCATAATTGGACAGATACACGTTGAAATTAAATACGAAACTTATATTAAATGATTAAATAGTGATCAACCCAAGTGTGTTCGGAATTATGGTAAGGGAGATGGCAAGGTTGTCTTAAACACACTGTTCTTTATGAGCATTTATTTCGACCGGTTTCGATTTCTTACAAAATCATCTTCAAGGAAAACCGGAAGACTACAGAGCGAAGGATACAAAAACATATAAGTAAAAAAATATAAAAAACAAGCAATACAAATCGCATTAATTATAAAATGAAATACAGAATAATACTCACACTAACAAACTACAGGAAGCAAGCCGGAGACAACGAAAAAATGGTAAATCTAGATCTCATCACGAAAATATCAAAAAATTGATAAAAAATATATTTTAGAAAACAAGTAAATAGGCAACTGAACCAAGGGACAACGCCCAAACGAATGAAAAAAACATGTGGGTGTAGGAAAATACTTGTTTACTTCTAAGGATTAGTAAACAATAGGGATTTTGTCATAGGAGGATCTCTAGTAATGAACTATGTGTGAGATTTATCTGGTCGTTCAGGCACAAATTGTTATTGGCGGCTATGGACTTTCTTATTTCGAGATTTTCGAGGAAATCCAGGGTTTTACCATTCTTGTGGATATGGAGTATTTCAAAGTCGCTGTATAAATCGAACTGATGGTTATTATCGATGATGTGTTCAGCGAACGTTGAGTGACCTGATTTCGCGTTCAAAACTCGCGCGTGTTCTTTGAACCGAGTGTAGAAAGTTCTGCCAGTCTTACCGACATAGACGGCGCCACAAGTTTGACATTTAAGTTTATAAACGCCTGACGATTCTATAAGTGGACGATTGTCTAATTTTATGCATATTTCTTTTTTAATGTTTGTTAAAGGTCTGAAAACTATGTCTATGTTGTATTCTGTAAATATACTTTTTATTTTGTGGCTTATATTACCTAAGAAATGAATGCTGAATCTGATTCTATCCGTTTCGATATGTAGATCATTTGCGAACGCTTCTTTGATCCTCAATTTATGTTTTTTACGTTTAATGAGTGTATCTATGATGTTTGGGTTGAAGTTATTAAATATAGCAATTTGTTTTAATGTTTGGGTTTCATTGTCTGTTTCAGGTATGTCTAGGCCGTTAACTGTGACCCTTGAGTAATTTATTTCAAGTCCGAAGCGAGCGCTAGTGTTCTGTATTTTGAAGCAAGTCGATATAGAAGAAACCTTTATATTTGCTAGTCGCAACTATTGGGTAATTGCCGTACTTATATCCAAGACACAAACCAAAATTCAAAGAGTACCCAAGTAATAATTTTTATTCGTTTCAAATTTTGAAAATGTTGAAATCAAAAAAATACATTCCAGAAATATAGAAAATGTACGAAAATAGATACATACTTTATCGTCATTAAATAAATATCTTCCAAATATCGTTCAATTTTATTTTGTATTAGTTTGCAATAATTTTATATAATATCTTTACTGTAAAAGTAGGTACATCAATAGTTTATGTTTAAAGTAGTATTAAAAAATGCAAATTGCGTGAAACGAATATAATAGTAAAAACATTATTGATATAAAACCAATCAACTTAAAAAATTCCAAATTATACATATTATTTCAATTTAAGTTTCATTTCCGAACCTACACCTACTTATTTTTGTTAATTATGCTGCTGTTGAAAACATTATTGGTGTATATAAAAGTAACATACTAAATACTTTGAACGTTGCACTATTTAACAATAAATAAAATAGGTATTAATTTCCGATGAAGATAGGAATTCAGAAATATAGTTATGTGATTCAAGATTGCATTCGCAACTTCTCCCTCTACTTTTCAAGAAACATTATCATTATTCGGTTTTCTCCTTTTAGTACCTGTGTACTAACATGCTTCTATCTTTGTTCAACATAATAGCCTGCCAGTACAATACGCCAGTTCACTTGAATCACATTTTCCATTCTATGAGTCACAAAAACAAATTGACTAATTGTTGATTCCCAACCCTTTGCAAAGCAATTCTATCGGTGAAATACAAATATTTCTGTAAATAGTTGGCCGGAGTTTGTACATATTAATTCAGTAAAGTAGGATACTTTGGGTTATATTTGTCACACAGTGAAATGAGGGATGAAAGAAACGTTACAATTCCTTATGTTATTGTATTACATAATATTATTGATTACTTATTTTCATTACATAATGATATAAATGACACGACAAAAATTTTTTTGTTTAAATATACAAGGTGTTGACGGTCAGGTGCGAATATGGGATTTTAGAAATGGTGAAAATTCAAATTGTGAAGTGTAAAAACCAAAGATTATTAAATGTAATATATAAAAAGGGGATATAGGTTATTGCTAACAACAATAAATAACATTATTGTCAAACAGTCATAATATAAGTGGAAAAATAGCATAATTATTAAACAAGAGCAGGTCAGAATAAAGAAATTTTAATAAAATAAATTCATTTGGATTACATAGGTTACAATTCAATTTATTTCGATTTTTCATTCAAAAATAATAAAAATTTGTATTAAAAAATATTTGCTCACAGTAAATAAAACAAATGACAGTGCACCCACTTTTTTCTCATCTTTGTAAATGCAGAGAAGATTTAAAAATATTTTTTTAATTTTTCATTTAACAATAAATTTAGAAAAATTAAGATTCACTTAGAAAAAAATATAGCCGACAACAACACTGGCTCTTTTTTATCATCATTGCGAATCAATTTGAATTTAAATCGAAAGAGAAGAAAATCCCTAATTTTAGAATAATTTATTGCTCTGTTTCATTCAGATACTATCATCATTGCGAGATACCATCCTAACTTTTGCACCTGAAGTTGAATGAACATCGGTCCCTGTAACAGTAAAAAAGAAGTGATAAATACTTTTCTACAAATAGCGATATTCTTAGAGGTGAAAACCGCTAATTTGTGATTCCTGCAACATAAGCACATTCCAGCTATAATAGACATTTTACACTTTGATACTTAAATAATTTACATTACTTTAGTAAACTACAAACTAACTTAAGTATTTACAAAATATTTGTATAGTATTAATCAAATTCTAAAAATATGGTATTGTTCATATTCTTTCCGTTCGTCCTGATTTGTAGATAAAAGTTGTTACCTGAATAGAATCAAAATTTTATGTAACCATAAAATGTGCAATAGTTTATATATATACTTACATCCAGGCCCGTGGAGAGCCGTTACGGGCCCTGGGGCAAAATCAAACTACCGGGCCCTAGCCCCCTGCCCCTCACCCCCCCCCCCCCCCCCCAAATAAAGAATTACTATACTTCTCATGTAAAATATTTTCAATATTTTATTCATCAAGGTAACATAAAATAAAAACAAAATATTCATTGTCTAGGATTATCAAAAATTAAATAAAAATTATGACCAGAAAGAATTATACCTATACTTAAATAAATTAAGTACTAACTAATTTAAAGATACGCAACATGAATTAAGTACACATGTAAAAAATACAAAAGGTACATAATAAAACAGGTACTTATATGAGTATGGTACTGTACAAAATCAACATTAGTTTGGAACTATTTAAAGAAACTTTGCACTTGTAATTTTAAAGAAATACACAATAATAATCTTCTCTCCTAAACTCTGCTGTCACTCGCTTTTTTTACCTAATATTTTTATTTTATATTTTTATTAAAGGATTTTAACAGTACAAAAATGTATGTAAAAGTGGTAGCGCCGGGCCCTATCGGGCCCGGGCCCTGGGGTTTCTGCCCCGTCTGCCCCCCCCTCTCGTCAGGCCTGCTTACATCTCATGTCCTTTTTCATTATAGGTCATTTTTCACATACATCTGTATAACTCAGAGACGCTTTTCGGTAGCGAAATACCGCAGCCGTACTCTTTGTTAACAGATGTTTCGTAAAATTGTGATAAATTGACCATATATCGTAACTAATTTTCCTATATTTCTTTCGGGAAATAGTCCGGCCACGTCAATCGCAATGCGCTCAAATGAACTTTTTATTTAGTACTGTTCCGTACAGTAGTTTCTGCCGAAGGAGGTGAAGGACATGCCAGGGAACTATCACACAATCCCGAATGATGCCTGATGTGATTTTCAATATTAGCTTCTGAACGAAGCTTTCTAAAAATGAAGCACTGTAGGAAAATGTAACTCCTTACAATAAGGAATATATTATCTTTAATTATTTTATACAAAACTAATGTAAATGTCTGAAATATGCGCAAGAATAATCAAAATATATTTATATGAATATAAAAATATCGAATGTGGCCAGCATATTATCTCTCGCCAAGATTGTTATTAGTACTCATATATTTAATATTATAACGTGGAACGCCTGCCGTCGCCGCAGCAATGAATGAGTGTGTATTTATAGCGATGACGCAATCGCGCTAGCAGCCGGGCGACATAAATAAACAGTAGTGACGTATTTAATTACTTGCGGTCGCCTGAACCTTTTGTGTTCATTATTATTATGCGGTCGAATAGTTTAGAACTTCAAAGATATGAATGATAAATATAGAAATATATAGAATTAATTTGTATAAAATAAAATAATAAATAAATTATATCATCAAATATTTGCACCGTGCGTCACTTCACGGGCACTTATTGCTGGCGTGGAGAGTGCACCACAGGGGTCAATTTTGTGCCATTTAAAATTCGAAATATTTGGCGTCGGTCTAGATAAAAATAAATATATATGTATCTACATAAAGAAAAATCGTCGAAAATATCGATATATGATTTTTTCACGATCTCTATATCTCCCTTATCTATGGTAGTCGGGAGGTACATATCAGCGAGAGGTATTATGGTAGCCACAAAAATGTACGTGTATTACTTTATATTATTTGTATAGCATGTTATACTTACCCTGTCTTCACGAAATTTTGACCTCGTTTACTTAATTTGCGAGGTGCAAAATAAGGTAAATTGTCACTCATAGTGTCAGCAATAGCAAAACTATAAATATAAAAAGAAGTTTGTAATAAGCGAGTTGCTGTACCAGTGATGCACACTCTGCACAACGACAAACTAAACTGAAAATTTATTAGGAAGGATAAATTGCCCCTCACCAATGAATTTTCGGTACCTGCGAGGAAATTATGTTGTAAACAATTCCCTGAAATTAGGGGTGAAACTGAATACATTAGGTAATTCTCCGAACTTACGCAATAGGTGTGACCGACAAAAATCGCTTATGTCGAATTCGTGTAAGTCGGGATACAACTTTATAATATAAATACATGCATTACCGTTTTTTTTATAGAAAAAAAAAAACTTGCCGGAACGCATGTTTTATGAACTTTTTTAATGAGAAAAATAGAACAGTACATAACATGTAATGTGTAAATATATCGTTCGTGCAATTTATATTTCCACAATTTAACAAAAATAAATAAAATAGTATAAACAATTTAAAAAAATGATAAAATAAAATCGGAAATATCTTCGAAAATAGGTGCCGGAACGTTACGTTACAAAAAAGTGTTGTGTATTACATATTTAATTGGGACCAAGGACTAAAAAACACTAGTTCAGAAAAAATCTTTAATAAAAATTATAATTTTATACATAATACTGGAAAACAATAAATAGCTAATATAATAGTCGCAATGTGTGTAACTGCAACCATAATTTATTCATAAATACTGTTTCACTTTTCACAAACATTTTGAATCAGGTAATAATACGAATTTACATTAACTTTCTGTTCGCGGCAATATAGGAACAAAATAGTCGGTAATATAGTATTAGTAGTACCACTACTCCACACATGGCTACTCGTGGCGCCTGATACCTGCACAAGAATTATGAAAATTTCTGTGACTTTGTAATAATTTTTTTACAAGTACCAGATACAGTATTAAACTTTAAAAAATCTCTATTTTGAAGATAATAAAATATATTTTGTAGTAAAAATTGTAAGATTGCAATTTTCATTTACGTTTCAAAGAAAAAGTTATAAATAGCTTATTTTTGGCAAACTTTGCCTTGTAGCAAAAAATTGTAGTGCTCAAATTTGTTTAAAAAAAATATGTGGATAGAGCGCGCTACCCTACATAACATAATAGTTAGGGAGGTGGTGGCAGAAATTTTTAAGTCATTTGATCGTGTTGCAGAAGTTGAAAATATTGAAGTTTTGATTATAAGAACCACTAATAACAACTTCTGCAAAACCATTATTGCTGCATTATTAATTAATAACTAATTAAACATGTAAAAATAAAAAGAGTCCCTAAGTCATTTGATCGCGTCTGGCACTTTTTTTAAGTTATGGTCCTTAAGAAGGCTTTCAGATAAATCTCATCGCCAGACGTGTATGTCCCTGCATTAATGAGTAATTCATTTTTTATTTTAACTTTTTGATGTATTAAAATTTAAATGATTTGCTCGTCAATAAAATTTACACGAAATGATAATTAGGTCATAAACAACAAGAAAACAATAATCTGCCATTTTACTTTTACTGCGATAATGAGAGGCGAATTTCCAAAATTGCAAAAAATAAACGGCACATTAAATTATTTGATCGTTTCTGGCTCTGGGCTAAATTGTTCTATTGTATGTTAAAACTATGAATATTGCTATGCCAGACATTAGTATCACTGATTTTTTAAAGCCAGAAGGTTTTTTTGTAGCTACTGTAATAATCCAGTCAATATGTACAAGAGAACCTGCTTTTCTGGCAAAAGGTCGGGTATTTATAATTTTTGGATATGTTGTAATGATTACGGCAGGGATATGAAACCAATTTTGAAGAAACGAAAACCCTATGCTACCAGAGTTATAGGGAAAAAAGTACGAAATTTTAAGTCTTTTTTCGGGTTTTCCTCAATTCTTCTGTTTCTATACATCAGAGAGTAAAAGTTGTTATTATCAATATTATAGAAGACAAAATTTTCTACAACTTTTATATTTACGATTTTTTTCTATGGGCTATACTTATTGAACTACAGAGCAGTGAAAATATCAGAATATTTGGGAAATGACAAAACACGAACATATCGCAGAAATATTGATGTAGGCGAAAATTTTCCTTCACCCTGCATTTTGTGATGCAAGCAAGCCGTTTGGTTCACATGTTACTAGGATTAGCGATTTAGAGATGTAGCCACTAAGAAATGCCTTGGAGGCACGAGTTATTGTGGGTTGTATAAATCATTGGCGCGGTTTTCTTAAAATCGCAGTGGTTCGCAAACCATTGGATCTACAAACCTAGTTTCTGGGTGGCTACAATCCTTAATGGGTATATTATTATTCTACTAACATACAATTAAAGGCTAGCTCCAATTGACGTAACAATGGACTCCCACGCGCAGGGCAGCTCGGCGCACTTACGCGTTCCTTTAGGGCCGCAATAGCCACAAATAAGCCGGTTATTACATATTTGGAAGTTACAGATTACGGGTGGCTCCAAAATGAAAACACATTAAATTTTAAATGGTTTGAAGGGGACCAAGTACCTCTATGGTACAAGGATTTTTTCATAAAACTACCACAGGATGAACAAACAGGTTATTTTTTTGTTTAATTGATTAAATTAAATGTCAAGAAAATTGCAATTTGTTATTCATTTCAGAGGACGATAGTATTTTAATGAATGAAGAGGCTGATTTTAGTGGAGATGAAGAAAGTGAATCTGGGGAAAGTGATATTGAATAAATTTCATAATGTTTAATTTTTGCATTATGTCAATTTTTGTATGAGATTTATGAATATCTTCTGAAAGCAGTGACGTACATGTCTGGCATAATTTTTTTCTTGTTCTGGAGACAAAAACGAACAAAATTTTTAAAAAATGAAAGCCGATCAAATAATTTAAGGTAGCTTTTATTTCTTACAAATTAGCAATTTTTTTTAAAAAAAACGCAGCGTCCTATTTGTCTGGCATATGGTTTTTTATTATCTATATAGTCAATTTAACATAATAACTAAATGGCAGACACGATCAAATAATTTAGGAGAGTTTATATATTTTACAATTTTCAAAATTGTTTTTTCGAAAAAGCAGCGACACCCGACCTTGCCACCTTGGTTATCCTGATCACAAGTTTCAAAACTCTATTACCTAAAATTCCTAACGACGATCAAATCATATACCGAAATTGCCATCAGCTCCCTAGCTATAACTAAAAATTTAAAAAATCGTTGCTTTTGTTTTTAAAATATTAATTTTTATGTCAGCTTTTGTGCCAAAAATAACACGTTTTCTTTAATTACACAAAATTTTCGTGTTCAATTCTAATTAAATTTTATATGTGGGTTAGTGGGATACTTACACATAACATACAAAAAACAATTAAAAATCGTAGGTTTGGTTTTCGAGTAATTAATTAAAATTTAAAAAAATATATATGTTTGCCCATATATCTACAATTTTACTGAAACTATCATATATGACGCATTTTCAACAATAAACATTAACTATCTTCTTCATCATTTTAACAAAAAAGAATATAAATTTTATAATTTTGTTGTTAAAATAATTAAAATCATTTGTCAGCGTTCTGATCAACGTTTGAACGCGCCACTAGGGGTTCCGTTTAACCTTACATTCTGTGAATCTGTGATTGGAAAACCGCTAATTTATGTTGCTGACAGTGATTAGATAGGTTATTAATGGAGTCAGCTGTGTGCGATGGTTTTCTGAAGATTTTATATGTAAAGTTATGGTTGTTTTTCATTATTGTTATGTCTAAAAAGTTTATGCAATTATTTTCTTCTTTTTCCAGTGAAAATTTAATGTTTTCGTGTAAGTTATTCAAGGCTGCGTGGAAAGAAAGAAGCTCGCTACTGGAGCCGGTCCAAAGACACAGCACATCGTCTACATATCGTAACCAGAAATTGATTTTGGGAGTAAAATTGACAAGTTCTGTGAAAACTCTATTTTCGAAGTCTTTCATGAAGATTTCTGCCATAGTTCCCGAAAGAGGAGAGCCCACTGTCGAAACCGGTCGAAATAAATGCTCATAAAGAACAGTGTGTTTAAGACAACCTTGCCATCTCCCTTACTTATATTAAAGATAATTTGAAGTGCATTTGCAAATTTTAATAAAAAGGACAAGCTAAAAGAGAAAATGGCCAGAAAATTGGAAGTTAGAAGATAACTTTTAGGTATTGAAGTTAAAATGTGGAGAGATATCAGCATAAAGAAAATTTCATTCTGACCTATTAATATCTATGTTACTATGTTGATTGATTTTTTTCTTTACATTACGTTATTATTTTCTTTATTTTATATGATCATTATTTAAGTTTCCTTTACTATTTTAGTTTACCTTTATGTCGTAAGTTCCCTGTTCCTTGCAAGTACGTTCTGTGAAGAAAATAAATTTTGTTTTTTACCTCCCGCTACCCTTGGTAAGGGAGGTATGGGGATCGTGCTAAAAATCGCATATCGAGATTTTGGTAAATGACCACGTTTTAAGGTCCCTACAATCCAATTTAACATTTTTACGATGATGTCTGTATGCATGCTGTGGATCCTCCACTCTAACTCAGATACTATCATTCAGAAAATTATGAAACCTTGTATTTCGAACTTTTTCTGTAATAGAATGAACCCATTAGATTTTGGTGTAAATCGGATAACCAGAAATGGCATTTTACTAGAAGCTCAAAATAGTTTTTCTTCGAACAATACCTTTAAATGTTATTTTTTCAACATTAATGTTATTATAAAAATTAAAGATTATTAAATTTTCAACAGATTTGCATTAATACTTTTTGTATATATTTTATGGATAAATTTATAAAATTATCTATAATTTAAATCCCGGAGCCTACGCTTTAAGCAAACAAAACTCCTTGGTTGCGCAGTTATACAAATATATGTAACTGACAGATAAATGTCACTGTCAAAGATCTAATCATTTCAAATTAATAATAGTAACGTTTTAAAAAGAAAAAAGTAAATAGAATAGGAAAGAAAATTAATATAGTTTCCAGCACATGTAAATGTGTAGATATGTATTTAGATTAATGAAAATTAACGATTCCAACCAAGTTTAAGCTAATTCTCATTTTTTGATTAGTGAATTCTATTTTATCCCGGTATTTAAAATTTGATCTTCATTTTATTATCAGAAAAGGTAGTTCTTGGATTAGATTAGACTATATTTTAAGGAATAAATTGCCAAAATTAGAATAAAATACGCTAATCCAAAAATATGTATTAGCTTACTCGGGCGGTACATGGCGGGAGGTATTGTGTTGGCCACACCAGATTTTTTTTGTGATTTTCAGTTACTAAATACCGACCTATATTCTCTATTATCTCTATAGGCGGTGTGCACAAAAGTAGTCAGCGCCGGCAGCGGACAAAAATGACAAAAGTGGTTACTCATTGAAACACAGCAAGGTTATGTTTTATGTCAGAATAAATTTGCAATTTCTATTTTATAAAATATTTGCAATGAATGCGAATAATAGGACGTCAAATATTATGTAATGCAGTGGGGGATGTAATAATTCTTACAAAATTGCCGATTGAAGTATCAAATTTTATAAATTTCCTAGAAGATTATATGAGGAACAGATGTATAAGAAAATAACTTTTCATCAAATATCTTCTACGAATATGAAAAATTCTTTTAGGTATACATATTTTCTCATTGTAAAAGATATTTATCGTATGAATAAAATTCCAACAATGGTCGTCTGATTGCAATAATGAATTATATAAAAATGTGTTTCTTAAGTTAGTATTTGAACAAGATATAATACAAGAAGCAGAAAATTGTCTTAAAATTGTATAATACTTGCAGTTGTATGAAATAGAAGTCTATTTTTGACATAATTCTTCTATTTATTATAGATTTTGTACATGTAATGTTAATGTTAAAGATAGCAATTCACATGGTTCGTATTTTTCGTGTATTTTCTTTTCCGAGCTTGTACAACTGATTCCGCTTATATTTTCAATGAAGAATCTTCTTCGTTTATTGCGAATATAAAAGAAAGATGCTAACATCATACACTGATATCGTGATATGTAAAAATTTTCTTCTTTCCAATCATTCAAGTTTTCCAACTTTTTAATCTTAGTTTCCATGCATTGTGCATCTTGTAACATTTAACTAATATTATAAATTATAATATAAATTTAAATATGATAAAATGATTCACAGAAATCACACATATTATGAGAAAAATTATATTTTCTGCCACAGTACCTTCGCTGGTATTTTGACTTTTTTGATTGTCACATCACATATATAGCATTTTAAATATTTTCTTTATTAATTTCAACATACTATGACGTATAATATTTATATACAACAGCAAAAACTCAAAATAAATTTGTAAATTGTATCACTTTCTCGAAATGTCAAAATTTATTAGGTACCCAAAAATGCCAATGTAGCCGTTAGAGGCGCTGACGCTCAAAATGTGCACATCGCCTATTGTATAAATTGATATAATGTTTATTTTTTGTTAACTGAATATTTTCAATTTGATTATACTAAGTAATCCAACATTTTTACCTTCCGTCACCTTTAGGTAAGGAAGGTATTGTCTTTGGTCAAAAAATTCGGTGGTGAGTTTTTGATGAATAAGCACGTTTTGGGGTCCCTAGAATACGATTTTACTATTTTTACGATGATGTCTGTATGTGCATGTGTGTGTATGTATGTGTGTGTGTGTGTGTGTGTGTGTGTGTGTGTGTGTGTGTGTGTGTGTGTGTGTGTGCCTGTGTGTGACAAAATTTTCTAATGCGATAATTCTAATACTACAATTCCAACAATTATAATTCTTTCGTATTCTTCTTCGTTACATCCATGTGAAGAGCTGATTAGATTTTGGTTATAATTGGTCAACCGGAAGTACCCTCATTTGAAGATTTTAACAGTTTTTCTTGAAAAAACGATGTTAAATATCATTTTTTCACATTTAATGTTATTATAAATATTAAAGAATATTTTATTCTCTATACGATTTAAATGCATTTTATACTTCATATTAAATGGATATAGAGTTAAAAAATTATAAAGAAATTAAATATCATATATTAGCCAGCTATGCTATAACTCTGGAAACAGCTGCTATATTAAGAAAAATTTGATTGAAAGGTCAGTGTCAAGTGCAGTATGTGTTATAATTGTATAAATATAGGATCTTTTGCTAGAAACTTTCTGTATAGAATTTGTATAAAATACATACAACTGCCTTAAGGTAATGTACAAGAAATAGAATTTTTTGCAAGGAACTTTCTGTATGACATTTATACAAAATACATAGAACTGGCGGAAGGTAATGGCTGGCCACATCAGATTTTTTTTCAATTACTATGTTTATTATGTATAAATATAGGTCAGGACCGTCGGAAATTGGAATAGGATCAAATAAAATACTCAACTCCTCATGTGCATACGTTTCGGTGTATATTTCACCTTCATCAGTGCTAGATAACGAAGAAACAAAGAAATAAACAAATCAATATTTCGTACAACACATTATAAACACTTCCAAAACAAAGAAATAACAAAGTTTACAAAATTACCTGTGAGTTGTGAATGGATACAAAATTTAGTTTCAAAATTACGTCTGACATCTTATGAAATATAAACAAGACTAACGTTGATTTGTGCAAGTCAGGATATAAAAACAAGAGTAAACATATCCAAAATAAATTTAGCTCGTAATTTTAAACTCATTGTACAACTTGAGCGCATATTGATAACATTTAGAAAGATCATCTGTGTCAGTTCTAAAATTAACGCTTTTTTTATATTATTGTTGTAAATATGTGTCATTTCTAAAAAATTCCTTTTTTTATAATGTTTATTCTGGAATCGACTTTCACTTCTTAATCATTGTCACGGGACTCTCTTCAACATCATGGGATTTTACAACAACATCTTAACGAACTACGGACCAAGAGCAGTCGAATGCCTGAAAAAGTGGTCCAATCTTAAAAAAAGTCTCACTGCATTGAAGAATCGAAGGATATTCTTATTGAAATATAAACAAAACCACGTACGTCCTCCACACATTCATAATTCTGTACAGAAACTCTTCTACTTATGCGAAGACAACAACCCATGCCAAGGTGATTTTGAAAAACTATTTACTAAGTTTGAAATTCAATTATTAAAACTAGAAATAAAAACTACAATTATTAAAGTAATCAATACACAATTTAAAATTACGGCTATAATAGAACAAGTCAAGATGTTAGTGCCATCTCACATTATAATTAGTTTCACTCACCATCAAAATGTATGGTGTGAAAAATATTTTTTAAACATCAAAAACAATCAGACCAAGAAGTTTAATAAATTAATAGTATGCCAAAATATCATTAATGTTGACATAGGTGATAGTTCGTGTGTTATTAATTTGACAGACAAAGTCATACCAACAGATGTTCTCAATTTGTTATCATTAGGGCCTACATTTAACTTAGAACAAAATATTAAAGAAGTCCCGTTGCCGTCCTTACTTAAAGATATTGAGTATTGTATTTCTAATAATGATGATGTTAATAATGACGAGAAACAAAATCTTAGACTTCAAATCACCAACCAAATAACTAACCATTTATACAAAATCAACAACTTAATACATCCGTTAACGATAATTACTTAAATAAAACTTACAATATAGCTAAACAGTATATAAAAATAACGATGATATCATAATTACAAACTCGGACAAAAGTAAATGTACAGTTATACTATATAAAGAGTATTACGAACAAAAAATGACAGAATTACTTGAGGACACTAACACATACAAGAAATTAAATAATAACCCAACATCTAAATTCCAAACGTTGAATAATAAAGTAGTTAAGGAACTCACCGATAAAAACTTTATTGATGATCAAACAGCCAAATCTCTTAAAACTTATAATTCGGTTCCCCCAAAAATTTACGGACTTCCTAAAACTCATAAACCACCACCAACCCCTTTATGCCCTGTGGTATCTTGTATTAATTCTCCCTCTTACAAATTATCTAAATATATTAATGACATTCTTAATAACCTCCAAGATTTATTTGTTTATAATGTCAAAAATTCTTATGAAGTTGTGGATAAGTTGAAACAGATTTCTATTCCGGCTAATTACATACTAGTGTCACTAGATGTCTCTTCATTATTCACTAATATTACTAAACAAATGGTTCTAGAAGCAATCACTTTTTATTGGGATGAGATAAGTAATTTTACAAATATAGAACTTGATATGTTTGTAAAAATAATACATTTTTGTTTTGATAGTAGTTTTTTTAAATATAATAATGAATTTTACGGTCAAATAGAAGGCAGTGCGATGGGCAACCCTTCGTCACCTATATTTGCCGATTTGGTTATGACTATTTTACTAAACACTATTTTACCTAAATTGCCTTTTCAGACACCATTTTTGTTCCTTTATGTGGATGACATTTTAACTGCAGTGCCAAAAGATGCAATTAATACGACTTTAAATACTTTCAATAATTTTAATCCTAAATTACAGTTCACTATTGAAGTACAAAATAATAATGCTATTCCATTTCTAGACATTTTGGTTATAGTCAATGAACAATGTAACATTGTTACGAACTGTTACAAAAAACCATCGACTTCAAACAGAATGTTACACTATAAATCTAACAATTCAATCAGCCAAAAAATAGGGGTTATAAAAGGCTATATACACAAAATTAAAACGTTAAGTGATACACAGTTTCACGGACAGAATTTTAACTTATTAAAAAACAAATTAAAAATTAATGGTTATCCTAATAATTTCATTAATAAAATATTCCATTTAACTAACACAGAAAATAATAACAATATAATAAATAACAACAATAACAAAACTTATTTTAAAATTCCCTTAATTCATAACTTATCTCATAACTTAGCAAGAAACTGATAATATAAGAATTGTGTTCCATAACAACAAAAAAGTAGATAATTTGTTTAGCAAACTCAAAGATAAAGATGATATACAATATAAATCAAACGTAATTTATAAAATTAACTGTTTAGGGTGCGATGGTGTTTATATAGGACAAACCAAACAATACTTAAAAAACAGGATGTATAATCATAAGAAAGATTGTAAATCTTTAGACACTAAGACAGCTCTTTCTAAGCATAGCGTTGATTTGCAGCATCATTTTGATTTTGATAATGTTACAATTTTAGACTTTGACAGTAATTATAAAAAAAGGAATTTTTTAGAAATGACACATATTTACAATAATATAAAAAAAGCGTTAATTTTAGAACTGACACGGATGATCTTTCTAAATGTTATCAATATGCGCTCAAGTTGTACAATGAGTTTAAAATTACGCGCTAAATTTATTTTGGATATGTTTACTCTTGTTTTTATATCCTGACTTGCAGACTTGCACAAATCAACGTTAGTCTTGTTTATATTTCATAAGATGTCAGACGTAATTTTGAAACTAAATTTTGTATCCATTCACAACTCACAGGTAGTTTTGTAAACTTTGTTATTTCTTTGTTTTGGAAGTGTTTATAATGTGTTGTACGAAATATTGATTTGTTTATTTCTTTGTTTCTTCGTTATCTAGCACTGATGAAGGTGAAATATACACCGAAACGTATGCACATGAGGAGTTGAGTATTTTATTTGATCCTATTCCAATTTCCGACGATCCTGACCTATATTTATACATAATAAACATAGTAATTGAAAAAAAATCTGATGTGGCCAGCCATTACCTTCCGCCAGTTCTATGTATTTTGTATAAATGTCATACAGAAAGTTCCTTGCAAAAAATTCTATTTCTTGTACATTACCTTAAGGCAGTTGTATGTATTTTATACAAATTCTATACAGAAAGTTTCTAGCAAAAGATCCTATATTTATACAATTATAACACATAATGCACTTGACACTGACCTTTCAATCAAAATTTTCTTAATATAGCAGCTGTTTCCAGAGTTATAGCATAGCTGGCTAATATATGATATTTAATTTCTTTATAATTTTTTAACTCTATATCCATTTAATATGAAGTATAAAATGCATTTAAATCGTATAGAGAATAAAATATTCTTTAATATTTATAATAACATTAAATGTGAAAAAATGATATTTAACATCGTTTTTTCAAGAAAAACTGTTAAAATCTTCAAATGAGGGTACTTCCGGTTGACCAATTATAACCAAAATCTAATCAGCTCTTCACATGGATGTAACGAAGAAGAATACGAAAGAATTATAATTGTTGGAATTGTAGTATTAGAATTATCGCATTAGAGAATTTTGTCACACACACGCACACACACACACACACACACACACACACACACACACACACACATACATACACACACATGCACATACAGACATCATCGTAAAAATAGTAAAATCGTATTCTAGGGACCCCTATTTGATCCTATTCCAATTTCCGACGATCCTGACCTATAGATGTTTATTCTGGAATCGACTTTCACTTCTTAATTATGTATAAAGTTTGTGTACTTTTATTATATCTAAAAAAAATCTGATGTGGACCCCACACGACTTCCTTGTACGCAAGACCAATATGAAGTATAGACCCAATTATAAAATAGCACGTATTTGACGTAATTTGACATTAACATCTATTTTTTTATTTTTTTGTTATTTTTTGTCCTAATCCATAGCAAGCTTCATTATAAAATCCAAAACGTAAATAAGTTCTAAATTTACATATCTCGCTTATACAAAGGGCTAATTTAATAATACTGATGTGCTAGACGCAGAATTTAATTCTCTAAAACTATTATTTGAAGCATTTATTTCTAAAATCAAAATGAAACCATTTTAATCAAGAAAACTGTTAACAACTTCAGGTAATATATCACTTCCGGTTAGCCTGT
Organism: Harpalus rubripes; assembly: GCA_963082715.1. NCBI lineage: Eukaryota > Metazoa > Arthropoda > Insecta > Coleoptera > Carabidae > Harpalus > Harpalus rubripes. Next base: position 38,773,756 of record OY720454.1, read on the forward strand.
TTTAACCAAAATCTACAATGTTATTCCAATTGACAAATTTGAAAAGTTTTGGATTATATTTTAAAATAGTTTTTCATTAAAATCTATTATAGGCTTCAAATAAAGTACCATTTCTGAAAATTATGTAATGACCAAAAAGGGAGGTGCACAACTAGATGTTATAGCAGTCCTAAATACAAAATTTCAACTTTCTACGGCTTACCGTTTTTGAGTTATGCGAGATACGTATGTACTTACGTACAGACGTCACGACGAAATTAGTCAAAATGGATTCAGGGATGATCAAAATTGTTAGCGCTATTTTGAATTATGCAAGTATTATGTTTAATTACTTCTCTCTTTAATTTTTAATTTCAGCTTTAAATTGAATTACATGATCGTATATTTATTAAATGACTGTTCATTTGATTATCGGTCAGTTGTGCTAGTGTTTTCGAAGCGACGACGTCTAGTTGGTGCATTTACTTCTTTGTGAAACGGTGAGTGCTATGGTATTGTGGTTATTATGTGTGGTTACTCTCACGTTGCGGTGTTGAGAAAGAGTTGTTCTGCGGTTCAACTGTACCCTCGCTTGCGGGCTGAGGAAGAGTCTACAGTGCGGCTGGGACTGGTACCTAATCCTATCCTAATCCCAAAAGTTGGGCTCGAGCCTGGAGCATTTACGGGGATCCTAAGTACTCACTGAGAATATACTCACCTATTTTTATCTTTTGCAGACTATTGGCGCTCGTGGGGAGAAGTGTGGACCATCCGGGGATTGAGGATTGAAAGATTTATTTATTTATTTATTTATTTGAGATATTTGTAATCGTTTTCTATTATGTAATTTAGTATTCTTTTCTTTAATAAATTTTAGTATTCTTTACATTTCAGAAGTGGGATCAGAACATTTTTAACTTTCAGCTTTTTGGACCACACCAGCACAACTTTTGGAACAGTGCGGATATTGGTTACGTTTATGTTTAACTGGATTACGAAACTGGAACAACATTACAACATGGCGTTACTTAACAACAGTCCTCAATTTCAGTATGAACGTTCACTTTACGCGCTATGCATAAATGGGACGAAATAACTACCATCATGTATGTGACATCTCGCTTGAGACGGTACGCAGAAATATGGTATAAAGCGCTGCAAGGAATAAATCATTCTTGGGAGACATGGAAGGCTATGTTGTTGAAGGCATTTCTGTCACAGGAAAATTATTTTCAGTTGCTTCAAGAAATGATTTCTCGCAACAAGAAACCGGATGAACCCCTGTTGCAATACTATTATGAGAAGCTGGCGCTACTCAACACTTGCTCTTATCAGAGAATGCAAGAAGCCGCAGTCTCTTTTATTATTTTTGAAGACGATAGAAGACAAATTAGCGACACGAAACCTTTCTACTCCCCTTAAACGCGATTTATATCGTACTTTTCAGAAGAACAAGTGGCCTTACTATACTACGCAGCAACACAACGATGGAATGGCAAACATTCGTTGTTTTATTTGTGGAAAATTGGGACATACACGCTCACATTATGACAACAAACGTCAATGAGTATCGACTTGTGCAGGACGAAATGGAGGCGAATTCAGTGGAAGTAGGAACCAGCGACCACAACAACGTCAATATTAGCATGTTCAACGTCAACAAGAGCCACAACCACAACTGCCAGGAAGAAACATCTTAATAACTTCTGCGGAGCACAACAACTAGAATTACCATTCAACAAAAGCAAGACAGTTACTCTGCGTGGTTTCGGTAATGGATGGTTGAGGTCTTTAGGCTAAACTGGAGTTCACAAGTTGACAATTGACGAAGTAGAACTAAATGTAGTATTCAACATAGTACCAGACATAGTTCAATCCATACCCATCATTGTTGGACAGCCTTTCACAGAATCACCGGAAGTAGTTGTGTACAAGGATTCAAATCGGCTAAGATTTTTCAGGAAAAAGACTGACCATCCAGTGGAATCGAAGCGACACCCCGTAAGAAGGTTAACATCTGAGCCAAACATGCAACTGTTATACCACCAGGATATGTAGGACACGTGATCTGCCATGTGGAAGACAAAGGAGAACTTTTTGTTTATTTAAGAGTACGAACACCTGAAGGAAACGAGCACGTATTCCCGCAAACAATTGTAGTAGCAGACAAGGATATGGAATGTGTTCTACCAGTCTTGAACTGATGCGGAATTAACAATTCAGAAGGATAAAATTATAACAACAGGATGGAAGTGTCAAGCTGATAATACAGAAGCGCAGAAAATGAAGGAATTTACTTTACGTAGGATGAACTACACGTGGGAACGGATATAAGGGAGGATCAACGCGAACAACTGGTACGTCTGCTGAAGGAATATAGTGATTGTGTGGCAAAAACTGTGAAGGATATTCGATGCACGAACGCGACCAAAGTGGATATTTTACTCACTGATGATACACCCATTACTTACAGGCCCTATACATTGTCAATTCCAGAGAGAAAACATGTTCAGAGAATAGTACAAGAGCTTCTTGATGGCGACATTATACGCGAATCCACTACACCCTTTTCAGCACCGATTCTTCTAGTGAAGAAAAAGAACGGAGAAGCGCGAATGTGTATAGACTACAGGCATCTAAACAAAGTAAAAGTAAAAGACCGATACCCCTTCCCAAGAATTGATGACCAACTGAATCAATTGCAAGGAGCGAAGTATTTCACAACTTTAGATATGACGTCAGGATATTACCAGAAACCTATCGCGGAGAGCTCGAAGTACAAAACTGCATTTGTAATATCGGACGGACATTACGAGTTTAATCGTCTCCCTTTTGTATTATCTAATGGTCCATCAGTTTTTCAGGGGCTGATCAACAAAGTTCTAGGATCATGTCGTAACACCATCGCCATGGCTTACTGAGATGACATCATCTGCCCATCATCATTTGCAGAGGGAATTCAGCGACTGACGACACTATTTGACATTCTTTTGGAGCAAACAACTTTACACTGAATATGAAGAAATGTTTCTTTTTCAGAACAGCATCAATTACTAAGGATTTCAGATTGACCGAGATGGAGTTCGACATGGAAAGGAGAAAATAAAAGCCGTCACCGGATTTCGGGCACCGAGGAATGTGCGTCAAGTAAGACAGTTTGTAGGACTTACAAGTTATTTTCGACGCTTCATTAAAGATTACGCTAAGATTTTGCGACCGATTACTAAACGAGAAAGGATACACTGTGGAGTTGGGAGGCGAAAGAACAGAAAGCATTTGAAGTCCTAAAAGAAAAGCTTACGGAACGACCATGTTGCAACTATTCGAATGCCGAAACAGAGGTGCACATGAACGCCAGCAAGTTAGGATTAGGAGGAATCCTGCTGCAGAAATTGGACACAGGTAAATTTCACCCAGTTGCTTATTTCACCAACGGAAATGAAGTATCATTCGTGTGAGCTGGAGACTTTAGCAACAGTCGAAACGTTATAGAAATTTAGAGTATATCTGCTGGAAATACGTTTTGAATTAGTAACAGACTGCAGTGCACTACGAACTGCTAGCACTAAACAGAATTTGGTACCTAAGATTGGAAGATGGTGACTGGAACTGCAGGAATATTCATTCGATATAAAATACCGTCCAGGATTACGAATGGGTCACGTCGATGCGCTAAGTTGAAAACCCGTGTCAGGAGTAGTACTTTCTGCAGAATTTGAAATTTTTCTTAACAAGCTAACTGGATACTCGCCGGACAAATGATAAATTGAAAATTATCAAAAACATTGTAAGTAAACCGCCGGAAACTAACTACGAAAGGAATATTTATAAAAATTACTGTTTACGAGACGAACGGGTTTACAAAATTACCGCGTCTGGAACCTAGTGGGTTGTACCTAGAGGACAACGGCTGCATATAGTACATTCCTGTCTTGATAAGTTTGGACATTTTGGAATTTACTGGTTTCCTGAAATGAGAAAATTCGCGAAGTACACTGACTCGTGTATTAGATGTTTTTACCATAAACAACAGAGAGGAAATCAGCCAAAACTATTTAATGCAATTGAGAAACTACCGATTCCATTTCATACCATCCACATGAAGGACTATTCCAAATAAAGAAAGTTCTATCGAACGATAGATTTTCAGTAGAAGATTTGCCTGGTACGAATTGAAGTAGAAAAGGAAAATATAGTAACGTAATAGCTGTAGACCCCATGAAACCGTATATAGAACCACAAACAATGTCTGATTCATCCAGTGAATTAAGCGAGTCCGATGATGACTTACACGGTGTCGCGGATTAGTTCGCGGGGACGCGAAGAGAGAGTCAGGATAGCCGAACTGTTAGCGCTATTTTGAATTATGCAAGTATTATGTTTAATTACTTCTCTCTTTAATTTTTAATTTCAGCTTTAAATTGAATTACATGATCGTATATTTATTAAATGACTGTTCATTTGATTATCGGTCAGTTTTGCTAGTGTTTTCGAAGCGACGACGTCTAGTTGGTGTATTTACTTCTTTGTGAAACGGTGAGTGCTATGGTATTGTGGTTATTATGTGTGGTTACTCTCACGCTGCGGTGTTGAGAAAGAGTTGTTCTGCGGTTCAACTGTACCCTCGCTTGCGGGCTGAGGAAGAGTCTACAGTGCGGCTGGGACTGGTACCTAATCCTATCCTAATCCCAAAAGTTGGGCTCGAGCCTGGAGCATTTACGGGGATCCTAAGTACTCACTGAGAATATACTCACCTATTTTTATCTTTTGCAGACTATTGGCGCTCGTGGGGAGAAGTGTGGACCATCCGGGGATTGAGGATTGAAAGATTTATTTATTTATTTATTTGAGATATTTGTAATCGTTTTCTATTATGTAATTTAGTATTCTTTTCTTTAATAAATTTTAGTATTCTTTACAAAATGGATATTTCCGTTGATATCTGAAAACTGAAATTTTACGATTACGATTACAATAGTTACTTTACAATGTACAAGGAAGTAAAAACTCCTAATCGAAAAGGGCGCAAAAAGTTATGGGCTTAAGGCGCTTATGTTACTCAATAGGCCACTGTCATTTAGCGTCAATTTTCAATTTATTTGTATAAAGTGGAAAATTCAACTGTCGTATAGTACTTGATCGTCATAACAAGTGTACGTCTGGTAAGCGCCCGCACGGTGCAAATAATTCATCATTACCGATATCTGTGTACAAAGCAGATTGGCACACCCAGCAATGGGTAATAAGCCGTGATGATATATTTATTTATTTAAAAACTCTGCACTGGTGCGCATGATACTAAAATGAAGATTTACAAATAATAATGTTGAACCGCACAATATTAAATCATTTGAAATTCTGAGAAACAATGATTAGTCAGAGATCCTTACTCCCGTATCTCGCATATTTAAAGTCGAACGGAGTACTTTTTGCCCTAAAGTTAAAAACTACATATTCTTATAGGAAATTTTCTGACAAATTTGATGGTGTTATTCATGATGTTCTATCTCATTGCGAAAACTCAAAAATCCATATTTTCCAAAAAAAAAAATGTAATTTCAATTTATAATTTTTTTTCACTTTTACTCGTCATATTTCCTGTAGAAATTGAGATATTTATGACGTTTCTTCGGTAAATTATTTTTTCATGAATTCTGCGACTTGTGAATTAAAAAAACACTACATATTATAAATAGAAATATTTTTAAAAAATAAAATTTAAAATAGGAACACGTGATTTTTTCGTTTTGTAGTAAATTTTTCAGGCTCGTACAAACTTTTCGGCCTCAAGACATAGGCACCAATTTATAGCGCTAATATTAAGAGAAAGGATCATAGAAGTTTTTCTTCTTGAAATATTTTTTTGTAAAATGCATTATTTTCTTAATATTTTAAGTTAAAGTTGAAGTTTTTTCGTTGCATCTTTCGCGCGCTCGACGCGCAGTACAAATGTCGGCCGACCGTGCGCTTACGCTTTGTTTAGAGACATGTCGATAAATTAAAAAAAACTACTTACCATCTATTCTTGATGATGATGATGATAAATAAATATAAAATTTCATGTGCTTCAAATTATAATTGGAAAAGATGAAAAATGCCTTGGTGATCCAGAATTTGTTTATTCAAAACAAATTATAAAAGTTCAATATGTACATTAGTTACATGTTACAACAAAAACAAATAAAAATAAACACATTTAGTTAATTTAATAAATAATTTACAAATAAGTTTTTATATATTACGAAGTATTCTTGACAGATTGTAATAAATAAATGCCTTGTGCTTTATATAACAGTTTAAAATGTATATTATTTACATATTATAACAAAAACAAATAAAAATAATCACATTTAGTTAAATATTGAAAAAAGTTTTCAGAACTCATACAAATATTTATTTATAGTGTTGTTATTTACCTGATGAAGGAAGCACTTCTCTGTCGAAATGCCGTTTTTATAGCAAGTTTTAAAAGAACTATTAACCAAATATTGTCTTATTTATATTTAGTTAATGTAATAAATAAAATTTGTAGATAAAGTATTGGATTTTGGTAAATAAAGAAGTCCGTTGAAGATTGAACAAAAGTTTAATTAATACAATTTAGAAAATACAGTAATGAGAAAACACTTTAAAAATGACGGTTATGAATGACATACACAGAAAAACAACTTATTAAACATATTGCCTACTTATTTATGTAGAATATAATTTACACTATCTCTATGACAATATGAAAGAATTCAAGTATATTGTCCAACACTCCCCTATTTGAATATTTTCATATTGTTTACATTTATACTATTTCTTAGCATTATGAATCTGTCTTTCGTTAATGCTTTCGTAAAAATGTCTGCATATTGGACCTCACTTGGAACATACCTCATACATATCTCACCATTGTCATATTTCTCTCTTACAAAATGATAACGTACGTCGATGTGCTTTGTTTTCTTATGAAATTCTGGATTCTTTATTAATCTGATAGCACTTTGATTGTCCATGTATAATACTACTGGATAAGCACATCGATGTCCGATACCATTTAACAGTTTCTTTATCCACACTGCTTCTTTCACTGACATACTTGCTGCTACATATTCAGCCTCTGTTGTACTCAGCGTCACCATCTTTTGACGCTGTGCTGCCCAAGTGATTGGCCCACCTGCTAATATAAAAATATATCCCGTTGTCGATCTTCTAGTTACAACGTCTCCGGCATAATCTGCATCACTATACCCGACTAAATCTAAATTTGCATTTTTGTTTAAATTCTCGTACATAATTCCAAGGTCTATTGTTCCCAATATATATCGCAATATTCGCTTCACCGCTTGAAAATGTGTTTCATCATAATTGTTCAAAAATTTACTAACTAAATTTACAGCGTAAGTTATATCTGGCCTTGATACTGTGGCCAGAAACAGGAGTGACCCCACTGCCTCACGGAATGGAAATCGTACAGTTTCATCGCTACTGCTATTATTTACAGGAACATCTAACCTTACATTTGGGTCCGCAGGTAAAGCTAACGGGTTTGCTTCCTCCATTCTGAAGCGTTTGATAATTTTCTCGGCATAACTTTTTTTGATGTATAATCAAGCTTATGTTTGACCGATCGCGCGTGATTTCCATTCCACAGAAGCATTGGACTTCTGTCACCTTAATGATGAAAACTTTATTCATCTCGTCCAGGAAATTCTCCAAGGTCCTCCTGTTTCTGCTCACAACCAAACCATCATCTACAAAGAGTGCCATAATTAAAACATCATTATCAAGCTTGTTGTAAAATATGCATTTGTCGGCTTCTGTTTCTTTCAGATTATATTTATTTAAAAAATCGACAAAAGCTTTATTCCAGCACCTAGGTGCTTGTTTTAGTCCATAAAGCGACTTTTCTAATTTGCAAACAAACTTTGAACTATCACAGCTTACCTCAAGACCCTCTGGTATAGACATATAAATGTCCTCATCTAATTTACCGTTTAGAAATGCTGTCTTGACGTCAAATTGCAGAATCTCGTAGTCCTTTGACGCCACCATCGCCAACAGTATCCTTAGCGAATCATACCTGACGACCGGAGAAAAGGTTTCATGGTAGTCTAAACCTGGGCGTTGTGTAAATCCTCTTGCGCAGAGCCTTGCCTTGTACCTATAACCACTGACTTTTTGTTGAATTTTAAAGACCCATTTAGAGTCTACTAGCTTTTGGCCTTGGTTAGGTATAATGATCCAAGTTTTATTGTAATCGTGAGCTTCTAGTTCTTCACGAATAGCTTCTTTCCACTTGTCTCCGTCTGGACTGGTTAGAGCTTCTTGAACTGTTCTTGGTTCCTCTAATTCAGCTAGATTCGCTTCAAATTTTCTTGGTTGCTGCAGTAGTGACCTGTCTCTTAATGTGTGTCTTGATTTGACATTACTATACCTTTCTTCTTCAGGTTTCCGTTCTTCTGATTTTTCAGCGTTTTCGTTGTTTATTTCTTCTGAATCGTCTGCTACTTTTCTTTCTTCTAATGGCAGCTTTATCTCAACAACTGATTTTGTGAAGAGTGGGACGTCTATAGTTTTCTCATTGAAGTTTACATCCCGAGATTCTATTATTTTCCTTCTTTCAGGATCAAACAGCCTGTAGTTGGACGACTCCCCCTGATAGCCAACCATTATCATTTTCTTTGCTTTATTGTCTAATTTACGTCTAAACTGATGAGGAATATGGACAAACGCCTCTGATCCAAAGGTCCTCATATGCTGCAATCTTGGTTTCTTCCCGGTCCACGCTTCATATGGTATCAACCCATTCTCATTTTGCGTCACCCGGTTGATAGTATATGTTGCGGTGTTGACCGCCTCGGCCCATAGCATTTTTGGAAGATTCTTTGCTGCCAGCATTGTTCTCGCGCTTTCCATAATCGTCCTATTATCACGCTCGGCTTTGCCATTTTGGTGCGGAGTATATGGTGCTGTCTTTTCTAGCTGTATGCCTTTCTTTAAAAGATATGACTTCATGTTTGAATTTATAAATTCAGTCCCACGGTCAACTCTCAGGGTTCGAATTGGATGACCAAATTTAGTTTCTACCATGGTAGCGTTTTTCTTAAAATTATCAAAAACATCAGATTTATGTTTCATAAAATAGACATACCTATACGACGTAGCATCATCTCTAAACAGCAAAAAATATCTCGCCCCTCCAAGAGATTCATTATGCATGGGTCCACACACATCACTATGGACCATGTCTCCCGCTTGAAGTTCTCTTGGACTTATGCTGTTCGGAATTATATTCCGATGTGATTTTCCATAATTACAGGCTTCACAGAAAAATTCTTCATCTTCTTGTGAATTTAATCCACTTATCAATCCTGACTTCGCTAAATTTTTGATGGTTTTGACATTGACATGACCCAACCTGTCATGCCACACTTTAAGGTTATTTGGAGTAGCTATATTTGCTTCACATTGTGTTATCACAACAAACAACATTCTGTACAACTCGTTGTTGTGTTTGACACCATTTGCCACAATGTCTCCATTTTTATATATTTGCACTCCATTTTCAGCAAACTTAACCTGAAACCCCTTTGTTGTGCATACTCCCACCGAAAATAAATTTTTCTTCAATTTTGAGACGTAGAGCACATCGTTTATTTGACCATCTACCCATTTATTTCTAATGTACTTTTTAATCTTTATTTTTCCTATGCCGCGAACTTCGCAAGTGGAATTATCCCCCAAAGTAATAACCATATCATTACATTGTCTTAGTTCAGTAAACCATTCTTTTCTGTGCGTGATATGTCGCGACGCCCCACTATCGGTGACCCAGACATCGGCATTTTCAGCCCTCAATATCTCATTCTTCACCATATCTTCTGTAGTCAGCTTTTCGAAGTTTGGGATACCATCGTTGGTAACCACGAACGCATTTATTGACCCTGACTCAGAATTTGGCTCGCGTCTCTTTTTCCGGTGCCAGCAATCTTTAGCTTTATGCCCGGTTTTACCGCACACGAAACATTCGTACTTGCCTTTCTTTCTCGCGGTCTTCTTTTCAGACTTTTCTATTCTGTCCTTTTCTTTCTTGTTTCTCTCGTTCACCGTCATTGCAGATAGAGCACTTGTAGCTTCTTCCATTTCATTAAGCCGCCGTTCCTCGGCGATGAGCCGCTCTTGTAGCCTATCTACTGTCTGCTCCGCCACTGGAACATTGTCCCACGCTGTCGCTAACGGATGATACTTTGTAGGTAAACTTCCAAGGATCTTCGCCATGATGGCTAGATTTGAAACTTCTTCGCCAACGTCTTTCAGCTGACTTGCCATGTTCAATATTCTTGAGACGTGTTGCACAACGGAGTCGTTCGAGTTCATAGAATAACTGTGAAAACGCTTCATCAGAATTAATTTATTAGCTTCTGATTTTTGTTCGTGAATCAAACTTAGCTTGGCCCACATCTCTTGTGCAGTTTCACAAGTAATTAAGTACTGAAGTTGTGAATAGTCGACTGACGATGATATTATACACATGGCTTTTGCATTGCCCTTGATCCATGCTTTACCTGATTCTCCTTCTTTCTCTTTTGGTTGCTGACGTGTTCCGTTAACTATATCACTTATTCCGTAGACATTGAAGATTGTCTTCATTTGAAACTTCCACAACTGAAAGTTACTTCCATCGAATTTCGCGATATTTTTAATAATATTTTCGTCGGACATTTTCCTGCTCTATTCTGACACGTACCTCAAATTTTTATATTTTCAAAAAGTATTAAACTATTTCAATCTAGCGATAATCCTGGGCCCATAACCTATTGGATTTTGGTAAATAAAGAAGTCCGTTGAAGATTGAACAAAAGTTTAATTAATACAATTTAGAAAATACAGTAATGAGAAAACACTTTAAAAATGACGGTTATGAATGACATACACAGAAAAACAACTTATTAAACATATTGCCTACTTATTTATGTAGAATATAATTTACACTATCTCTATGACAATATGAAAGAATTCAAGTATATTGTCCAACATAAAGCATGTAAATAGAAACAATCTAATTATATTATTGAATTTTGACGGTTGAAACTGTCATTATTAACTCCATAACAACAACTATAAGTAAAGTAACTGTTTATTTGATAGTGTATTAAAAAAAATTAAGTCACTCTCACAGAATTAACTTATTCTGCTACAAATAATGCATTTAAAATAACATCAGGTACGAAAATAACAGTTTCTCCACAATTTTTATCAGACAGATTAGCCATTTTCTTTATTTGTCACGACACAAATGACAGAAAATGAAGCTTGTTTATAATTAATAAACGACGTGACCAAGGAGGGACTTGACGGCTATCAACAACGATTGTCTTGCACAGTTTACTAATTGATTAGTTTTTATTTTGTGAAAATTAAATATTATAATGGTTTTTACTATTTCGTCAAAATTGAATAAATATAATATAAACCACGTAAACTAAGAATGTTTATTCACTCACTTGATGTATAAATAGCTATTATAGAATGGGAAAATAAGTTTTTATATACATATTCCTAATTACATTTTCCTAAACACATGCAACCTGTGGTACATATATTTTTTTTTTTTGCAATTACATTTTGCAGGACACAATGTTTTGCATTTACAGTACAATTTTTTTAGATTATATAGGGGTTTGGGAGGTATGTCCATACAAATCGGCATTAGTCTATTATTTTCCAATTTCCAGACAGTATTTATTGCTTCTGTAGGTTTGTAGTCTAGAATTATTGCGCTTTTAAATATTTCTATTTGATGTAGCGAACGCAAAACATGGTATTTGAAAGCACTCTCAGTTAGAGGCAGATATCTATAATTTAAAATTTAAGAGTTTGTTGTGTCATTTCTTTAACATAATGTATTACCTGATATCTTGTTTACATTCTGAAAAAAGATGTTATCAGACTATTCAAATTTTCAGTAAAATTTGGTCTCCTATATAAAAACTTGAAAAAAGTCGAGAATTTTCGATAACATCATCTCTATTAGTTTTTGGATAATCACTCTATTCTGCTGCATCTAAATTTTTATTCATGTAATAAAGAATTATATTCCTTAAAATCAAGTATTTCGTTGTAATTTGACAATGAAGCAGGTTATTGAAAAACCAATTATGTTGCAATCAAATTTTCATTCTTATAATCAAGAATTATTTATTATAGTAAGGAAATATTTATAGGAAAAAAATTTCTTTGTAAAAGTAATTAAACTAAAACTACAAAGAAATTATGGTGTAATATACAAATACAAAAATTGCGAAAGAATTAGAATTTGCTATATTTAAAAGAAAAAAATAGAAAGTAAAATTACCCAAAAAAATACCAATTTTATTTTTCTCATGAAATAGCATATTCTCGTTAATTAAGAGATTTGTTTTGTATTAAAACTGCAAAATTTAGTTAATGTTAGTAAGCGTCAGTACAGCGCGTTCAGCGCGCAAAAGATGCAACGAAAAAACTTCAACTTCAACTAAAAATATTAAGAAATTGGGGCATTTTACAAAAAAAAATTTTCAAGAAGAAAAACTTCTATGATCCTTTCTCTTAATATTAGCGTTATAAATTGGTGCCTATCTCTTAACGCCGAAAAGTTTGTACGAGCCTGAAAAATTTACTACAAAACAAAAAACTCACGTGTTCCTATTTAAAATTTTATTTAAAAAAAAAAATTTCTATTCATAATATGTAGTATTTTTTAAATTCATAAGTAGCAGAACACACGAGAAAATGATTTACCGAAAGAATGTCATAAATATCTCAATTTATACAGAATACATGACGAGTAAAATTGAAAAAAGTTTAAAAATTGAAATTAGGTACGTATTTTTTTTGGAAAATATGAATTTTTGAGTTTTTGCAATGAGATGGAACATTATGAATAACACCATCAAATTTGTCGGAAAATTTCCTATAAGAAACTTTTAACTTTAGGGCAAAAAGTACGGTGTATAGTGAACGATACGGAGGTCTGGCTCTTCCACTAGATTGAGACAAAATACCACGGAAATAAAATAATTGTGATTTCTTGGATAATACGCTTTAGGCTTTACAAGACAATAACTCTTGAATTAAGTAATTTTATATTTCTTGTGATACAATGAATAAATGAATGAAAATAATTAATTAATTAATTTGTTGCAAAATAACGTTTCAATATTCGCTTTTCTTATTTTGTATTTGCTTTCAAACGGCAATGACAGCTTTATTACCTATTAGAATAGGGTCATACAAAATAGTGAATATTATGCGTATATTCATCAAAAATATTTAATATTATTATACTTTCCATTCATGTTTTTTATAAACATGCTAAGTCTGAAGTGACGCAATAATTTTGTACACACAACACGAGAGAGACTACACAAAGTCGTTAAATTGTGGCGTCATTTGCAATTATTTCTGTAAAACTAGACTCTTATGTGACATGAAAAAGTAGTTTTAAGTGTACCGTCAGAAAAAAATAAAATTGGAAATTGTGCTGTGACCCCATTAATAATTATTATACAAAATACTATTTTACACATGCATATAACATTTTTCCTACAACCGAAATGGTATTGATGTTTCTCATAATACTGGGTGTACAGGCATACAGCAGCTTCAAATACTGTTAGTACTCTTTCTCATAACACTATGTATAAAATGTAACTTAAACACTTGGAAGAATCTCAGACAAACGATGATTAGTATTTTATAATGTACAAATTGTACTTTTAATATTAATATTAAAAATTAGGTTGGGTTAGAATACATGTCAAAAAAATGTTAATGTTCGTAAAAATTAGATTAGTACTCAATCTGATAAAAAATATTAGATTTGTTTCATTTACTGTGTACATTCATATTTCTTAATAAATTTTATTACTTTCATTATTATTTACTACCTAATTATATACTTGACAAGTAAATTAACTGAATTTTAATGTTGCCTAGCAACGCTTATTTACTTTTCAAGCACTAGTGCGTGAAAAGTACACACTGTAATGAGTGCGTGAAAAGAACTTTTCACGCACGGTTGTAGGAAAATATAATAACGCATTTTTTCAGATTTCGTCAATAATATAATTACAATGGAATCTCGCTCAGACTGTTTTGCTTATAGAAAAAAATTTACTTCTTAAGAGTACCTACTCGTAAATTGAATTGTATTTGTTTCTTTGAGTTTATATCATCTCCTTTAATATTCAATTTTCCGAATTTTTGACCGTGATTTTTCTGTTAAATTTATAATCTGGATCTCATATCGTCGGTGTAAAATTAAAACCTCATATATCAATTTTTGACATTTCTTTAATTTATTTAACTTTACCATACATTTAATAATTAATTAATTTTTGTTACCATTCTGTAAGTATTAACATCTAAGGGCAAATATTGCAAACTAACATTTCTGAAGTAAAGAAGTTTTTTGTATTTCTTAAAAACATATTATACGAGAATTCAAAAAACGATGTTCGACTATGTTTTGGGATAGAGATGGAAACAGGAAGTAACAATTACTCGGACTTGCAGTCAATAATAAAATTTATTCACTCCGACGTTTCGACTATACTATACCATACTCTTCTTCAGGGCTCTACAATATATATACAAGAGCAAAATAAAGTACATGTGAACACAAATATAATACAAAAATATAGATTACAATCAGGCCCCGGGCTATAAATGGGCAGACTGGGCATGTGCCCAGGGCGCCAAACTTTAGGGGGCGCCGAAAGGTAGGGGACGCTGAATAATGTAGGATAAAATAAGTATAATTTACGTGAAATAAAAAAATAGGGGGGGGGGGTCCTCTAAAAATATAGTTAATAATTTTCACAATTGATGGCGTTAGCAGTATTAATTTGGAGGTTTTGGAATTCAAAAAGAACGTGCAAATTAATTTTTTGGCTAAAATAAAATACATTTAATAAAATTTTATAAAGAATATATATTTAAAAATAAATAATAGGGGGGGGGGTCCTCTAAAAATATAGTTAATAATTTTCACAATTGATGGCGTTAGCAGTATTAATTTGGAGGTTTTGGAATTCAAAAAGAACGTGAAAATTAATTTTTTGGCTAAAATAAAATAACTTTTATTAAATTTTTAATAAGAAAATATATTTAAAAATAAAAAAAATAAGGGGGGGGTCCTCTAAAAATATAGTTAATAATTTTCACAATTGATGGCGTTAGCAGTATTAATTTGGAGGTTTTGGAATTCAAAAAGAACGTAAAAATTAATTTTTTGGCTAAAATAAAATAACTTTTATTAAATTTTTAATAAGAAAATATATTTAAAAATAAAAAATAGGGGGGGTCCTCTAAAAATATAGTTAATAATTTTCACAATTGATGGCGTTAGCAGTATTAATTTGGAGGTTTTGGAATTCAAAAAGAACGTGAAAATTAATTTTTTGGATAAAATAAAATAACTTTTATTAAATTTTTAATAAGAAAATATATTTAAAAATAAAAAAATACGGGGGGTCCTCTAAAAATATAGTTAATAATTTTCACAATTGATGGCGTTAGCAGTATTAATTTGGAGGTTTTGGAATTCAAAAAGAACGTGAAAATTATTTTTTTAGCTAAAATAAAATAACTTTTATTAAATTTTTAATAAGAAATATATTTAAAAATAGAAAATAGGGGGGGTCCTCTAAAAATATAGTTAGTAATTTTCACAATTGATGGCGTTAGCAGTATTAATTTAAAGGTTTTGGAATTCAAAAAGAACGTGAAAATTAATTTTTTGGCTAAAATAAAATAACTTTTATTAAATTTTTAATAAGAAAATATATTTAAAAATAAAAAAATAGGCGGGTCCTCAAAAAATATAGTTAATAATTTTCACAACTGATGGCGTTAGCAGTATTAATTTGGAGGTTTTGGAATTCAAAAAGAACGTGCAAATTAATTTTTTGCCTAAAATAAAATAACTTTTATTAAATTTTTAATAAGAAAATATATTTAAAAATTAAAAGGGGGGGGGTCCTCTAAAAACATAGTTAATAATTTTCACAATTGATGGCGTTAGCACTATTAATTTGGAGGTTATGGAATTCAAAAAGAACGTGAAAATAAATTTTTTGGCTAAAATAAAATAACTTTTATTAAATTTTTAATAAGAAAATATATTTAAAAATAAAAAAATAGGGGGGGTCCTCTGAAAATATAGTTAATAATTTTCACAATTGATGGTGTTAGCAGTATTAATTTCGAGGTTTTGGAATTCAAAAAGGACGTGAAAATTAATTTTTTGGCTAAAATAAAATAACTTATTAAATTTTTAATAAGAAAATATATTTAAAAATAGAAAAATAGAGGGGGTCCTCTAAAAATATAGTTAATCATTTTCACAATTGATGGCGTTAGCAGTATTAATTTGGAGGTTTTGGAGTTCAAAAAGAACGTGAAAATTAATTTTTTGGTTAAAATAAAATAACTTTTACTAAAATATTAATAAGAAAATATATTTAAAAATAAAAAAATAGGGGGGGGGTCCTCTAAAAATATAGTTAATAATTTTCACAATTGATGGCGTTAGCAGTATTAATTTGGAGGTTTTGAAATTCAAAAAGAACGTGAAAATTAATTTTTTGGCTAAAATAAAATAACTTTTACTAAATTTTTAATAAAAAATTATATTAAAAAAAAAATACGGGGGGTCCTCTAAAAATATAGTTAATAATTTTCACAATTGATGGCGTCAGCAGTATTAATTTGGAGGTTTTCGAATTCAAAAAGAACGTGAAAATAATTTTTTTGGCTAAAATAAAATAACTTTTATTAAATTTTTAATAAGAAAATATATTTAAAAATAAAAAAATAGGGGGGTCCTCTAAAAATATAGTTAATAATTTTCACAATTGATGGCGTTAGCAGAATTAATTTGGAGGTTTTGGAATTCAAAAAGAACGTGAAAATTAAGATTTTGGCTAAAATAAAATAACTTTTATTAAATTTTTAATAAGAAAATATATTTAAAAATAGAAAATAGGGGGGTCCTTTAAAAATATAGTTAGTAATTTTCACAATTGATGGCGTTAGCAGTATTAATTTGGAGGTTTTGGAATTCAAAAAGAACGTGAAAATTAATTTTTTGGCTAAAATAAAATAACTTTTATTACATTTTTAATAAGAAAATATATTTAAAAATAAAAAAATAGGGGGGGGGTCCTCTGAAAATATAGTTAATAATTTTTACAATTGATGGCGTTAGCAGTATTAATTTGGAGGTTTTGGAATTCAAAAAGAACGTGAAAATTAATTTTTTGGCTAAAATAAAATAACTTTTATTAAACTTTTAATAAGAAAATATATTTAAAAATAAAAAATAGGGGGGTCCTCTAAAAATATAGTTAATAATTTTCACAATTGATGGCGTTAGCAGAATTAATTTGGAGGTTTTGGAATTCAAAAAGAACGTGAAAATTAAGATTTTGGCTAAAATAAAATAACTTTTATTAAATTTTTAATAAGAAAATATATTTAAAAATGAAAAATAGGGGGGGTCCTCTAAAAATATAGTTAATAATTTTCACAATTGATGGCGTTAGCAGTATTAATTTGGAGGTTTTGGAATTCAAAAAGAACGTGAAAATTATTTTTTTGGCTAAAATAAAATAACTTTTTTTAAATTTTTAATAAGAAAATATATTTAAAAATAAAAAAATAGGGGGGTCCTCTAAAAATATAGTTAATAATTTTCACAATTGATGGCGTTAGCAGTATTAATTTGGAGGTTTTGGAAATCAAAAAGAACGTGAAAATTAATTTTTTGGTTAAAATAAAATAACGTTTATTAAATTTTTAATAAGAAAATATATTTAAAAATAAAATAATAGGGGGGTCCTCTAAAAATATAGGTAATAATTTTCACAATTGATGGCGTTAGCAGTATTAATTTGGAGGTTTTGGAATTCAAAAGGAACGTGAAAATTAATTTTTTGGCTAAAATAAAATAACTTTTATTAAACTTTTAATAAGAAAATATAATTAAAAATAAAAAAAATAGGGGGGTCCTCTAAAAATATAGTTAATAATTTTCACAATTGATGGCGTTAGCAGTATTAATTTGGAGGTTTTGGAATTCAAAAAGAACGTGAAAATTAATTTTTTGGTTAAAATAAAATAACTTTTATTAAATTTTTAATAAGAAAATATATTTAAAAATAAAAAATAGGGGGGTCCTCTAAAAATATAGTTAATAATTTTCACAATTGATGGCGTTAGCAGTATTAATTTGAAGGTTTTGGAAATCAAAAAGAACGTGAAAATTAATTTTTTGGTTAAAATAAAATAACTTTTATTAAATTTTTAATAAGAAAATATATTTAAAAATAAAAAAATAGGGGGGTCCTCTAAAAATATAGTTAATAATTTTCACAATTGATGGCGTTAGCAGTATTAATTTGGAGGTTTTGGAATTCAAAAAGAACGTGAAAATAAATTTTTTGGTTAAAATAAAATAACTTTTATTAAATTTTTAATAAGAAAATATATTTAAAAATAAAAAAATAGGGGGGTCCTCTAAAAATATAAGTAATAATTTTCACAATTGATGGCGTAAGCAGTATTAATTTGGAGGTTTTAAAATTCAAAAACAACGTGAAAATTAATTTTTTGGCTAAAATAAAATAACTTTTATTAAATTTTTAATAAGAAAATATATTTAAAAATAAAAAAATAGGGGGGTCTTCTAAAAATATAGTTAATAATTTTCACAATTGATGGCGTTAGCAGTATTAATTTCGAGGTTTTGGAATTCAAAAAGAACGTGAAAATTAATTTTTTGGCTGAAATAAAATAACTTTTATTAAATTTTTAATAAGAAAATATATTTAAAAATAAAAAAATAGGGGGGTCCTCCAAAAATATAGTTAATAATTTTCACAATTGATGGCGTTAGCAGTATAATTTGGAGGTTTTGGAATTCAAAAAGAACGTGAAAATTAATTTTTTGGCTAAAATAAAATAACTTTTATTAAATTTCTAATAACAAAATATATTTAAAAATAAAAAAATAGGGGGGTCCTCTAAAAATATAGTTCATAATTTTCACAATTGATGGCGTTAGCAGTATTAATTTGGAGGTTTTGGAATTCAAAAAGAACGTGAAAATTAATTTTTTGGTTAAAATAAAATAACTTTTATTAAATTTTTAATAAGAAAATATATTTAAAAATAAAAAAAATAGGGGGGGTCCTCTAAAAATATAGTTAATAATTTTCACAATTGATGGCGTGAGCAGTATTAATTTGGAGGTTTTGGAATTCAAAAAGAACGTGAAAATTCATTTTTTGGCTAAAATAAAACAACTTTTACTAAATTTTTAATAAGAAAATATATCTAAAAATAAAAAAATAGGGGGGGGGGGTCCTCTAAAAATATAGTTAATAATTTTCACAATTGATGGCGTTAGCAGTATTAATTTGGAGGTTTTGGAATTTAAAAAGGACGTGAAAATTAATTTTTTGGTTAAAATAAAATAACTTTTATTAAATTTTTAATAAGAAAATATACATATAATAATCATTTATTACTGTAAATCTATTATTCACAAAAAAGCAAATCAGCTGATTATACTATTGAACTATAAATGCAAACATTGCAAATGTTCGGAGCTGTCCAGCGAAGATTACAGTTGTTTAAGGGATGAAATATCACAGGATTAATCTACAGGGGTTGATTTTTATGTGGCCATAGACTCTGGGACGAAACAGAAAGGATAAAACGTGAACGGAGAACAATAGACCACAAAATATGATTGATAATTTTGACCATATACTAAACAAATAATTTGTGTATTAATTTAGTATTTTAGTAAAAGTGTTTGATATCATTTTATTCAGTGATTCACGTTGAATCTTTTGATGTTTAATTTATTATTATTTAATGAAAATTTTGTACTGAAAATTGTAAATGAAAAAATCCAAGTATGTCAAATGAAATGTATAAGGTTTTGGCGATATTTTATAGTTATTGTTTATGAATTTTATATTTTTATACTCAGAATTTTATGCTGATTCTTTTGGTATATAACAAATTATGTTTTTATGAAACTTTAACCAAGAAAAATGTAAACAAAAAATTATGAAAGTCATGTGAATATTATAAATACTTTTTATTTAATTTGTATTAAATGTTTATTTCTATAAATTATATTACTAGTACAATATTTTTAATAAGATTTAGTAAATAATCATTGTTTATAATATTCATAAACAATTAATTTTTTTTTCTGTACAGTCGTGCAATGTAATAACAAAATATCGTATTTATTATAATAAAAAATGGATACTAAGTATAAAATTATATTTATTAAACCTTCATAACACATATAATAACAATATAAAATTGAAAAAACATTGTACATGGTCAAATTTTGATGAAATACCAAAATATATTTTCAGGAATTTAGGCGCCAGCGTCTACTACAATCCACATTCCAAACATATTTGTTATAATAATACAGAACGTATTCAGGAAATTTGCAGCTTGCCAATATTTCAGTATATCTTCTTAAAAAATCAACTTTCATACTTTATTTTGTATTTTTAAAATACTATTCTCTTAAATTTATTGAAATAAATATAAATTTCAGCCAAAAAAGCTTTTCACAATGTTTTACAAACAATAATTTTTAATTACAGTCCTGGATTTGATGAAGATCAAAATTTTTTATCAAACAGGTGGCGACATCATGTGCACAATGGTTGCAAAATGAACTAAGAACAATAAAAGGAACAACAAATATTTATTTTATAATATAATAACCATAAAATCGTGTATCAAACAATATTTTATATATTAATATGTTTAAAATAAATAATATAATAATTTTTTATGCGTCAAATGATGCAAAACATTACATCAACGTACTTGCTTACAACAAATTAAAAAATAGTTCACAATTTTCATCATAGAGTAATATACCTATAAAACTAATATACTGCTGGTGGGAGTGAGATTTGTGAGACTAACATTGGACGAGTGCAGACATACATATCTGCATATATAGCTGCACTTGTCTGTAAGAATAGTTCCGCGCAAGCGCCAGATTGCTTTGATTTTATTGGTGTAGAACGAGAAAGGGAGGGAAATTCTTACACTAACTAACAAGGATAGACAATAATGTTTGTAGCAGACTCCTCTTAAGTGAGAGATAGGGCATCAGCAGTATATTTATTTATAGGTATATTCATAGAGTACAGCAGTGGTATTAAATTTTGGTAACAATTTTGAGAAAATCCATTTTCTAGCTGAATTAAAAGGTTTTCGAAAATGTTTGTCATAATAAATAATATTCGTAGTTAAAAATAAAGGATAGTATTGTTAAAACGTTTTTTTATTTTCTCTTTAATATCAGAGATAATGAATAAAAATAAAAATGTATCTATGCCATGAATGAAATATCATCAGAATTAAATTGTAGGAACTGTTTTTCATTTTTCTTTGTTATTATTATTATAATAATTATTATTAAAAATGGTCAGACAACGTAAAGAACTCATCACTTCATTATAAACTAATATAAAAATTATAGGTCATGTTACTGCCTATAGAAGTCACAAGTAGTATTAATTTTTGGTAATTTGGACCAAAATTTGTCAAAATTTTGGTTTTAGTCAATAAAAAATTGAATTTACTAAAAAATATTATAAATTACAACATATTTAATGTTTTTGAATATCTGAGTATGCATAAATATAATTATTAATATATTATGAAATGTACCACGTATGTAGTACAAAGTTTTACCGATAGAATGCAGTGAGGGTTTCATATTGTATTAAAATTTTCAAAATATTCATTTTTCAACTAAACTATAGACTTTTCAAACGTAGTTGTTTGAAACAAATTACTCAAAATTAAAAATTATATATAGTTTATTTGAAACTTTTTTTTAAATTATTTAATTTTTTGTATTATATTTTTACCGTCAGTCAGCTTTACTGATCATTTTTTTGGAATTCTTTTAAAATTATTTCAAGAAAAATATTTTGACAAAAATTGGTATACATATGTACGTTGACTCGGGGAATCGATTTCTGATAAAATTTAAACCGTACCTCCCGCCAATTAATGAGTAGTACGTTGTTACTCAAAAATGGGTAGAGATACAAATTTGTCAAAAGCGCGATTGGATTCTACGTACTTTCTTATATAGATATCCAAATTTTCAAAATATTTGCTTTACTAGTCAAATAGTTATAAATAAATTAGTAAAACAATATTCAGGAACTTATAAAGGTCATTGAACTATGACTATTAGAAACAATTGATTTAAAAATGCATGTGTCAAAGTATTCTAACAAAAATTTGTACACGTATGTAATTTTACACAAGGAATCTATTTTTGCCAAAACTAAAGTTGTATATTCAACCCTTAAATGGGTAGATATTCACCACACAAAACTGGGTAGAGTTCAACAATTACTGACTTCACTATTAGATGCTACCCATTTTCTTATATATGTATACCAATTTTAATAATTTTTGGTATAGGGGTTTCTGAATAATCTCACTTTTACTTTTTACCGCAAATTTCTGATATTTTTGTCCGCTATCGTTACAGTCGATTGCCGACAAAAATACAAATTAGGATATTTGCTATATCTTTTAAAGAAATTTTACAAAAATTAGTACACATATGTATTTTGACCCGAGGAATTGATTTTTGATAAAATTAATACCGCACCTCCCGCCAATTAATGAATGGATATTTGTTACCCAAAAATGGGTGTAGGTACGAATTTGTCGATAGCACCAATATATTCTACGTATGTTCTTATATAAATATTGCAATTTTAAAAATATTTACTTTACTGGTTTAACAGCTATAAACAAATTGGTAAAACAATATTTATAGGTAAGTACTATGATTATCAAGTAATTTATTTAAAAATGCATCTGTCAAAATATTTTAACAAAAATTTATACAAATATATTATTGTACTCAAGGAATCCATTTTTGTCAAAATTATAGCTATATATTCTACCATTAAATGGGTAAATAAAAAATTCAATCTTAATTTATAAAAAAATAGCACAGTGTAAGTATATTAATTTTTATCAATATATTCTAACGGTTATATATTTTTAAACATTCTGTAAAATCGTCAAAAACTAAAAAAATCGCAAGGGGTACATCTCAGATCCGTATCCACCCGTTTTTGAGTGTGACAATAACAGGAAATTTTATATTTTAACAAAAAAGGCCAAAATTAAATTGTAGGAACTATTTTTCATTTTTATTTATTATTATAATTATAATTACTAAAAATGGTCAGAGAATGTGAAAAACCCATCACCTCATTATAAACAAATATAAAAATTATAGTTCATATTATTGCCAACAGATGTCACAACTGATATTGTTTTTTGGTAATCTGGAACAAAATTTATCAAAATTTTGGTTTCATTCAATAAAAAAAATTGTAGAAACTGTTTTTCATTTTTTTATTATTATTATTATAATTATTATTATTAAAAATGGTCAGATAATCTGAAAAACCCGTCATTTTGTTATAAACGAATATAAAAATTATAGTTTTATTCAATAAAAAAAATAATTTACTAAAAAATATTATAAATTACAATATATTTAATGTTTTTGAATATCTCAGTATGCATAAAAATAATTATTAATATTTTATAAAATGTACCACGTATGAAGGACAAAGTATTGCCGATAGAATGCAGTGGGGGTCTCATATTTTATTAAAATTTTAAAAATATTCATTAGACTTTTCAAAAACATTTATTGAAACAAATTACTCAAAATTAAAAATTATAGATACTTTATAAGAAACTTTTTTTTAAATTCTTAAATTTTTTGTATACCAATTTTCATCAAAATATTCCAACGGATACATTTAATATTAAGCATTTTTTAAAATCGTCAAAAACTGAAAAAACATAAGTGGTACACCTCAGATTCATATCCACCCGTTTTTGGGTGTAAATATTTAGTGTATAGTGTTATTTTTAGTGTTAAATAGTAATAATAATAACTTTTGTGAAATAATGACAATTTTAAGACTATAATAATTATGTTTACGAGAGATTTCGTGTTAAACGGAACATTGCGGGACCCTATAAGCCGAGTTCGTTACAACCAAGGTAGGAATAATCTTTTGTTCATTTGGTTTTAGTATAATATTTAATAATTTTGGAAATTATATGAAACATTTCGTATTTTGGCTGAAAGTTCAAAAGATGTCACTACTGATACAAATTAGGGTCTTTTTGCAAAATTTTCCCTAATTTTAAGAAGAAATTTCAAAATGTAACGTTGAAAAAGTTTATATTTATTAGTTATGCACGACGAGGCGAGAGTACTCTCGCATCTCGTCTCGTCTCGTTGCATTATGCGAGACGAGAACGAAAGCGAGATTGCAGTTTAAAATTCGAGGCGAGATCGATATAACAACTGCGAGAAGCAAGAAATTTCGCGAGAATCTCGCAATATAAAGTATTTGTAACTTTATAGCTTTGATTCATAAATTCAATGAAAAATGCACCGTACAAGGAGTAGAGTCAACGCTAATTCATGCATAGAACACGTAAATGTGAAAATTATATGAATTCACAATATTTTTTGAGTCTATTTAGAGTTGATTAGTATCGGTTACTGAGCGAGAAAATGCCAAAATAAAGACAAAATCGGTATTGCATTCATTAGAACTAGTTTTCTCTAATATTTCAGCCCCTAATTCACCCCAGTTAAAACTACGGTTAATAAAACTCTTATCGCCACTGTAAGGTAAAGGATGTTACATTAAGCATCGATGGGAGCCCACAGGGAGAGAAGCGGAGTGATTGGTTACCAGCGGGTTACCAGTGTAGCGGTTTATTATTACTTAATCTTACTCAAATAATGGCATATATTTAATGAAAAAGTGTAGATACTTTAAGTTACAAAAAATAATTTTTTAATGTTTAATTCGTTTTACTGATGACGGAATGTGTTCTTATTGAAATAGTTTAGAGATTACAATTTGATGATAAATTGGATATTTTAGAGGCAAATTAAATTATTTACTAAGTTATTACATTTTCTGGTGACCGTAAATGAATAAACATTATGTTCGTATTGAAATAATTTGGTGACCAGAATTAAGTGTTTTGTCTCTTTATTATAGTTATACGACTGCAAATATATGGAAGACGGTGATATTGGTGCGAACTTGTCTCTTGTAGTTAAATAGTTACGTAAATACGTAGTGCGCAAGCGCTTATTTTTATAGCGAGACTCTCGTGCGAGAACGAGATGAGACCAAAAAAAATGTGAGAGAACGAGAGCGAGATCGAGATTACAGATCCGAAAACGAGACGAGATCGATATTTTATATTCTCGTCTCCTCTCGCCTCGCGTGCATCACTAATATTTATTAATATTATTGATAAATATAAATTATCAGAATATATAATCGTCAAATAAATGTAACAAATATACAGGGTGCTCCTCGACTCGACCGACAAACTTATACCATATATTCCGGGGGTCATTACGATCAAAAAGTGTTATATGACCTATAGGTGAATTCCTCTTTGTTTCGGAGATATCGAAGGAATTAAAAAAAATGACAAAGAAAATTTATTCATCAGTGGATAGCTAATTTACACAAAATTACAGCAACTGTTCAATATAACAACCGCCATTTTCTAAACATACAGCTATCCTTCGAGTCGTAGAATGTTGCCAGTTAATTACTGCCAATTCATTCTTTATAGAATTAGTAGCTTCAACTATACGGTCAGTCAACTCTTCGCGTGTATCTGGTTTACCATTACTATACACACGAGATTTGAGGCAACCCCACAAAAAAAATCTAAAGGCCACAAGTCAGGTGACCGAGCTGGCCAATGTACAGGACCACCTCGTCCTATCCACCTTTCCGGAAAATTTTCATTACGACACATCGTCACTTGTCTCCCAAAATGTTGTGTGGTGAGGAACAATGCGATCTGGGTATATCCTGAGGAACTCCGCAGCTGCAGCACGTCCACTTCCATTGCAAAAACCATACACGAAAACCATATCGGCATATTCTGCATTAGTAAAATGCAGCATATTGGCTTAAATTAATAAGACTGCACAAAAATCATTCATTTGTTAAACATACATGTGTTGTTTAACCATTTGCAAGCGTAATTTGCATAATTCGACTTTAAGGACCTTTTGAAGATATTTTTATTGAAGGATGATGACTGTAATGGTGAATTAAGATCCCTAAACAAGTTTTTAATGTGCTAGTTTACTTCTAAGTATAATATTATCTATTTAATTTATATAAAACTATAATATCAAATGTTATTAGTGACAAATATTGATGTTTATCGGTGTTTTAAGTTATTTTGGACAAATCTTTGACTATGTTTGTGTGTTTGAAGTATGTTGAAATATACTGGGACGAAATATCAACGGCTCCTTAGATTTTTGGTCCAAAATATCGACAACTACATACAAGGTACGATGTTATGGTTTTACTAAAATAAGTAGGGCACTTTATTTTTGGGAAACTGAAAGGTTTTAGACAAAAAATTTATTAGGAGAAGTTGTTTATCTTGTATCATACCGCCATATAATTTTGTAGTTTTATTAATATAACCCCAAGAATCAACAGGGCATATTTTTAAGGTAGCATTTAAATATTCAATCAAATGTTTCACATATACAAAATTTACTTTCGAAAATTAATCAGTATGTTTAAATCTATAAAATTAATATTATACACCATTTGCTTATTTGTTCATATACAGAGTGACCTGAAAAACGCGCCACTCAAAATAACTTTTTATGCTTAGGGGCAGATTGGCACACCCAGCAATGGGTAATAAGCCGTGATCATATATTTATTTATTTACTTATTTTTGGATTAGCGAATTTTACTCTAATTTTGGCAGTTTATTTCTTAAAATATAGTCTAATCTAATCCAAGTAACAACATTTTTGATAACAAAATGAAGATTAAATTTTAAATACCTGGATAAAATAGAATTCACTAATCCAAAAATGAGAATTAGCTTAAACTTTTTGGTGAATCGTTAATTTTTATTAATCTAAATACATACCTACATATTTACATATGCTGGAAACTGTATTGATTTCCTTTCCTATTGTTCTATTTACATTTTTCTTTTTAAAACGTTACTATTATTAATTTGAAATGATTAGTTTTTGGACAGTGACATTTATCTGTCAGTTACATACATTTGAATAACTGCCAAGGAGTATTGTTTGTTTAAAGAGTAGGCTCCGGGATTTAAATTGTAGATAATTTTATAAATATATCCATATAATATGTAGAAAAAGTATTAATGCAGATCTGTAGAAAATTTAATAGTCTTTAATTTTTATAATAACATTAATGTCGAAAAATTACAATTAAAGGTATTTTTCGAAGAAAAATTATTTTGAGCTTCTAGTAAAGTGTCATTTCCGGTTATCCGATTTACACCAAAATCTAATAGGCTCTTTACATTACAGAAAAAGTTCGAAATACAAGGTTTCGATTTTTTTAGAATGCTAGTATTTGAGATAGAATGGAGAATTCACACACACATACAAATATACACAGTCCTCTTCGGGAAAATATTAAAATTGAATTCTAGGGACCTTAAAACGTGGTCATTTACCAAAATCTCGATATGTGATTTTTAGCACGATCCCTATACCTCCCTTACCAAGGGTAGCGGGAGGTAAAAAAGAATATTTTGAATGGTCCGTTTTTTAATGACACCTTTTATATGTATACTTGTACTCTTCTAAATGGTTAAAAGTATCATTTTTCAGAATTACTATACTTGCGCCTAAAGTAATTTTGTTTCAATTTTTTCTTTTGTTTGCTAATATTTTTGTTTCTAAGTTTTCAAATTTTTGGGTTTTGTTCCATTTAGTAATATAGTTTATATGTAATTTTGAAAACGCCATTTCTTTTTAAATTTCGTAAATATAATATGTATTATTATCGAATAATATATTTGCATTTTGATAAATTTGTATAATGTAGAAAAATTAGTTTCAATTTGTTTAAAATTATTTGCATTTTGTGTTAGTAATATCCATGTATTTGGTATTAAAAATAATTTTTCACTGTTTGTTTGTAAAAAAATACTTAAAATTAACTTTAAATATATGCAAATAATACATTTAAATTAAAGACCTAAGTTCCATATTATAAAATTATATTTTTAACTTCCATCATTTATAGGTAAGTTAAGAATTAAAAATATATGTATGTTTAAAATGAAAATAAATTAATATTATTATCACAAAATAATTTTAAATTAATATGGTTTAATATAAAAACAACCAATGTCCCTATTTCGTATTTTTTTGGAATAATAATTCATTTAATTTCTATGTAAAATAAAATCGAAACATCTAGTACCATCTTGTGTTTAAA
Source organism: Harpalus rubripes (assembly GCA_963082715.1). Lineage (NCBI taxonomy): Eukaryota > Metazoa > Arthropoda > Insecta > Coleoptera > Carabidae > Harpalus > Harpalus rubripes. Next base: position 38,802,168 of record OY720454.1, read on the forward strand.
TTTGAATTAATTACAAACATATTTCATTCAAAAAATTGTAAGACAATAGTGCAAAATCTTGCTGGTTCCCGTATTAATTTTTGTATATATTAATTCAAGATATTTTCTACTCTACGACAAGTAGTTCTATATATTTCAATTTCAAACAAGTGACAAGCAACAATGTAAATACAGAACTTTGGTTTGGACAAGTCTGCTACACCCCAGTGTTAACGAACGCTGGAAAGCATAAATTCACGATTTTATTTATATTTTATTTTATTGAATTTATTTATAAAAATTACGAATTTGGACACGTTGGTGCTGCCACCAAGCAACAAAAATTTTTACTACTGGTCGCACAGAATGTTCAAATATAATAATATAAAATACAATTTTGTATAAATGGGGTTATATATTTTTTTAAAGTAATTGTTGATGTGTTTTCTCCATTATAGCTGTGAGTGCCTGTGAGGTGATGCTTGATAAACCTTCTCATACAATAATATGCATAATATATTTATATTTAATAAATGATATGTTACCTCTTCAAGTATTTTATAAGAATTATTGCAGTCCAAATCCAAAATATATAAAATATTTTGATTCATATAATTATTATAATGATCATCTTCTGTATTATGTGTTACTATATGGATGTCATTTTCAAATATTGTATTATACAAATTAATTTTGAAACCTAGAACAAAACATGTTACACTTACACCATTAAGGAGTTGTTAATCCGTGTAATCTTTCCAAATTTAGATTGTACATCAAAAACTATATATGTATTTAAATTTATATAAATTTTCTGCGTTAAATACAAAAATTTTGGCAAATTTCATGATCAAGCAAGAGTAGTCCATTATTTTTCATCGTTATGTACATTAATTTAAATAGTTTCTGTATCAAATTTTAAATGAATATTAAAGAGGCCATATTATTTTATATCCAGTAAAAAAATGGGACGTACCCTTACGATTTTTTCAATCTTTAGACTTTTCCTTCTGGAGACCCTAATAGTTGTTCAAACATTATGAAAATTGGTATACTTATGTAATTTAATGGTGCAAGCGGCAGGCGCGTATCATTGACCGTTTTTGAGTTATGGCCCAAAAACGAAAAATTGAAAAAATGGCAAGGGGTACCCCTTACAATTTTTTCAATTTTTAGGCTTTTCTTTCTGGAGACTGTAATAGTTGTTCCGGCTAACCCGTAGGACACTAATAAATCAACCCTAAATTTGAGGGTCTCACATTAAATTTATTATTGATTTTTTGTAAAGTGTATACTTTTTTGTCTAATGAATATCTCTATAAATACTCAATATAACAACCCTAAGGAACAATCCTAGCAAGTTGCCGTATTTGGCTAACCCGTAGGACACTAATAAATCAACCCTAAATTTGAGGGTCTCACATTAAATTTATTAATGATTTTTTGTAAAGTGTATACTTTTTTGTCTAATAAATATATCTATAAATAATCAATATAACAACCCTAAGGAACAATCCTAGCAAGTTGCCGTATTCGGCTAACCCGTAGGACACTAATAAATCAACCCTAAATTTGAGGGTCTCACATTAAATTCATTAATGATTTTTTGTAAATTGAATACTTTTTTGTCTAATAAATATTTTTATAAACACTCAATATAACAACCCTAAGGAACAATCCTAGCAAGTTGCCGTATCCGGCTAACCCGTAGGACACTATTAAATCAACCCTAAATTTGAGGGTCTCACATTAAATTTATTAATAATTTTTTGTAAAGTGTATACTTTTTTGTCTAATGAATATTTTTATAAATACTTAATATAACAACCCTAAGGAACAATCCTAGCAAGTTGCTGTATTCAAATAACCCGTAGGACACTAATAAATCAACCCTAAATTTGAGGGTCTCACATTAAATTTATTAATGATTTTTTGTAAGGTGAATACTTTTTTGTCAAATGAATATTTCTATAAATACTCAATATAACAACCCTAAGAAACAATCCTAGCAAGTTGCCGTATCCGGCTAACCCGTAGGACACTAATAAATCAACCCTAAATTTGAGTGTCTCACATTAAATTTATTAATGATATTTTGTAAACTGTATACTTTTTTGTCTAATGAATATTTCTATAAATACTCAATATAACAACCCTAAGGAACAATCCTAGCAAGTTGCCGTATCCGGTTAACCCGTAGGACACTAATAAATCAACCCTAAATTTGAGTGTCTCACATTAAATTTATTAATGATTTTTTGTAAAGTGTATACTTTTTTGTCAAATGAATATTTCTATATATACTCAATATAACAACCCTAAGGAACAATCATAGCAAGTTGCCGTATCCGGCTAACTTGTAGGACACTAATAAATGAACCCTAAATTTGAGGGTCTCACATTAAATTTATTAATGATATTTTGTAAACTGTATACTTTTTTGTCTAATGAATATTTCTATAAATACTCAATATAACAACCCTAAGGAACAATCATAGCAAGTTGCCGTATCCGGCTAACTTGTAGGACACTAATAAATGAACCCTAAATTTATTAAATTTATTAATGATATTTTGTAAACTGTATACTTTTTTGTCTAATGAATATTTCTATAAATACTCAATATAAGAACCCTAAGGGACAATCCTAGCAAGTATCTGTATTCGGCTAACCCGTAGCACACTAACAAATCAACCCTAAATTTGAGGGTCTCACATTAAATTTATTAATGATATTTTGTAAATTGTATACTTTTTTGTCTAATGAATATTTCTATAAATACTCAATATAACAACCCTATGGAACAATCCTAGCAAGTTTCTGTAGCCAGCTAACTCGTAGGACACTAATAAATCAACCCTAAATTTGAGGGTCTCACATTAAATTTATTAATGATATTTTGTAAACTGTATACTTTTTTGTCTAATGAATATTTCTATAAATTCTGAATATAAGAACCCTAAGGAACAATCCTAGCAAGTTGCTGTATCCGGCTAACCCGTAGGACATTAACAAATCAACCCTAAATTTGAGGGTCTCACATTAAATTTATTAATGATATTTTGTAAATTGTATACTTTTTTGTCTAATGAATATTTCTATAAATACTCAATATAGCAACCCTAAGAAACAATCCTAGCAAGTTGCCGTATCCGGCTAACCCGTAGGACACTAATAAATCAACCCTAAATTTGAGGGTCTCACATTAAATTTATTAATGATATTTTGTAAATTGTATACTTTTTTGTCTAATGAATATTTCTATAAAAACTCAATATAACAACCCTAAGGAACAATCCTAGCAAGTTGCCGTATCCGGCTAACCCGTAGGACACTAATAAATCTACCCTAAATTTCAGGGTCTCACATTAAATTTATTAATGATATTTTGTAAATTTTATACTTTTTTGTCTAATGAATATTTCTATAAATACTCAATAAGACAACCCTAAGGAACAATCCTAGCAAGTTGCCGTATCCGGCTAACCCGTAGGACACTAATAAATCAACCCTAAATTTGAGGGTCTCACATTAAATTTATTGATGATATTTTGTAAATTGTATATTTTTTTGTCTAATAAATATTTCTATAAATACTCAATATAACAACCCTAAGGAACAATCCTAGCAAGTTGCCGTCTCCGGCTAACCCGTAGGACACTAATAAATCAACTCTAAATTTGAGGGTCTCACATTAAATTTATTAATGATTTTTTGTAAAGTGAATACTTTTTTGTCTAATAAATATTACTATAAATACTCAATATGACAACCCTAAGGAACAATCTTAGAAAGTTGCCGTATCCGGCTAACCCGTAGGACACTATTAAATCAACCCTAAATTTGAGGGTCTCACATTAAATTTATTAATGATATTTTGTAAATTGTATACTTTTTTGTCTAATGAATATTTCTATAAATATTCAATATAACAACCCTAAGGAACAATCCTAGCAAGGTGCTGTATCCAATTAACCCGTAGGACACTAATAAATCAACCCTAAATTTGAGGGTCTCACATTAAATTTATTAATGATTTTTTGTAAGGTGAATACTTTTTTGTCTAATAGATATTTCTATAAATACACAATATAACAACCCTGAGGAACAATCCTAGATAGTTGCCGTATCCGGCTAATCCGTAGGACACTAATAAATCAACCCTAAATTTGAGGGTCTTACATTAAATTTATTAATGATATTTTGTAAATTGTATAATTTTTTGTCTAATAAATATTTCTATAAATATTCAATATAACAACCCTAAGGAACAATCCTAGCAAGTTGCTGTATCCAAATAACCCGTAGGACACTAATAAAGCAACCCTAAATTTGAGGGTCACATTAAATTTATTAATAATTTTTTGTAAGGTGAATACTTTTTTGTCTAATGAATATTTCCATAAATACACAATATAACAACCCTAAGGAACAATCCTAGCAAGTTGCCGTATCCGGCTAACCCGTAGGACACTAATAAATCAACCCTAAATTTGAGGGTTTCACATTAAATTTATTAATAATAATATAATAATAATAATAATAAATTTAATTGTAGTTAAGAAAAATACATTCTTTTACAATGATGGAAGGCACTATATGAAAGAATACATTATTACTGCTGTCTCCTATTCAAAGAAAAACATGTACAAAAATATATATTTATATAAATTCAACCTTATTATCACCAGAAAATTGTGTAAACAAAAAAAGAAGAGATTTTTCTATACATATACAATAATTGATAAAGGTACAAAAATATAGATCATATTATCACCAAAGAAAAAAAAAAATCATAGAACTGATCTTATTACTAAAGAAAATTAATGCATACAAACAAGGCATTACCTTTCTTTTAAGAAAATCTAATATAATTAAATAAAATTTAAAACACCCTCTTTAAATCAAAATCAGAACATGAAGAAAAAATTCTTAATTGACATAGGGAAAACTTTAAAAGTTTCATAAATAGTTGTCTTCTATATTCTCATGAGTATTTATAGAAGAGAAGAAAAAAAAACAGTAAGAATGTATCAATGGCAAACAAGAAAAAGAGAAAGAAAAGAAAATCATTACATACTAGCTCCAAAATTGTCATTAGAATTAAGAGCATTTAGCCTTAATGAATATTAAGGTTGAATGCTCTTAATTTAAGGGCACCGACTACGTAGTAAAAAATATTGTTAATTTGTTTAATGTTTAAATTATTAAATATCGCAAAATAATTAAATTCATTCAAATGTAAACATTCTTTGAGGTATACATTTCTCAACGGTCGGTATATAGGACACTCAAATAAAAAGTGATACATATTCTCCACTTTCTGGCAATTACATACCATGCAAATGGCTTTAACATCTATATGATACATTATATTGTTTAAAGAAATATTTAAACTGTATTGGCCACATAAACGAAGTTGGGAGATTATGCGTTTTTTTATAAAAGAAATATTTACATGTAAATAATTGTGATTTAAATTCTTTGGTATTATTTCTTTGTAATAGTGACTAAATTTTGAATAACTTGCTAAACTTATATCTTTTTCTTGCATATTTTTATCTAACTGATCTAAAAGAGTTTCTATTTCTTTTTACCTTCCGTCACCTTTAGGTAAGGAAGGTATTGTCTTTGGTGTGTGTGTGTGTGTGTGTGTGTGTGTGTGTGTGTGTGTGTGTGTGTGTGTGTGTGTGTGTGTGTGTGTGTGTGTGTGTGTGTGTGTGTGTGTGTGTGTGTGTGTGTGTGTGTGTGTGTGTGTGTGTGTGTGTGTGTGTGTGTGTGTGTGTGTGTGTGTGTGTGTGTGTGTGTGTGTGTGTGTGTGTGTGTGTGTGTGTGTGTGTGTGTGTGTGTGTGTGTGTGTGTGTGTGTGTGTGTGTGTGTGTGTGTGTGTGTGTGTGTGTGTGTGTGTGTGTGTGTGTGTGTGTGTGTGTGTGTGTGTGTGTGTGTGTGTGTGTGTGTGTGTGTGTGTGTGTGTGTGTGTGTGTGTGTGTGTGTGTGTGTGTGTGTGTGTGTGTGTGTGTGTGTGTGTGTGTGTGTGTGTGTGTGTGTGTGTGTGTGTGTGTGTGTGTGTGTGTGTGTGTGTGTGTGTGTGTGTGTGTGTGTGTGTGTGTGTGTGTGTGTGTGTGTGTGTGTGTGTGTGTGTGTGTGTGTGTGTGTGTGTGTGTGTGTGTGTGTGTGTGTGTGTGTGTGTGTGTGTGTGTGTGTGTGTGTGTGTGTGTGTGTGTGTGTGTGTGTGTGTGTGTGTGTGTGTGTGTGTGTGTGTGTGTGTGTGTGTGTGTGTGTGTGTGTGTGTGTGTGTGTGTGTGTGTGTGTGTGTGTGTGTGTGTGTGTGTGTGTGTGTGTGTGTGTGTGTGTGTGTGTGTGTGTGTGTGTGTGTGTGTGTGTGTGTGTGTGTGTGTGTGTGTGTGTGTGTGTGTGTGTGTGTGTGTGTGTGTGTGTGTGTGTGTGTGTGTGTGTGTGTGTGTGTGTGTGTGTGTGTGTGTGTGTGTGTGTGTGTGTGTGTGTGTGTGTGTGTGTGTGTGTGTGTGTGTGTGTGTGTGTGTGTGTGTGTGTGTGTGTGTGTGTGTGTGTGTGTGTGTGTGTGTGTGTGTGTGTGTGTGTGTGTGTGTGTGTGTGTGTGTGTGTGTGTGTGTGTGTGTGTGTGTGTGTGTGTGTGTGTGTGTGTGTGTGTGTGTGTGTGTGTGTGTGTGTGTGTGTGTGTGTGTGTGTGTGTGTGTGTGTGTGTGTGTGTGTGTGTGTGTGTGTGTGTGTGTGTGTGTGTGTGTGTGTGTGTGTGTGTGTGTGTGTGTGTGTGTGTGTGTGTGTGTGTGTGTGTGTGTGTGTGTGTGTGTGTGTGTGTGTGTGTGTGTGTGTGTGTGTGTGTGTGTGTGTGTGTGTGTGTGTGTGTGTGTGTGTGTGTGTGTGTGTGTGTGTGTGTGTGTGTGTGTGTGTGTGTGTGTGTGTGTGTGTGTGTGTGTGTGTGTGTGTGTGTGTGTGTGTGTGTGTGTGTGTGTGTGTGTGTGTGTGTGTGTGTGTGTGTGTGTGTGTGTGTGTGTGTGTGTGTGTGTGTGTGTGTGTGTGTGTGTGTGTGTGTGTGTGTGTGTGTGTGTGTGTGTGTGTGTGTGTGTGTGTGTGTGTGTGTGTGTGTGTGTGTGTGTGTGTGTGTGTGTGTGTGTGTGTGTGTGTGTGTGTGTGTGTGTGTGTGTGTGTGTGTGTGTGTGTGTGTGTGTGTGTGTGTGTGTGTGTGTGTGTGTGTGTGTGTGTGTGTGTGTGTGCGTGCGTGCGTGCGTGCGTGCGTGCGTGCGTGCGTGCGTGCGTGCGTGCGTGCGTGCGTGCGTGCGTGCGTGCGTGTGTGTGTGTGTGTGTGTGTGTGTGTGTGTGTCTGTGTGTGTCTGTGTGTGTCTGTGTGTGTGTGTGTGTGTGTAACAAAATTTTCGTCTACGATAACTTCCATACTACAATTCTAAAAATTATAATTCTTTCGTATTTCTCTTCGTTACATCCATGTGAAGAGCTGATTAGATTTTGGTTGGAATTGGACAACCGGAAGTACCCTCATTTGAAGATTTTAACAGTTTTTCTTGAAAAAACTATGTTAAATATCATTTTTTTACATTTAATGTAATTATAAATATCAAAGAATATTTTATTCTCTATACGATTTGACTGCATTTTATACTTAATATTAAATGGATACAGAGTTAAAAAATTATAAAGAAATTAAATTTCATAAAGTAGCCATAGCTATGGAAACAGCTACTACCTATAATAAGAAAATTTTGATTGAAAGATGTCAGTGTCAAGTGAAATTGACATAAGGTACGTTCTCTCGGTGTCAGAAATATTCCTACTAGAATAAGAATATTCTTAAAGCAATAGAACGCTATAATGAGTTTTTGAGATGGCCCAAAAACGAAAAATTGCAAAAATGGCAAGGGTTAGCCCTTACGATTTTTTCAAATTTTAGACTTTTCCTTCTGGAGACCGTAATAGTTGTTCAAACATTATAAAAATTGGTTTACTTATGTAATTTTGCTCGTAGGATTTAATGGTGCAAGCGGCATGCGCGTATCATTGACCGTTTTTGAGATATGGCCCAAAAACGAAAAATTGAAAAAATGGCAAGGGGTACCCCTTACGATTTTTTCAAATTTTAGACTTTTCCTTCTGGAGACCGTAATAGTTGTTCAAACATTATGAAAATTGGTATACTTATGTAATTTTGCTGGTAGAATTTAATGGTGCAAGCGACAGGCGCGTATCATTGACCGTTTTTGAGTTATGGCCCAAAACCGAAAAATTTAAAGTTATGGCCCAAAACCGAAAAATTTAAAAAATGGCAAGGGGCACCCCTTACGATTTTTTCAATTTTTAGACTTTTCCTTCTGGAGACCGTAATAGTTGTTCAAACATTATGAAAATTGGTTTACTTATGTAATTTTGCTGGTAGAATCTAATGGTGCAAGCGGCAGGCGCGTATCATTGACTGTTTTTGAGTTACGGCCCAAAAACGAAAAATTGAAAAATGGCAATGGGTACCCCTTACGATTTTTTCAAATTTTAGACTTTTCCTTCTGGAGACCGTAATAGTTGTTCAAACATTATAAAAATTGGTTTACTTATGTAATTTTGCTCGTAGGATTTAATGGTGCAAGCGGCAGGCGCGTATCATTGACCGTTTTTGAGATATGGCCCAAAAACGAAAAATTGAAAAAATGGCAAGGGGTACCCCTTACGATTTTTTCAAATTTTAGACTTTTCCTTCTGGAGACCGTAATAGTTGTTCAAACATTATGAAAATTGGTATACTTATGTAATTTTGCTCGTAGAATTTAATGGTGCAAGCGGCAGGCGCGTATCATTGACCGTTTTTGAGTTATGGCCCAAAACCGAAAAATTTAAAAAATGGCAAGAGGCACCCCTTACGATTTTTTCAGTTTTTAGACTTTTCCTTCTGGAGACCGTAATAGTTGTTCAAACATTATGAAAATTGGTATACTTATGTCATTTTGCTGGTAGAATTTAATGGTGCAAGCGGCAGGCGCGTATCATTGACCGTTTTTGAGTTATGGCCCAAAACCGAAAAATTTAAAAAAATGGCAAGGGGCACCCCTTACGATTTTTTTAATTTTTAGACTTTTCCTTCTGGAGACCGTAATAGTTGTTCAAACATTATGAAAATTGGTTTACTTATGTAATTTTGCTGGTAGAATTTAATGGTGCAAGCGGCAGGCGCGTATCATTGACCGTTTTTGAGTTACGGCCCAAAAACGAAAAATTGAAAAAATGGCAATGGGTACCCCTTACGATTTTTTCAATTTTTAGACTTTTCCTTCTGGAGACCGTAATAGTTGTTCAAACATTATGAAAATTAGTTTACTTATGTAATTTTGCTCGTAGAATTTAATGGTGCAAGCGGCAGGCGCGTATCATTGACCGTTTTTGAGTTATGGCCCAAAACCGAAAAATTTAAAAAATGGCAAGAGGCACCCCTTACGATTTTTTCAGTTTTTAGACTTTTCCTTCTGGAGACCGTAATAGTTGTTCAAACATTATGAAAATTGGTTTACTTATGTAATTTTGCTCGTAGAATTTAAAGATGCAAGCGGCAGGCGCGTATCATTGACCGTTTTTGAGTTATGGCCCAAAACCGAAAAATATAAAAAATGGCAAGGGGCACCCCTTACGATTTTTTCAATTTTTAGACTTTTCCTTCTGGAGACCGTAATACTTGTTCAAACATTATGAAAATTGGTTTACTTATGTAATTTTGCTCGTAGAATTTAATGGTGCAAGCGGCAGGCGCGTATCATTGACCGTTTTTGAGTTATGGCCCAAAACCGAAAAATTTAAAAAATGGCAAGAGGCACCCCTTACGATTTTTTCAGTTTTTAGACTTTTCCTTCTAGAGACCGTAATAGTTGTTCAAACATTATGAAAATTGGTATACTTATGTCATTTTGCTGGTAGAATTTAATGGTGCAAGCGGCAGGCGCGTATCATTGACCGTTTTTGAGTTACGGCCCAAAAACGAAAAATTGAAAAAATGGCAATGGGTACCCCTTACGATTTTTTCAATTTTTAGACTTTTCCTTCTGGAGACCGTAATACTTGTTCAAACATTATGAAAATTGGTTTACTTATGTAATTTTGCTCGTAGAATTTAATGGTGCAAGCGGCAGGCGCGTATCATTGACCGTTTTTGAGTTATGGCCCAAAACCGAAAAATTTAAAAAATGGCAAGAGGCACCCCTTACGATTTTTTCAGTTTTTAGACTTTTCCTTCTAGAGACCGTAATAGTTGTTCAAACATTATGAAAATTGGTATACTTATGTCATTTTGCTGGTAGAATTTAATGGTGCAAGCGGCAGGCGCGTATCATTGACCGTTTTTGAGTTATGGCCCAAAACCGAAAAATTTAAAAAAATGGCAAGGGGCACCCCTTACGATTTTTTTAATTTTTAGACTTTTCCTTCTGGAGACCGTAATAGTTGTTCAAACATTATGAAAATTGGTTTACTTATGTAATTTTGCTCGTAGAATTTAATGGTGCAAGCGGCAGGCGCGTATCATTGACCGTTTTTGAGTTATGGCCCAAAACCGAAAAATTTAAAAAATGGCAAGAGGCACCCCTTACGATTTTTTCAGTTTTTAGACTTTTCCTTCTAGAGACCGTAATAGTTGTTCAAACATTATGAAAATTGGTATACTTATGTCATTTTGCTGGTAGAATTTAATGGTGCAAGCGACAGGCGCGTATCATTGACCGTTTTTGAGTTACGGCCCAAAAACGAAAAATTGAAAAAATGGCAATGGGTACCCCTTACGATTTTTTCAATTTTTAGACTTTTCCTTCTGGAGACCGTAATACTTGTTCAAACATTATGAAAATTGGTTTACTTATGTAATTTTGCTCGTAGAATTTAATGGTGCAAGCGGCAGGCGCGTATCATTGACCGTTTTTGAGTTATGGCCCAAAACCGAAAAATTTAAAAAATGGCAAGAGGCACCCCTTACGATTTTTTCAGTTTTTAGACTTTTCCTTCTAGAGACCGTAATAGTTGTTCAAACATTATGAAAATTGGTATACTTATGTCATTTTGCTGGTAGAATTTAATGGTGCAAGCGGCAGGCGCGTATCATTGACCGTTTTTGAGTTATGGCTCAAAAACGAAAAATTGAAAAAATGGTAAAGGGTACCCCTTACGATTTTTTCAATTTTTAGACTTTTTCTTCTGGAGACCGTAATAGTTGTTCAACCATTATGCAAATTGGTGTATATATGTAATTTTGCTCGTAGAACATAATGGTGCAAGCGGCAGGCGCGTATCATTGACCGTTTTTGAGTTATCGCCCAAAAACGAAAAATTGAAAAAATGGCAAGGGGAACCCCTTACAAATTTTTCAATTTTTAGACTTTTCCTTCTGGAGACCGTAATAGTTGTTCAAACATTATGAAAATTGGTATACTTATGTAATTTTGCTCGCAGAATTTAATTGTGCAAGCGGCAGGCGCGTATCATTGACCGTTTTTGAGATGGCCCAAAAACGAAAAATTTAAAAAATGGCAAGGGTTACCCCTTACGATTTCTTAAAATTTTAGACTTTTCCTTCTGGAGACCGTAATAGTTGTTCAAACATTATAAAAATTGGTATACTTATGTAATTTTGCTCGTAGAATTTAATGGTGCGAGCGGCAGGCGCGTATCATTGACCGTTTTTGAGTTATGGCCCAAAAACGAAAAATTGGAAAAATGGCAAGGGGTACCCCTTACGATTTTTTCAATTTTTAGACTTTTCCTTCTGGAGACCGTAATAGTTGTTCAAACATTATGAAAATTGGTATACTTATATAATTTTGCTCGTAGAATTTAATGGTGCAAGCGGCAGGCGCGTATCATTGACCGTTTTTGAGTTATCGCCCAAAAACGAAAAATTGAAAAAATGGCAAGGGGTACCCCTTACGATTTTTTCAATTTTTAGACTTTTCCTTCTGGAGACCGTAATAGTTGTTCAAACATTATGAAAATTGGTATACTTATGTAATTTTGCTCGTAGAATTTAATGGTGTAAGCGGCAGGCGCGTATCATTGACCGTTTTTGAGTTATGGCCCAAAACCGAAAAATTTAAAAAATGGCAAGGTGTACCCTATACGATTTTTTAAATTTTTAGACTTTTCCTTCTGGAGACCGTAATAGTTGTTCAAACATTATGAAAATTGGTATACTTATGTAATTTTGCTCGTAGGATTTAATGGTGCAAGCGGCAGGCGCGAATCATTGACCGTTTTTGAGTTATGGCCCAAAACCGAAAAATTTAAAAAATGGCAAGAGGCACCCCTTACGATTTTTTCAATTTTTAGACTTTTCCTTCTGGAGACCGTAATAGTTGTTCAAACATCATGAAAATTGGTATACTTATGTAATTTTGCTCGTAAAATTTAAAGATGCAAGCGGCAGGCGCGTATGATTGACCGTTTTTGAGTTATGGCCCAAAACCGAAAAATTTAAAAAATGGCAAGGGGCACCCCTTACGATTTTTTCAATTTTTAGACTTTTCCTTCTGGAGACCGTAATAGTTGTTCAAACATTATGAAAATTGGTTTACTTATGTAATTTTGCTGGTAGAATTTAATGGTGCATGCGGCAGGCGCGTATCATTGACCGTTTTTGAGTTATCGCCCAAAAACGAAAAATTGAAAAAATGGCAAGGGGTACCCCTTACGATTTTTTCAATTTTTAGACTTTTCCTTCTGGAGACCGTAATAGTTGTTCAAACATTATGAAAATTGGTATACTTATGTAATTTTGCTCGTAGAATTTAATGGTGTAAGCGGCAGGCGCGTATCATTGACCGTTTTTGAGTTATGGCCCAAAAACGAAAAATTGGAAAAATGGCAAGGGGTACCCCTTACGATTTTTTCAATTTTTAGACTTTTCCTTCTGGAGACCGTAATAGTTGTTCAAACATTATGAAAATTGGTATACTTATATAATTTTGCTCGTAGAATTTAATGGTGCAAGCGGCAGGCGCGTATCATTGACCGTTTTTGAGTTATCGCCCAAAAACGAAAAATTGAAAAAATGGCAAGGGGTACCCCTTACGATTTTTTCAATTTTTAGACTTTTCCTTCTGGAGACCGTAATAGTTGTTCAAACATTATGAAAATTAATATACTTATGTAATTTTGCTCGTAGAATTTAATGGTGTAAGCGGCAGGCGCGTATCATTGACCGTTTTTGAGTTATGGCCCAAAACCGAAAAATTTAAAAAATGGCAAGGTGTACCCTATACGATTTTTTAAATTTTTAGACTTTTCCTTCTGGAGACCGTAATAGTTGTTCAAACATTATGAAAATTGGTATACTTATGTAATTTTGCTCGTAGGATTTAATGGTGCAAGCGGCAGGCGCGAATCATTGACCGTTTTTGAGTTATGGCCCAAAACCGAAAAATTTAAAAAATGGCAAGAGGCACCCCTTACGATTTTTTCAATTTTTAGACTTTTCCTTCTGGAGACCGTAATAGTTGTTCAAACATCATGAAAATTGGTATACTTATGTAATTTTGCTCGTAAAATTTAAAGATGCAAGCGGCAGGCGCGTATGATTGACCGTTTTTGAGTTATGGCCCAAAACCGAAAAATTTAAAAAATGGCAAGGGGCACCCCTTACGATTTTTTCAATTTTTAGACTTTTCCTTCTGGAGACCGTAATAGTTGTTCAAACATTATGAAAATTGGTTTACTTATGTAATTTTGCTGGTAGAATTTAATGGTGCATGCGGCAGGCGCGTATCATTGACCGTTTTTGAGTTATCGCCCAAAAACGAAAAATTGAAAAAATGGCAAGGGGTACCCCTTACGATTTTTTCAATTTTTAGACTTTTCCTTCTGGAGACCGTAATAGTTGTTCAAACATTATGAAAATTGGTATACTTATGTAATTTTGCTCGTAGAATTTAATGGTGTAAGCGGCAGGCGCGTATCATTGACCGTTTTTGAGTTATGGCCCAAAACCGAAAAATTTAAAAAATGGCAAGGTGTACCCTATACGATTTTTTAAATTTTTAGACTTTTCCTTCTGGAGACCGTAATAGTTGTTCAAACATTATGAAAATTGGTATACTTATGTAATTTTGCTCGTAGGATTTAATGGTGCAAGCGGCAGGCGCGAATCATTGACCGTTTTTGAGTTATGGCCCAAAACCGAAAAATTTAAAAAATGGCAAGAGGCACCCCTTACGATTTTTTCAATTTTTAGACTTTTCCTTCTGGAGACCGTAATAGTTGTTCAAACATCATGAAAATTGGTATACTTATGTAATTTTGCTCGTAAAATTTAAAGATGCAAGCGGCAGGCGCGTATGATTGACCGTTTTTGAGTTATGGCCCAAAACCGAAAAATTTAAAAAATGGCAAGGGGCACCCCTTACGATTTTTTCAATTTTTAGACTTTTCCTTCTGGAGACCGTAATAGTTGTTCAAACATTATGAAAATTGGTTTACTTATGTAATTTTGCTGGTAGAATTTAATGGTGCATGCGGCAGGCGCGTATCATTGACCGTTTTTGAGTTACGGCCCAAAAACGAAAAATTGAAAAAATGGCAATGGGTACCCCTTACGATTTTTTCAAGTTTTAGACTTTTCCTTCTGGAGACCGTAATAGTTGTTCAAACATTATGAAAATTGGTATACTTATGTAATTTTGCTCGCAGAATTTAAAGATGCAAGCGGCAGGCGCGTATCATTGACCGTTTTTGAGTTATGGCCCAAAACCGAAAAATTTAAAAAATGGCAAGAGGCACCCCTTACGATTTTTTCAGTTTTTAGACTTTTCCTTCTGGAGACCGTAATAGTTGTTCAAACATTATGAAAATTGGTATACTTATGTAATTTTGCTCGTAGAATTTAATGGTGCAAGCGGCAGGCGCGTATCATTGACCGTTTTTGAGTTATGGCCCAAAACCGAAAAATTTAAAAAATGGCAAGAGGCACCCCTTACGATTTTTTAAATTTTTAGACTTTTCCTTCTGGAGACCGTAATAGTTGTTCAAACATTATGAAAATTGGTATACTTATGTAATTTTGCTCGCAGAATTTAATTGTGCAAGCGGCAGGCGCGTATCATTGACCGTTTTTGAGATGGCCCAAAACCGAAAAATTTAAAAAATGGCAAGGGGTACCCCTTACGATTTTTTCAATTTTTAGACTTTTCCTTCTGGAGACCGTAATAGTTGTTCAAACATTATGAAAATTGGTATACTTATGTAATTTTGCTCGTAGAATTTAATGGTGCAAGCGGCAGGCGCGAATCATTGACCGTTTTTGAGTTATGGCCCAAAACCGAAAAATTTAAAAAATGGCAAGAGGCACCCCTTACGATTTTTTCAATTTTTAGACTTTTCCTTCTGGAGACCGTAATAGTTGTTCAAACATCATGAAAATTGGTATACTTATGTAATTTTGCTCGTAAAATTTAAAGATGCAAGCGGCAGGCGCGTATGATTGACCGTTTTTGAGTTATGGCCCAAAACCGAAAAATTTAAAAAATGGCAAGGGGCACCCCTTACGATTTTTTCAATTTTTAGACTTTTCCTTCTGGAGACCGTAATAGTTGTTCAAACATTATGAAAATTGGTTTACTTATGTAATTTTGCTGGTAGAATTTAATGGTGCAAGCGGCAGGCGCGTATCATTGACCGTTTTTGAGTTACGGCCCAAAAACGAAAAATTGAAAAAATGGCAATGGGTACCCCTTACGATTTTTTCAAGTTTTAGACTTTTCCTTCTGGAGACCGTAATAGTTGTTCAAACATTATGAAAATTGGTATACTTATGTAATTTTGCTCGCAGAATTTAAAGATGCAAGCGGCAGGCGCGTATCATTGACCGTTTTTGAGTTATGGCCCAAAACCTAAAAATTTAAAAAATGGCAAGAGGCACCCCTTACGATTTTTTCAGTTTTTAGACTTTTCCTTCTGGAGACCGTAATAGTTGTTCAAACATTATGAAAATTGGTATACTTATGTAATTTTGCTCGTAGAATTTAATGGTGCAAGCGGCAGGCGCGTATCATTGACCGTTTTTGAGTTATGGCCCAAAACCGAAAAATTTAAAAAATGGCAAGAGGCACCCCTTACGATTTTTTCAATTTTTAGACTTTTCCTTCTGGAGACCGTAATAGTTGTTCAAACATTATGAAAATTGGTATACTAATGTAATTTTGCTCGTAAAATTTAAAGATGCAAGCGGCAGGCGCGTATCATTGACCGTTTTTGAGTTATGGCCCAAAACCGAAAAATTTAAAAAATGGCAAGAGGCACCCCTTACGATTTTTTCAGTTTTTAGACTTTTCCTTCTGGAGACCGTAATAGTTGTTCAAACATTATGAAAATTGGTGTATATATGTAATTTTGCTCGTAGAACTTAATGGTGCAAGCGGCAGGCGCGTATCATTGACCGTTTTTGAGTTATGGCTCAAAAACGAAAAATTGAAAAAATGGTAAGGGGTACCCCTTACGATTTTTTCAATTTTTAGACTTTTCGTTCTGGAGACCGTAATAGTTGTTCAACCATTATGCAAATTGGTGTATATATGTAATTTTGCTCGTAGAACTTAATGGTGCAAGCGGCAGGCGCGTATCATTGACCGTTTTTGAGTTATCGCCCAAAAACGAAAAATTGAAAAAATGGCAAGGGGTACCCCTTACAAATTTTTCAAATTTTAGACTTTTCCTTCTGGAGACCGTAATAGTTGTTCAAACATTATGAAAATTGGAATACTTATGTAATTTTGCTCGTAGAATTTAATGGTGCAAGCGGCAGGCGCGTATCATTGCCCGTTTTTGAGTTATGGCCCAAAACCGAAAATTTAAAAAATGGCAAGGGTTGGTTTACGATTTTTTCAAATTTTAGATTTTTCCTTCTGGAGACCGTAATAGTAGTTCAAACATTATGAAAATTGGTATACTTATGTAATTTTGCTCGTAGAATTTAATGGTGCAAGCGGCAGGCGCCCATCATTGACCGTTTTTGAGTTATGGCCCAAAAACGAAAAATTGAAAAAATGGCATGGGTTACCCCTTACGATTTTTTCAAATTTTAGACTTTTCCTTCTGGAGACCGTAATAGTTGTTCAAACATTATGAAAATTGGTATACTTATGTAATTTTGCTCGTAGAATTTAATGGTGCAAGCGGCAGGCGCGTATCATTGACCGTTTTTGAGTTATGGCCCAAAACCGAAAAATTTAAAAAATGGCAAGAGGCACCCCTTACGATTTTTTCAATTTTTAGACTTTTCCTTCTGGAGACCGTAATAGTTGTTCAAACATTATGAAAATTGGTATACTTATGTAATTTTGCTCGTAAAATTTAAAGATGCAAGCGGCAGGCGCGTATCATTGACCGTTTTTGAGTTATGGCCCAAAACCGAAAAATTTAAAAAATGGCAAGAGGCACCCCTTACGATTTTTTCAGTTTTTAGACTTTTCCTTCTGGAGACCGTAATAGTTGTTCAAACATTATGAAAATTGGTGTATATATGTAATTTTGCTCGTAGAACTTAATGGTGCAAGCGGCAGGCGCGTATCATTGACCGTTTTTGAGTTATGGCTCAAAAACGAAAAATTGAAAAAATGGTAAGGGGTACCCCTTACGATTTTTTCAATTTTTAGACTTTTCGTTCTGGAGACCGTAATAGTTGTTCAACCATTATGCAAATTGGTGTATATATGTAATTTTGCTCGTAGAACTTAATGGTGCAAGCGGCAGGCGCGTATCATTGACCGTTTTTGAGTTATCGCCCAAAAACGAAAAATTGAAAAAATGGCAAGGGGTACCCCTTACAAATTTTTCAAATTTTAGACTTTTCCTTCTGGAGACCGTAATAGTTGTTCAAACATTATGAAAATTGGAATACTTATGTAATTTTGCTCGTAGAATTTAATGGTGCAAGCGGCAGGCGCGTATCATTGCCCGTTTTTGAGTTATGGCCCAAAACCGAAAATTTAAAAAATGGCAAGGGTTGGTTTACGATTTTTTCAAATTTTAGATTTTTCCTTCTGGAGACCGTAATAGTAGTTCAAACATTATGAAAATTGGTATACTTATGTAATTTTGCTCGTAGAATTTAATGGTGCAAGCGGCAGGCGCCCATCATTGACCGTTTTTGAGTTATGGCCCAAAAACGAAAAATTGAAAAAATGGCATGGGTTACCCCTTACGATTTTTTCAAATTTTAGACTTTTCCTTCTGGAGACCGTAATAGTTGTTCAAACATTATGAAAATTGGTATACTTATGTAATTTTGCTCGTAGAATTTAATGGTGCAAGCGGCAGGCGCGTATCATTGACCGTTTTTGAGTTATGGCCCAAAACCGAAAAATTTAAAAAATGGCAAGAGGCACCCCTTACGATTTTTTCAATTTTTAGACTTTTCCTTCTGGAGACCGTAATAGTTGTTCAAACATTATGAAAATTGGTATACTTATGTAATTTTGCTCGTAAAATTTAAAGATGCAAGCGGCAGGCGCGTATCATTGACCGTTTTTGAGTTATGGCCCAAAACCGAAAAATTTAAAAAATGGCAAGAGGCACCCCTTACGATTTTTTCAGTTTTTAGACTTTTCCTTCTGGAGACCGTAATAGTTGTTCAAACATTATGAAAATTGGTATACTTATGTAATTTTGCTGGTAGAATTTAATGGTGCAAGCGGCAGGCGCGTATCATTGACCGTTTTTGAGTTATGGCTCAAAAACGAAAAATTGAAAAAATGGTAAGGGGTACCCCTTACGATTTTTTCAATTTTTAGACTTTTCCTTCTGGAGACCGTAATAGTTGTTCAACCATTATGCAAATTGGTGTATATATGTAATTTTGCTCGTAGAACTTAATGGTGCAAGCGGCAGGCGCGTATCATTGACCGTTTTTGAGTTATCGCCCAAAAACGAAAAATTGAAAAAATGGCAAGGGGTACCCCTTACAAATTTTTCAAATTTTAGACTTTTCCTTCTGGAGACCGTAATAGTTGTTCAAACATTATGAAAATTGGAATACTTATGTAATTTTGCTCGTAGAATTTAATGGTGCAAGCGGCAGGCGCGTATCATTGCCCGTTTTTGAGTTATGGCCCAAAACCGAAAATTTAAAAAATGGCAAGGGTTACCCCTTACGATTTTTTCAAATTTTAGACTTTTCCTTCTGGAGACCGTAATAGTAGTTCAAACATTATGAAAATTGGTATACTTATGTAATTTTGCTCGTAGAATTTAATGGTGCAAGCGGCAGGCGCCTATCATTGACCGTTTTTGAGTTATGGCCCAAAAACGAAAAATTGAAAAAATGGCATGGGTTACCCCTTACGATTTTTTCAAATTTTAGACTTTTCCTTCTGGAGACCGTAATAGTTGTTCAAACATTATGAAAATTGGTATACTTATGTAATTTTGCTCGCAGAATTTAATTGTGCAAGCGGCAGGCGCGTATCATTGACCGTTTTTGAGATGGCCCAAAAACGAAAAATTTAAAAAATGGCAAGGGTTACCCCTTACGACTTCTTAAAATTTTAGACTTTTCCTTCTGGAGACCGTAATAGTTGTTCAAACATTATAAAAATTGGTTTACTTATGTAATTATGCTCGTAGAATTTAATTGTGCAAGCGGCAGGCGCGTATCATTGACCGTTTTTGAGTTATGGCCCAAAACCAAAAAATTTAAAAAATGGCTAGGGGTACCCCTTACGATTTTTTCAATTTTTAGACTTTTCCTTCTGGAGACCGTAATAGTTGTTCAAACATTATGAAAATTGGTTTACTTATGTAATTTTGCTCGTAGAATTTAATGGTGCAAGCGGCAGGCGCGTATCATTGACCGTTTTTGAGTTATGGCCCAAACCCGAAAAATTTAAAAAATGGCAAGAGGCACCCCTTACAAATTTTTCAATTTTTAGACTTTTCCTTCTGGAGACCGTAATAGTTGTTCAAACATTATGAAAATTGGAATACTTATGTAATTTTGCTCGTAGAATTTAATGGTGCAAGCGGCAGGCGCCTATCATTGACCGTTTTTAAATTATGGCCCAAAAACGAAAAATTGAAAAAATGGCATGGGTTACCCCTTACGATTTTTTCAATTTTTAGACTTTTCCTTCTGGAGACCGTAATAGTTGTTCAAACATTATGAAAGTTGGTTTACTTATGTAATTTTGCTCGTAGGATTTAATGGTGCAAGCGGCAGGCGCGTATTGTTGACCGTTTTTGAGTTATGGCCCAAAAACGAAAAATTGAAAAAATGGCAAGGGGTACCCCTTACGATTTTTTCAATTTTTAGACTTTTCCTTCTGGAGACCGTAATAGTTGTTCAAACATTATGAAAATTGGAATACTTATGTAATTTTGCTCGTAGAATTTAATTGTGCAAGCGGCAGGCGCGTATCATTGACCGTTTTTGAGTTATGGCCCAAAACCGAAAAATTTAAAAAATGGCAAGGGGTACCCCTTACGATTTTTTCAATTTTTAGACTTTTCCTTCTGGAGACCGTAATAGTTGTTCAAACATTATGAAAATTGGTATACTTATGTAATTTTGCTCGTAGAATTTAATGGTGCAAGCGGCAGGCGCGTATCATTGACCGTTTTTGAGTTATGGTCCAAAAACGAAAAATTGAAAAAATGGCGAGGGGTACCCCTTACGATTTTTTCAATTTTTAGACTTTTCCTTCTGGAGACCGTAATAGTTGTTCAAACATTATGAAAATTGGTATACTTATGTAATTTTGCTCGTAGAATTTAAAGATGCAAGGGGCAGGCGCCTATCATTGACCGTTTTTGAGTTATGGCCCAAAAACGAAAAATTGAAAAAATGGCATGGGTTACCCCTTACGATTTTTTCAAATTTTAGACTTTTCCTTCTGGAGACCGTAATAGTTGTTCAAACATTATGAAAATTGGTATACTTATGTAATTTTGCTCGTAAAATTTAATGGTGCAAGCGGCAGGCGCGTATCATTGACCGTTTTTGAGTTATCGCCCAAAAACGAAAAATTGAAAAAATGGCAAGGGGTACCGCTTACGATTTTTTCAATTTTTAGACTTTTCCTTCTGGAGACCGTAATAGTTGTTCAAACATTATGAAAATTGGTATACTTATGTAATTTTGCTCGCAGAATTTAATTGTGCAAGCGGCAGGCGCGTATCATTGACCGTTTTTGAGATGGCCCAAAAACGAAAAATTTAAAAAATGGCAAGGGTTACCCCTTACGACTTTTTAAAATTTTAGACTTTTCCTTCTGGAGACCGTAATAGTTGTTCAAATATTATAAAAATTGGTTTACTTATGTAATTATGCTCGTAGAATTTAATTGTGCAAGCGGCAGGCGCGTATCATTGACCGTTTTTGAGTTATGGCCCAAAACCAAAAAATTTAAAAAATGGCTAGGGGTACCCCTTACGATTTTTTCAATTTTTAGACTTTTCCTTCTGGAGACCGTAATAGTTGTTCAAACATTATGAAAATTGGTTTACTTATGTAATTTTGCTCGTAGAATTTAATGGTGCAAGCGGCAGGCGCGTATCATTGACCGTTTTTGAGTTATGGCCCAAACCCGAAAAATTTAAAAAATGGCAAGAGGCACCCCTTACAAATTTTTCAATTTTTAGACTTTTCCTTCTGGAGACCGTAATAGTTGTTCAAACATTATGAAAATTGGAATACTTATGTAATTTTGCTCGTAGAATTTAATGGCGCAAGCGGCAGGCGCCTATCATTGACCGTTTTTAAATTATGGCCCAAAAACGAAAAATTGAAAAAATGGCATGGGTTACCCCTTACGATTTTTTCAATTTTTAGACTTTTCCTTCTGGAGACCGTAATAGTTGTTCAAACATTATGAAAGTTGGTTTACTTATGTAATTTTGCTCGTAGGATTTAATGGTGCAAGCGGCAGGCGCGTATTGTTGACCGTTTTTGAGTTATGGCCCAAAAACGAAAAATTGAAAAAATGGCAAGGGGTACCCCTTACGATTTTTTCAATTTTTAGACTTTTCCTTCTGGAGACCGTAATAGTTGTTCAAACATTATGAAAATTGGAATACTTATGTAATTTTGCTCGTAGAATTTAATTGTGCAAGCGGCAGGCGCGTATCATTGACCGTTTTTGAGTTATGGCCCAAAACCGAAAAATTTAAAAAATGGCAAGGGGTACCCCTTACGATTTTTTCAATTTTTAGACTTTGCCTTCTGGAGACCGTAATAGTTGTTCAAACATTATGAAAGTTGGTTTACTTATGTAATTTTGCTCGTAGGATTTAATGGTGCAAGCGGCAGGCGCGAATCATTGACCGTTTTTGAGTTATCGCCCAAAAACAAAAAATAGAAAAAATGGCAAGGGGTACCCCTTACAATTTTTTCAATTTTTAGACTTTTCCTTCTGGAGACCGTAATAGTTGTTCAAACATTATGAAAATTGGTATACTTATGTAATTTTGCTCGTAGAATTTAATGGTGCAAGCGGCAGGCGCGTATCATTGACCGTTTTTGAGTTATGGTCCAAAAACGAAAAATTGAAAAAATGGCGAGGGGTACCCCTTACGATTTTTTCAATTTTTAGACTTTTCCTTCTGGAGACCGTAATAGTTGTTCAAACATTATGAAAATTGGTATACTTATGTAATTTTGCTCGTAGAATTTAAAGATGCAAGGGGCAGGCGCGTATCATTGACCGTTTTTGAGTTACGGCCCAAAAACGAAAAATTGAAAAAATGGCAATGGGTACCCCTTACGATTTTTTCAATTTTTAGACTTTTCCTTCTGGAGACCGTAATAGTTGTTCAAACATTATGAAAATTGGTATACTTATGTAATTTTGCTCGTAGAATTTAATGGTGCAAGCGGCAGGCGCGTATCATTGACCGTTTTTGAGTTATCGCCCAAAAACGAAAAATTGAAAAAATGGCAAGGGGTACCCCTTACGATTTTTTAAATTTTTAGACTTTTCCTTCTGGAGACCGTAATAGTTGTTCAAACATTATGAAAATTAAAATACTTATGTAATTTTGTTCGTAGAATTTAATGGTGCAAGCGGCAGGCGAGTATCATTGACCGTTTTTGAGTTATGGCCCAAAAACGATAAATTGAAAAAATGGCAAGGGGTACCCTTTACGATTTTTTCAATTTTTAGGCTTTTCCTGCTGGAGACCGTAATAGTTGTTCAAACATTATGAAAATTGGTATACTTATGTAATTTTGCTCGTAGAATTTAATAGTGCAGGCGGCAGGGGCGAATCATTGACCGTTTTTGAGTTTTCGCCCAAAAACGAAAAATTGAAAAAATGGCAAGGGGCACCCCTTACGATTTTTTCAATTTTTAGACTTTTCCTTCTGTAAACCGTAATAGTTGTTCAAACATTATGAAAATTGGTATACTTATGTAATTTTGCTCGTAGAATTTAAAGATGCAAGGGGCAGGCGCGTATCATTGACCGTTTTTGAGTTACGGCCCAAAAACGAAAAATTGAAAAAATGGCAATGGGTACCCCTTACGATTTTTTCAATTTTTAGACTTTTCCTTCTGGAGACCGTAATAGTTGTTCAAACATTATGAAAATTGGAATACTTATGTAATTTTGCTCGTAGAATTTAATGGTGCAAGCGGCAGGCGCGTATCATTGACCGTTTTTGAGTTATGGTCCAAAAACGAAAAATTGAAAAAATGGCGAGGGGTACCCCTTACGATTTTTTCAATTTTTAGACTTTGCCTTCTGGAGACCGTAATAGTTGTTCAAACATTATGAAAGTTGGTTTACTTATGTAATTTTGCTCGTAGGATTTAATGGTGCAAGCGGCAGGCGCGAATCATTGACCGTTTTTGAGTTATCGCCCAAAAACAAAAAATAGAAAAAATGGCAAGGGGTACCCCTTACAATTTTTTCAATTTTTAGACTTTTCCTTCTGGAGACCGTAATAGTTGTTCAAACATTATGAAAATTGGTATACTTATGTAATTTTGCTCGTAGAATTTAATGGTGCAAGCGGCAGGCGCGTATCATTGACCGTTTTTGAGTTATGGTCCAAAAACGAAAAATTGAAAAAATGGCGAGGGGTACCCCTTACGATTTTTTCAATTTTTAGACTTTTCCTTCTGGAGACCGTAATAGTTGTTCAAACATTATGAAAATTGGTATACTTATGTAATTTTGCTCGTAGAATTTAAAGATGCAAGGGGCAGGCGCGTATCATTGACCGTTTTTGAGTTACGGCCCAAAAACGAAAAATTGAAAAAATGGCAATGGGTACCCCTTACGATTTTTTCAATTTTTAGACTTTTCCTTCTGGAGACCGTAATAGTTGTTCAAACATTATGAAAATTGGTATACTTATGTAATTTTGCTCGTAGAATTTAATGGTGCAAGCGGCAGGCGCGTATCATTGACCGTTTTTGAGTTATCGCCCAAAAACGAAAAATTGAAAAAATGGCAAGGGGTACCCCTTACGATTTTTTAAATTTTTAGACTTTTCCTTCTGGAGACCGTAATAGTTGTTCAAACATTATGAAAATTAAAATACTTATGTAATTTTGTTCGTAGAATTTAATGGTGCAAGCGGCAGGCGAGTATCATTGACCGTTTTTGAGTTATGGCCCAAAAACGATAAATTGAAAAAATGGCAAGGGGTACCCTTTACGATTTTTTCAATTTTTAGGCTTTTCCTGCTGGAGACCGTAATAGTTGTTCAAACATTATGAAAATTGGTATACTTATGTAATTTTGCTCGTAGAATTTAATAGTGCAGGCGGCAGGGGCGAATCATTGACCGTTTTTGAGTTTTCGCCCAAAAACGAAAAATTGAAAAAATGGCAAGAGGCACCCCTTACGATTTTTTCAATTTTTAGACTTTTCCTTCTGTAAACCGTAATAGTTGTTCAAACATTATGAAAATTGGTATACTTATGTAATTTTGCTCGTAGAATTTAAAGATGCAAGGGGCAGGCGCGTATCATTGACCGTTTTTGAGTTACGGCCCAAAAACGAAAAATTGAAAAAATGGCAAGGGGTACCCCTTACAATTTTTTCAATTTTTAGACTTTTCCTTCTGGAGACCGTAATAGTTGTTCAAACATTATGAAAATTGGTATACTTATGTAATTTTGCTCGTAGAATTTAATGGTGCAAGCGGCAGGCGCGTATCATTGACCGTTTTTGAGTTATGGTCCAAAAACGAAAAATTGAAAAAATGGCGAGGGGTACCCCTTACGATTTTTTCAATTTTTAGACTTTTCCTTCTGGAGACCGTAATAGTTGTTCAAACATTATGAAAATTGGTATACTTATGTAATTTTGCTCGTAGAATTTAAAGATGCAAGGGGCAGGCGCGTATCATTGACCGTTTTTGAGTTACGGCCCAAAAACGAAAAATTGAAAAAATGGCAATGGGTACCCCTTACGATTTTTTCAATTTTTAGACTTTTCCTTCTGGAGACCGTAATAGTTGTTCAAACATTATGAAAATTGGTATACTTATGTAATTTTGCTCGTTGAATTTAATGGTGCAAGCGGCAGGCGCGTATCATTGACCGTTTTTGAGTTATCGCCCAAAAACGAAAAATTGAAAAAATGGCAAGGGGTACCCCTTACGATTTTTTAAATTTTTAGACTTTTCCTTCTGGAGACCGTAATAGTTGTTCAAACATTATGAAAATTAAAATACTTATGTAATTTTGTTCGTAGAATTTAATGGTGCAAGCGGCAGGCGAGTATCATTGACCGTTTTTGAGTTATGGCCCAAAAACGATAAATTGAAAAAATGGCAAGGGGTACCCTTTACGATTTTTTCAATTTTTAGGCTTTTCCTGCTGGAGACCGTAATAGTTGTTCAAACATTATGAAAATTGGTATACTTATGTAATTTTGCTCGTAGAATTTAATAGTGCAGGCGGCAGGGGCGAATCATTGACCGTTTTTGAGTTTTCGCCCAAAAACGAAAAATTGAAAAAATGGCAAGGGGCACCCCTTACGATTTTTTCAATTTTTAGACTTTTCCTTCTGTAAACCGTAATAGTTGTTCAAACATTATGAAAATTGGTATACTTATGTAATTTTGCTCGTAGAATTTAAAGATGCAAGGGGCAGGCGCGTATCATTGACCGTTTTTGAGTTACGGCCCAAAAACGAAAAATTGAAAAAATGGCAATGGGTACCCCTTACGATTTTTTCAATTTTTAGACTTTTCCTTCTGGAGACCGTAATAGTTGTTCAAACATTATGAAAATTGGAATACTTATGTAATTTTGCTCGTAGAATTTAATGGTGCAAGCGGCAGGCGCGTATCATTGACCGTTTTTGAGTTATCGCCCAAAAACGAAAAATTGAAAAAATGGCAAGGGGTACCCCTTACGATTTTTTAAATTTTTAGACTTTTCCTTCTGGAGACCGTAATAGTTGTTCAA
Organism: Harpalus rubripes; assembly: GCA_963082715.1. Taxonomy (NCBI): domain Eukaryota; kingdom Metazoa; phylum Arthropoda; class Insecta; order Coleoptera; family Carabidae; genus Harpalus; species Harpalus rubripes. The sequence continues at coordinate 38,828,570 of OY720454.1, forward strand.
ACATTATGAAAATTAAAATACTTATGTAATTTTGTTCGTAGAATTTAATGGTGCAAGCGGCAGGCGAGTATCATTGACCGTTTTTGAGTTATGGCCCAAAAACGATAAATTGAAAAAATGGCAAGGGGTACCCTTTACGATTTTTTCAATTTTTAGGCTTTTCCTGCTGGAGACCGTAATAGTTGTTCAAACATTATGAAAATTGGTATACTTATGTAATTTTGCTCGTAGAATTTAATAGTGCAGGCGGCAGGGGCGAATCATTGACCGTTTTTGAGTTTTCGCCCAAAAACGAAAAATTGAAAAAATGGCAAGAGGCACCCCTTACGATTTTTTCAATTTTTAGACTTTTCCTTCTGTAAACCGTAATAGTTGTTCAAACATTATGAAAATTGGTATACTTATGTAATTTTGCTCGTAGAATTTAAAGATGCAAGGGGCAGGCGCGTATCATTGACCGTTTTTGAGTTACGGCCCAAAAACGAAAAATTGAAAAAATGGCAAGGGGTACCCCTTACAATTTTTTCAATTTTTAGACTTTTCCTTCTGGAGACCGTAATAGTTGTTCAAACATTATGAAAATTGGTATACTTATGTAATTTTGCTCGTAGAATTTAATGGTGCAAGCGGCAGGCGCGTATCATTGACCGTTTTTGAGTTATGGTCCAAAAACGAAAAATTGAAAAAATGGCGAGGGGTACCCCTTACGATTTTTTCAATTTTTAGACTTTTCCTTCTGGAGACCGTAATAGTTGTTCAAACATTATGAAAATTGGTATACTTATGTAATTTTGCTCGTAGAATTTAAAGATGCAAGGGGCAGGCGCGTATCATTGACCGTTTTTGAGTTACGGCCCAAAAACGAAAAATTGAAAAAATGGCAATGGGTACCCCTTACGATTTTTTCAATTTTTAGACTTTTCCTTCTGGAGACCGTAATAGTTGTTCAAACATTATGAAAATTGGTATACTTATGTAATTTTGCTCGTTGAATTTAATGGTGCAAGCGGCAGGCGCGTATCATTGACCGTTTTTGAGTTATCGCCCAAAAACGAAAAATTGAAAAAATGGCAAGGGGTACCCCTTACGATTTTTTAAATTTTTAGACTTTTCCTTCTGGAGACCGTAATAGTTGTTCAAACATTATGAAAATTAAAATACTTATGTAATTTTGTTCGTAGAATTTAATGGTGCAAGCGGCAGGCGAGTATCATTGACCGTTTTTGAGTTATGGCCCAAAAACGATAAATTGAAAAAATGGCAAGGGGTACCCTTTACGATTTTTTCAATTTTTAGGCTTTTCCTGCTGGAGACCGTAATAGTTGTTCAAACATTATGAAAATTGGTATACTTATGTAATTTTGCTCGTAGAATTTAATAGTGCAGGCGGCAGGGGCGAATCATTGACCGTTTTTGAGTTTTCGCCCAAAAACGAAAAATTGAAAAAATGGCAAGGGGCACCCCTTACGATTTTTTCAATTTTTAGACTTTTCCTTCTGTAAACCGTAATAGTTGTTCAAACATTATGAAAATTGGTATACTTATGTAATTTTGCTCGTAGAATTTAAAGATGCAAGGGGCAGGCGCGTATCATTGACCGTTTTTGAGTTACGGCCCAAAAACGAAAAATTGAAAAAATGGCAATGGGTACCCCTTACGATTTTTTCAATTTTTAGACTTTTCCTTCTGGAGACCGTAATAGTTGTTCAAACATTATGAAAATTGGAATACTTATGTAATTTTGCTCGTAGAATTTAATGGTGCAAGCGGCAGGCGCGTATCATTGACCGTTTTTGAGTTATGGTCCAAAAACGAAAAATTGAAAAAATGGCGAGGGGTACCCCTTACGATTTTTTCAATTTTTAGACTTTGCCTTCTGGAGACCGTAATAGTTGTTCAAACATTATGAAAGTTGGTTTACTTATGTAATTTTGCTCGTAGGATTTAATGGTGCAAGCGGCAGGCGCGAATCATTGACCGTTTTTGAGTTATCGCCCAAAAACAAAAAATAGAAAAAATGGCAAGGGGTACCCCTTACAATTTTTTCAATTTTTAGACTTTTCCTTCTGGAGACCGTAATAGTTGTTCAAACATTATGAAAATTGGTATACTTATGTAATTTTGCTCGTAGAATTTAATGGTGCAAGCGGCAGGCGCGTATCATTGACCGTTTTTGAGTTATGGTCCAAAAACGAAAAATTGAAAAAATGGCGAGGGGTACCCCTTACGATTTTTTCAATTTTTAGACTTTTCCTTCTGGAGACCGTAATAGTTGTTCAAACATTATGAAAATTGGTATACTTATGTAATTTTGCTCGTAGAATTTAAAGATGCAAGGGGCAGGCGCGTATCATTGACCGTTTTTGAGTTACGGCCCAAAAACGAAAAATTGAAAAAATGGCAATGGGTACCCCTTACGATTTTTTCAATTTTTAGACTTTTCCTTCTGGAGACCGTAATAGTTGTTCAAACATTATGAAAATTGGTATACTTATGTAATTTTGCTCGTAGAATTTAATGGTGCAAGCGGCAGGCGCGTATCATTGACCGTTTTTGAGTTATCGCCCAACAACGAAAAATTGAAAAAATGGCAAGGGGTACCCCTTACGTTTTTTTAAATTTTTAGACTTTTCCTTCTGGAGACCGTAATAGTTGTTCAAACATTATGAAAATTAAAATACTTATGTAATTTTGTTCGTAGAATTTAATGGTGCAAGCGGCAGGCGAGTATCATTGACCGTTTTTGAGTTATGGCCCAAAAACGATAAATTGAAAAAATGGCAAGGGGTACCCTTTACGATTTTTTCAATTTTTAGGCTTTTCCTGCTGGAGACCGTAATAGTTGTTCAAACATTATGAAAATTGGTATACTTATGTAATTTTGCTCGTAGAATTTAATAGTGCAGGCGGCAGGGGCGAATCATTGACCGTTTTTGAGTTTTCGCCCAAAAACGAAAAATTGAAAAAATGGCAAGGGGCACCCCTTACGATTTTTTCAATTTTTAGACTTTTCCTTCTGTAAACCGTAATAGTTGTTCAAACATTATGAAAATTGGTATACTTATGTAATTTTGCTCGTAGAATTTAAAGATGCAAGGGGCAGGCGCGTATCATTGACCGTTTTTGAGTTACGGCCCAAAAACGAAAAATTGAAAAAATGGCAATGGGTACCCCTTACGATTTTTTCAATTTTTAGACTTTTCCTTCTGGAGACCGTAATAGTTGTTCAAACATTATGAAAATTGGAATACTTATGTAATTTTGCTCGTAGAATTTAATGGTGCAAGCGGCAGGCGCGTATCATTGACCGTTTTTGAGTTATGGTCCAAAAACGAAAAATTGAAAAAATGGCGAGGGGTACCCCTTACGATTTTTTCAATTTTTAGACTTTTCCTTCTGGAGACCGTAATAGTTGTTCAAACATTATGAAAATTGGTTTACTTATGTAATTTTGCTCGTAGGATTTAATGGTGCAAGCGGCAGGCGCGTATCATTGACCGTTTTTAAGTTATGGCCCAAAACCGAAAAATTTAAAAAATGGCAAGAGGCACCCCTTACAATTTTTTCAATTTTTAGACTTTTCCTTCTGGAGACCGTAATAGTTGTTCAAACATTATGAAAATTGGTATACTTATGTAATTTTGCTCGTAGAATTTAATGGTGCAAGCGGCAGGCGCGTATCATTGACCGTTTTTGAGTTATCGCCCAAAAACGAAAAATTGAAAAAATGGCAAGGGGTACCCCTTACGATTTTTTAAATTTTTAGACTTTTCCTTCTGGAGACCGTAAAAGTTGTTCAAACATTATGAAAATTAAAATACTTATGTAATTTTGTTCGTAGAATTGAATGGTGCAAGCGGCAGGCGCGTATCATTGACCGTTTTTGAGTTATGGCCCAAAAACGATAAATTGAAAAAATGGCAAGGGGCACCCCTTACGATTTTTTCAATTTTTAGACTTTTCCTTCTGTAAACCGTAATAGTTGTTCAAACATTATGAACATTGGTATACTTATGTAATTTTGCTCGTAGAATTTAAAGATGCAAGCGGCAGGCGCGTATCATTGACCGTTTTTAAGTTATGGCCCAAAACCGAAAAATTTAAAAAATGGCAAGAGGCACCCCTTACGATTTTTTCAATTTTTAGACTTTTCATTCTGGAGACCGTAATAGTTGTTCAAACATTATGAAAATTGGTATACTTATGTAATTTTGCTCGTAGAATTTAATGGTGCAAGCGGCAGGCGCGTATCATTGACCGTTTTTGAGTTATCGCCCAAAAACGAAAAATTGAAAAAATGGCAAGGGGTACCCTTACGATTTTTTAAATTTTTAGACTTTTCCTTCTGGAGACCGTAATAGTTGTTCAAACATTATGAAAATTAAAATACTTATGTAATTTTGCTCGTAGAATTTAATGGTGCAAGCGGCAGGCGCGTATCATTGACCGTTTTTAAGTTATGGCCCAAAACCGAAAAATTTAAAAAATGGCAAGAGGCACCCGTTACGATTTTTTCAATTTTTAGACTTTTCCTTCTGGAGACCGTAATAGTTGTTCAAACATTATGAAAATTGGTATACTTATGTAATTTTGCTCGTAGAATTTAATGGTGCAAGCGGCAGGCGCGTATCATTGACCGTTTTTGAGTTATCGCCCAAAAACGATAAATTGAAAAAATGGCAAGGGGTACCCTTTACGATTTTTTCAATTTTTAGGCTTTTCCTTCTGGAGACCGTAATAGTTGTTCAAACATTATGAAAATTGGTATACTTATGTAATTTTGCTCGTAGAATTTAATAGTGCAAGCGGCAGGCGCGTATCATTGACCGTTTTTGAGTTATGGCCCAAAAACGATAAATTGAAAAAATGGCAAGGGGTACCCTTTACGATTTTTTCAATTTTTAGGCTTTTCCTTCTGGAGACCGTAATAGTTGTTCAAACATTATGAAAATTGGTATACTTATGTAATTTTGCTCGTAGAATTTAATAGTGCAAGCGGCAGGGGCGAATCATTGACCGTTTTTAAATTTTCGCCCAAAAACGAAAAATTGAAAAAATGGCAAGGGGCACCCCTTACGATTTTTTCAATTTTTAGACTTTTCCTTCTGTAAACCGTAATAGTTGTTCAAACATTATGAACATTGGTATACTTATGTAATTTTGCTCGTAGAATTTAAAGATGCAAGCGGTAGGCGCGTATCATTGACCGCTTTTGAGTTATGGCCCAAAACCGAAAAATTTAAAAAATGGCTAGGGTTACCCCTTACGATTTTTTCAATTTTTAGACTTTTCCTTCTGGAGACCGTAATAGTTGTTCAAACATTATGAAAATTGGAATACTTATGTAATTTTGCTCGTAGAATTTAATGGTGCAAGCGGCAGGCGCGTATCATTGACCGTTTTTGAGTTATGGTCCAAAAACGAAAAATTGAAAAAATGGCGAGGGGTACCCCTTACGATTTTTTAAATTTTTAGACTTTTCCTTCTGGAGACCGTAATAGTTGTTCAAACATTATGAAAATTGGTTTACTTATGTAATTTTGCTCGTAGGATTTAATGGTGCAAGCGGCAGGCGCGTATCATTGACCGTTTTTGAGTTATGGCTCAAAAACGAAAAATTGAAAAAATGGTAAGGGGTACCCCTTACGATTTTTTCAATTTTTAGACTTTTCCTTCTGGAGACCGTAATAGTTGTTCAACCATTATGCAAATTGGTGTATTTATGTAATTTTGCTCGTAGAATTTAATGGTGCAAGCGGCAGGCGCGTATCATTGACCGTTTTTGAGTTATCGCCCAAAAACGAAAAATTGAAAAAATGGCAAGGGGTACCCCTTACAAATTTTTCAATTTTTAGACTTTTCCTTCTGGAGACCGTAATAGTTGTTCAAACATTATGAAAATTGGAATACTTATGTAATTTTGCTCGTAGAATTTAATGGTGCAAGCGGCAGGCGCGTATCATTGCCCGTTTTTGAGTTATGGCCCAAAACCGAAAATTTAAAAAATGGCAAGGGTTACCCCTTACGATTTTTTCAAATTTTAGACTTTTCCTTCTGGAGACCGTAATAGTTGTTCAAACATTATGAAAATTGGTATACTTATGTAATTTTGCTCGTAGAATTTAATGGTGCAAGCAGCAGGCGCCTATCATTGACCGTTTTTGAGTTATGGCCCAAAAACGAAAAATTGAAAAAATGGCATGGTTTACCCCTTACGATTTTTTCAAATTTTAGACTTTTCCTTCTGGAGACCGTAATAGTTGTTCAAACATTATGAAAATTGGAATACTTATGTAATTTTGCTCGTAGAATTTAATGGTGCAAGCGGCAGGCGCGTATCATTGACCGTTTTTGAGTTATGGTCCAAAAACGAAAAATTGAAAAAATGGCGAGGGGTACCCCTTACGATTTTTTCAATTTTTAGACTTTTCCTTCTGGAGACCGTAATAGTTGTTCAAACATTATGAAAATTGGTTTACTTATGTAATTTTGCTCGTAGGATTTAATGGTGCAAGCGGCAGGCGCGTATCATTGACCGTTTTTAAGTTATGGTCCAAAACCGAAAAATTTAAAAAATGGCAAGAGGCACCCCTTACGATTTTTTCAATTTTTAGACTTTTCCTTCTGGAGACCGTAATAGTTGTTCAAACATTATGAAAATTGGTATACTTATGTAATTTTGCTGGTAGAATTTAATGGTGCAAGCGGCAGGCGCGTATCATTGACCGTTTTTGAGTTAAGGCTCAAAAACGAAAAATTGAAAAAATGGTAAGGGGTACCCCTTACGATTTTTTCAATTTTTAGACTTTTCCTTCTGGAGACCGTAATAGTTGTTTAACCATTATGCAAATTGGTGTATTTATGTAATTTTGCTCGTAGAATTTAATGGTGCAAGCGGCAGGCGCGTATCGTTGACCGTTTTTGAGTTATCGCCCAAAAACGAAAAATTGAAAAAATGGCAAGGGGTACCCCTTACAAATTTTTCAATTTTTAGACTTTTCCTTCTGGAGACCGTAATAGTTCAAACATTATGAAAATTGGAATACTTATGTAATTTTGCTCGTAGAATTTAATGGTGCAAGCGGCAGGCGCGTATCATTGCCCGTTTTTGAGTTATGGCCCAAAACCGAAAATTTAAAAAATGGCAAGGGTTACCCCTTACGATTTTTTCAAATTTTAGACTTTTCCTTCTGGAGACCGTAATAGTAGATCGAACATTATGAAAATTGGTATACTTATGTAATTTTGCTCGTAGAATTTAATGGTGCAAGCAGCAGGCGCGTATCATTGACCGTTTTTGAGTTATCGCCCAAAAACGAAAAAATTGAAAAAATGGCAAGGGGTACCCCTTACGAGTTTTTCAATTTTTAGACTTTTTCTTCTGGAGACCGTAACAGTTGTTCAAACATTATGAAAATTGGTGTATATATGTAATTTTGCTCGTAGAACTTAATGGTGCAAGCGGCAGGCGCGTATCATTGACCGTTTTTGAGTTATCGCCCAAAAACGAAAAAATTGAAAAAATGGCAAGGGGTACCCCTTACAATTTTTTCAATTTTTAGACTTTTCCTTCTGGAGACCGTAATAGTTGTTCAAACATTATGAAAATTGGTATACTTATGTAATTTTGCTCGCAGAATTTAATTGTGCAAGCGGCAGGCGCGTATCATTGACCGTTTTTGAGTTATGACCCAAAAACGGAAATTTGAAAAAATGGCAAGGGGTACCCCTTACGATTTTTTCAATTTTTAGACTTTTCCTTCTGGAGACCGTAATAGTTGTTTAAACATTATGAAAATTGGTAAACTTATGTAATTTTGCTCGCAGAATTTAATTTTGCAAGCGGCAGGCGCGTATCATTGACCGTTTTTGAGATGGCCCAAAAACGAAAAATTGCAAAAATGGCAAGGGTTACCCCTTACGATTTCTTAAAATTTTAGACTTTTCCTTCTGGAGACCGTAATAGTTGTTCAAACATTATGAAAATTGGTAAACTTATGTAAATTTGCTCGCAGAATTTAATTTTGCAAGCGGCAGGCGCGTATCATTGACCGTTTTTAAAATGGCCCAAAAACGAAAAATTGCAAAAATGGCAAGGGTTACCCCTTACGATTTCTTAAAATTTTAGACTTTTCCTTCTGGAGACCGTAATAGTTGTTCAAACATTATAAAAATTGGTTTACTTATGTAATTTTGCTCGTAGAATTTAATGGTACAAGCGGCAGGCGCGTATCATTGCCCGTTTTTGAGTTATGGCCCAAAACCGAAAATTTAAAAAATGGCAAGGGTTACCCCTTACGATTTTTTCAAATTTTAGACTTTTCCTTCTGGAGACCGTAATAGTAGTTCAAACATTATGAAAATTGGTATACTTATGTAATTTTGCTCGTAGAATTTAATGGTGCAAGCGGCAGGCGCCTATCCTTGACCGTTTTTGAGTTATGGCCCAAAAACGAAAAATTGAAAAAATGGCATGGGTTACCCCTTACGATTTTTTCAAATTTTAGACTTTTCCTTCTGGAGACCGTAATAGTTGTTCAAACATTATGAAAATTGGTATACTTATGTAATTTTGCTCGTAGAATTTAATGGTGCAAGCAGCAGGCGCGTATCATTGACCGTTTTTGAGTTATCGCCCAAAAACGAAAAAATTGAAAAAATGGCAAGGGGTACCCCTTACGATTTTTTCAATTTTTAGACTTTTCCTTCTGGAGACCGTAATAGTTGTTCAAACATTATGAAAATTGGTGTATATATGTAATTTTGCTCGTAGAACTTAATGGTGCAAGCGGCAGGCGCGTATCATTGACCGTTTTTGAGTTATCGCCCAAAAACGAAAAAATTGAAAAAATGGCAAGGGGTACCCCTTACGATTTTTTCAATTTTTAGACTTTTCCTTCTGGAGACCGTAATAGTTGTTCAAACATTATGAAAATTGGTATACTTATGTAATTTTGCTCGCAGAATTTAATTGTGCAAGCGGCAGGCGCGTATCATTGACCGTTTTTGAGTTATGACTTAAAAACGAAAATTTGAAAAAATGGCAAGGGGTACCCCTTACGATTTTTTCAATTTTTAGACTTTTCCTTCTGGAGACCGTAATAGTTGTTCAAACATTATGAAAATTGGTAAACTTATGTAATTTTGCTCGCAGAATTTAATTTTGCAAGCGGCAGGCGCGTATCATTGACCGTTTTTGAGATGGCCCAAAAACAAAAAATTGCAAAAATGGCAAGGGTTACCCCTTACGATTTCTTAAAATTTTAGACTTTTCCTTCTGGAGACCGTAATAGTTGTTCAAACATTATGAAAATTGGTAAACTTATGTAAATTTGCTCGCAGAATTTAATTTTGCAAGCGGCAGGCGCGTATCATTGACCGTTTTTAAAATGGCCCAAAAACGAAAAATTGCAAAAATGGCAAGGGTTACCCCTTACGATTTCTTAAAATTTTAGACTTTTCCTTCTGGAGACCGTAATAGTTGTTCAAACATTATAAAAATTGGTTTACTTATGTAATTTTGCTCGTAGAATTTAATGGTGCAAGCGGCAGGCGCGTATCATTGCCCGTTTTTGAGTTATGGCCCAAAACCGAAAATTTAAAAAATGGCAAGGGTTACCCCTTACGATTTTTTCAAATTTTAGACTTTTCCTTCTGGAGACCGTAATAGTAGATCAAACATTATGAAAATTGGTATACTTATGTAATTTTGCTCGTAGAATTTAATGGTGCAAGCGGCAGGCGCCTATCATTGACCGTTTTTGAGTTATGGCCCAAAAACGAAAAATTGAAAAAATGGCATGGGTTACCCCTTACGATTTTTTCAAATTTTAGACTTTTCCTTCTGGAGACCGTAATAGTTGTTCAAACATTATGAAAATTGGTATACTTATGTAATTTTGCTCGTAGAATTTAATGGTGCAAGCAGCAGGCGCGTATCATTGACCGTTTTTGAGTTATCGCCCAAAAACGAAAAAATTGAAAAAATGGCAAGGGGTACCCCTTACGATATTTTCAATTTTTAGACTTTTCCTTCTGGAGACCGTAATAGTTGTTCAAACATTATGAAAATTGGTGTATATGTGTAATTTTGCTCGTAGAACTTAATGGTGCAAGCGGCAGGCGCGTATCATTGACCGTTTTTGAGTTATCGCCCAAAAACGAAAAAATTGAAAAAATGGCAAGGGGTACCCCTTACGATTTTTTCAATTTTTAGACTTTTCCTTCTGGAGACCGTAATAGTTGTTCAAACATTATGAAAATTGGTATACTTATGTAATTTTGCTCGCAGAATTTAATTGTGCAAGCGGCAGGCGCGTATCATTGACCGTTTTTGAGTTATGACCCAAAAACGAAAATTTGAAAAAATGGCAAGGGGTACCCCTTACGATTTTTTCAATTTTTACACTTTTCCTTCTGGAGACCGTAATAGTTGTTCAAACATTATGAAAATTGGTTTACTTATGTAATTTTGCTCGTAGAATTTAATGGTGCAAGCGGCAGGCGCGTATCATTGACCGTTTTTGAGTTATGGCCCAAAACCGAAAAATTGAAAAAATGGCAAGGGGTACCCCTTACAAATTTTTCAATTTTTAGACTTTTCCTTCTGGAGACCGTAATAGTTGTTCAAACATTATGAAAATTGGAATACTTATGTAATTTTGCTCGTGGAATTTAATGGTGCAAGCGGCAGGCGCGTATCATTGCCCGTTTTTGAGTTATAAGCCAAAACCGAAAATTTAAAAAATGGTAAGGGTAACCCCTTACGATTTTTTCAAATTTTAGACTTTTCCTTCTGGAGACCGTAATAGTAGATCAAACATTATGAAAATTGGTATACTTATGTAATTTTGCTCGTAGAATTTAATGGTGCAAGCGGCAGGCGCCTATCATTGACCGTTTTTGAGTTATGGCCCAAAAACGAAAAATTGAAAAAATGGCATGGGTTACCTCTTACGATTTTTTCAAATTTTAGACTTTTCCTTCTGGAGACCGTAATAGTTGTTCAAACATTATGAAAATTGGTATACTTATGTAATTTTGCTCGTAGAATTTAATGGTGCAAGCGGCAGGCGCGTATCATTGACCGTTTTTGAGTTATCGCCCAAAAACGAAAAAATTGAAAAAATGGCAAGGGGTACCCCTTACGATTTTTTCAATTTTTAGACTTTTCCTTCTGGAGACCGTAATAGTTGTTCAAACATTATGAAAATTAGTGTATATATGTAATTTTGCTCGTAAAATTTAAAGATGCAAGCGGTAGGCGCGTATCATTGACCGTTTTTGAGTTATGGCCCAAAACCGAAAAATTTAAAAAATGGCTAGGGTTACCCCTTACGATTTTTTCAATTTTTAGACTTTTCCTTCTGGAGACCGTAATAGTTGTTCAAACATTATGAAAATTGGAATACTTATGTAATTTTGCTCGTGGAATTTAATGGTGCAAGCGGCAAGCGCGTATCATTGACCGTTTTTGAGTTATGGTCCAAAAACGAAAAATTGAAAAAATGGCGAGGGGTACCCCTTACGATTTTTTCAATTTTTAGACTTTTCCTTCTGGAGACCGTAATAGTTGTTCAAACATTATGAAAATTGGTATACTTATGTAATTTTGCTCGTAGAATTTAATGGTGCAAGCGGCAGGCGCCTATCATTGACCGTTTTTGAGTTATGGCCCAAAAACGAAAAATTGAAAAAATGGCATGGGTTACCTCTTACGATTTTTTCAAATTTTAGACTTTTCCTTCTGGAGACCGTAATAGTTGTTCAAACATTATGAAAATTGGTATACTTATGTAATTTTGCTCGTAGAATTTAATGGTGCAAGCGGCAGGCGCGTATCATTGACCGTTTTTGAGTTATCGCCCAAAAACGAAAAAATTGAAAAAATGGCAAGGGGTACCCCTTACGATTTTTTCAATTTTTAGACTTTTCCTTCTGGAGACCGTAATAGTTGTTCAAACATTATGAAAATTAGTGTATATATGTAATTTTGCTCGTAAAATTTAAAGATGCAAGCGGTAGGCGCGTATCATTGACCGTTTTTGAGTTATGGCCCAAAACCGAAAAATTTAAAAAATGGCTAGGGTTACCCCTTACGATTTTTTCAATTTTTAGACTTTTCCTTCTGGAGACCGTAATAGTTGTTCAAACATTATGAAAATTGGAATACTTATGTAATTTTGCTCGTGGAATTTAATGGTGCAAGCGGCAAGCGCGTATCATTGACCGTTTTTGAGTTATGGTCCAAAAACGAAAAATTGAAAAAATGGCGAGGGGTACCCCTTACGATTTTTTCAATTTTTAGACTTTTCCTTCTGGAGACCGTAATAGTTGTTCAAACATTATGAAAATTGGTTTACTTATGTAATTTTGCTCGTAGGATTTAATGGTGCAAGCGGCAGGCGCGTATCATTGACCGTTTTTGAGTTATGGCTCAAAAACGAAAAATTAAAAAAATGGTAAGGGGTACCCCTTACGATTTTTTCAATTTTTAGACTTTTCCTTCTGGAGACCGTAATAGTTGTTCAACCATTATGCAAATTGGTGTATTTATGTAATTTTGCTCGTAGAATTTAATGGTGCAAGCGGCAGGCGCGTATCATTGACCGTTTTTGAGTTATCGCCCAAAAACGAAAAATTGAAAAAATGGCAAGGGGTACCCCTTACAAATTTTTCAATTTTTAGACTTTTCCTTCTGGAGACCGTAATAGTTGTTCAAACATTATGAAAATTGGAATACTTATGTAATTTTGCTCGTAGAATTTAATGGTGCAAGCGGCAGGCGCGTATCATTGCCCGTTTTTGAGTTATGGCCCAAAACCGAAAATTTAAAAAATGGCAAGGGTTACCCCTTACGATTTTTTCAAATTTTAGACTTTTCCTTCTGGAGACCGTAATAGTAGATCAAACATTATGAAAATTGGTATACTTATGTAATTTTGCTCGTAGAATTTAATGGTGCAAGCGGCAGGCGCCTATCATTGACCGTTTTTGAGTTATGGCCCAAAAACGAAAAATTGAAAAAATGGCATGGGTTACCCCTTACGATTTTTTCAAATTTTAGACTTTTCCTTCTGGAGACCGTAATAGTTGTTCAAACATTATGAAAATTGGTATACTTATGTAATTTTGCTCGTAGAATTTAATGGTGCCAGCGGCAGGCGCGTATCATTGACCGTTTTTGAGTTATGGTCCAAAAACGAAAAATTGAAAAAATGGCAGGGGTACCCCTTACGATTTTTTCAATTTTTAGACTTTTCCTTCTGGAGACCGTAATAGTTGTTCAAACATTATGAAAATTGGTTTACTTATGTACTTTTGCTCGTAGGATTTAATGGTGCAAGCGGCAGGCGCGTATCATTGACCGTTTTTAAGTTATGGCCCAAAACCGAAAAATTTAAAAAATGGCAAGAGGCACCCCTTACGATTTTTTCAATTTTTAGACTTTTCCTTCTGGAGACCGTAATAGTTGTTCAAACATTATGAAAATTGGTACACTTATGTAATTTTGCTGGTAGAATTTAATGGTGCAAGCGGCAGGCGCGTATCATTGACCGTTTTTGAGTTATGGCTCAAAAACGAAAAATTGAAAAAATGGTAAGGGGTACCCCTTACGATTTTTTCAATTTTTAGACTTTTCCTTCTGGAGACCGTAATAGTTGTTCAACCATTATGCAAATTGGTGTATTTATGTAATTTTGCTCGTAGAATTTAATGGTGCAAGCGGCAGGCGCGTATCATTGACCGTTTTTGAGTTATCGCCCAAAAACGAAAAATTGAAAAAATGGCAAGGGGTACCCCTTACAAATTTTTCAATTTTTAGACTTTTCCTTCTGGAGACCGTAATAGTTGTTCAAACATTATGAAAATTGGAATACTTATGTAATTTTGCTCGTAGAATTTAATGGTGCAAGCGGCAGGCGCGTATCATTGCCCGTTTTTGAGTTATGGCCCAAAACCGAAAATTTAAAAAATGGCAAGGGTTACCCCTTACGATTTTTTCAAATTTTAGACTTTTCCTTCTATAGACCGTAATAGTAGATCAAACATGAAAATTGGTATACTTATGTAATTTTGCTCGTAGAATTTAATGGTGCAAGCGGCAGGCGCCTATCATTGACCGTTTTTGAGTTATGGCCCAAAAACGAAAAATTGAAAAAATGGCATGGGTTACCCCTTACGATTTTTTCAAATTTTAGACTTTTCCTTCTGGAGACCGTAATAGTTGTTCAAACATTATGAAAATTGGTATACTTATGTAATTTTGCTCGTAGAATTTAATGGTGCCAGCGGCAGGCGCGTATCATTGACCGTTTTTGAGTTATGGTCCAAAAACGAAAAATTGAAAAAATGGCAGGGGTACCCCTTACGATTTTTTCAATTTTTAGACTTTTCCTTCTGGAGACCGTAATAGTTGTTCAAACATTATGAAAATTGGTTTACTTATGTACTTTTGCTCGTAGGATTTAATGGTGCAAGCGGCAGGCGCGTATCATTGACCGTTTTTAAGTTATGGCCCAAAACCGAAAAATTTAAAAAATGGCAAGAGGCACCCCTTACGATTTTTTCAATTTTTAGACTTTTTCTTCTGGAGACCGTAATAGTTGTTCAAACATTATGAAAATTGGTACACTTATGTAATTTTGCTGGTAGAATTTAATGGTGCAAGCGGCAGGCGCGTATCATTGACCGTTTTTGAGTTATGGCCCAAAAACGAAAAATTGAAAAAATGGCGAGGGGTACCCCTTACGATTTTTTCAATTTTTAGACTTTTCCTTCTGGAGACCGTAATAGTTGTTCAAACATTATGAAAATTGGTTTACTTATGTAATTTTGCTCGTAGGATTTAATGGTGCAAGCGGCAGGCGCGTATCATTGACCGTTTTTGAGTTATGGCTCAAAAACGAAAAATTAAAAAAATGGTAAGGGGTACCCCTTACGATTTTTTCAATTTTTAGACTTTTCCTTCTGGAGACCGTAATAGTTGTTCAACCATTATGCAAATTGGTGTATTTATGTAATTTTGCTCGTAGAATTTAATGGTGCAAGCGGCAGGCGCGTATCATTGACCGTTTTTGAGATATCGCCCAAAAACGAAAAATTGAAAAAATGGCAAGGGGTACCCCTTACAAATTTTTCAATTTTTAGACTTTTCCTTCTGGAGACCGTAATAGTTGTTCAAACATTATGAAAATTGGAATACTTATGTAATTTTGCTCGTAGAATTTAATGGTGCAAGCGGCAGGCGCGTATTATTGCCCGTTTTTGAGTTATGGCCCAAAACCGAAAATTTAAAAAATGGCAAGGGTTACCCCTTACGATTTTTTCAAATTTTAGACTTTTCCTTCTGGAGACCGTAATAGTAGATCAAACATTATGAAAATTGGTATACTTATGTAATTTTGCTCGTAGAATTTAATGGTGCAAGCGGCAGGCGCCTATCATTGACCGTTTTTGAGTTATGGCCCAAAAACGAAAAATTGAAAAAATGGCATGGGTTACCCCTTACGATTTTTTCAAATTTTAGACTTTTCCTTCTGGAGACCGTAATAGTTGTTCAAACATTATGAAAATTGGTATACTTATGTAATTTTGCTCGTAGAATTTAATGGTGCCAGCGGCAGGCGCGTATCATTGACCGTTTTTGAGTTATGGTCCAAAAACGAAAAATTGAAAAAATGGCAGGGGTACCCCTTACGATTTTTTCAATTTTTAGACTTTTCCTTCTGGAGACCGTAATAGTTGTTCAAACATTATGAAAATTGGTTTACTTATGTACTTTTGCTCGTAGGATTTAATGGTGCAAGCGGCAGGCGCGTATCATTGACCGTTTTTAAGTTATGGCCCAAAACCGAAAAATTTAAAAAATGGCAAGAGGCACCCCTTACGATTTTTTCAATTTTTAGACTTTTCCTTCTGGAGACCGTAATAGTTGTTCAAACATTATGAAAATTGGTACACTTATGTAATTTTGCTGGTAGAATTTAATGGTGCAAGCGGCAGGCGCGTATCATTGACCGTTTTTGAGTTATGGCTCAAAAACGAAAAATTGAAAAAATGGTAAGGGGTACCCCTTACGATTTTTTCAATTTTTAGACTTTTCCTTCTGGAGACCGTAATAGTTGTTCAACCATTATGCAAATTGGTGTATTTATGTAATTTTGCTCGTAGAATTTAATGGTGCAAGCGGCAGGCGCGTATCATTGACCGTTTTTGAGTTATCGCCCAAAAACGAAAAATTGAAAAAATGGCAAGGGGTACCCCTTACAAATTTTTCAATTTTTAGACTTTTCCTTCTGGAGACCGTAATAGTTGTTCAAACATTATGAAAATTGGAATACTTATGTAATTTTGCTCGTAGAATTTAATGGTGCAAGCGGCAGGCGCGTATCATTGCCCGTTTTTGAGTTATGGCCCAAAACCGAAAATTTAAAAAATGGCAAGGGTTACCCCTTACGATTTTTTCAAATTTTAGACTTTTCCTTCTATAGACCGTAATAGTAGATCAAACATGAAAATTGGTATACTTATGTAATTTTGCTCGTAGAATTTAATGGTGCAAGCGGCAGGCGCCTATCATTGACCGTTTTTGAGTTATGGCCCAAAAACGAAAAATTGAAAAAATGGCATGGGTTACCCCTTACGATTTTTTCAAATTTTAGACTTTTCCTTCTGAAGACCGTAATAGTTGTTCAAACATTATGAAAATTGGAATACTTATGTAATTTTGCTCGTAGAATTTAATGGTGCAACCGGCAGGCGCGTATCATTGACCGTTTTTGAGTTATGGTCCAAAAACGAAAAATTGAAAAAATGGCGAGGGGTACCCCTTACGATTTTTTCAATTTTTAGACTTTTCCTTCTGGAGACCGTAATAGTTGTTCAAACATTATGAAAATTGGTTTACTTATGTAATTTTGCTCGTAGGATTTAATGGTGCAAGCGGCAGGCGCGTATCATTGACCGTTTTTAAGTTATGGCCCAAAACCGAAAAATTTAAAAAATGGCAAGAGGCACCCCTTACGATTTTTTCAATTTTTAGACTTTTCCTTCTGGAGACCGTAATAGTTGTTCAAACATTATGAAAATTGGTATACTTATGTAATTTTGCTCGTAGAATTTAATGGTGCAAGCGGCAGGCGCGTATCATTGACCGTTTTTGAGTTATCGCCCAAAAACGAAAAATTGAAAAAATGGCAAGAAGTACCCCTTACAAATTTTTCAATTTTTAGACTTTTCCTTCTGGAGACCGTAATAGTTCAAACATTATGAAAATTGGAATACTTATGTAATTTTGCTCGTAGAATTTAATGGTGCAAGCGGCAGGCGCGTATCATTGCCCGTTTTTGAGTTATGGCCCAAAACCGAAAATTTAAAAAATGGCAAGGGGTACCCCTTACGATTTTTTCAAATTTTAGACTTTTTCTTCTGGAGACCGTAATAGTAGATCAAACATTATGAAAATTGGTATACTTATGTAATTTTGCTCGTAGAACTTAATGGTGCAAGCGGCAGGCGCGTATCATTGACCGTTTTTGAGTTATCGCCCAAAAACGAAAAAATTGAAAAAATGGCAAGGGGTACCCCTTACAATTTTTTCAATTTTTAGACTTTTCCTTCTGGAGACCGTAATAGTTGTTCAAACATTATGAAAATTGGTAAACTTATGTAATTTTGCTCGCAGAATTTAATTTTGCAAGCGGCAGGCGCGTATCATTGACCGTTTTTGAGTTATGACCCAAAAACGGAAATTTGAACAAATGGCAAGGGGTACCCCTTACGATTTTTTCAATTTTTAGACTTTTCCTTCTGGAGACCGTAATAGTTGTTCAAACATTATGAAAATTGGTAAACTTATGTAATTTTGCTCGCAGAATTTAATTTTGCAAGCGGCAGGCGCGTATCATTGACCGTTTTTGAGATGGCCCAAAAACGAAAAATTGCAAAAATGGCAAGGGTTACCCCTTACGATTTCTTAAAATTTTAGACTTTTACTTCTGGAGACCGTAATAGTTGTTCAAACATTATGAAAATTGGTAAACTTATGTAAATTTGCTCGCAGAATTTAATTTTGCAAGCGGCAGGCGCGTATCATTGACCGTTTTTAAAATGGCCCAAAAACGAAAAATTGCAAAAATGGCAAGGGTTACCCCTTACGATTTCTTAAAATTTTAGACTTTTCCTTCTGGAGACCGTAATAGTTGTTCAAACATTATAAAAATTGGTTTACTTATGTAATTTTGCTCGTAGAATTTAATGGTGCAAGCGGCAGGCGCGTATCATTGCCCGTTTTTGAGTTATGGCCCAAAACCGAAAATTTAAAAAATGGCAAGGGTTACCCCTTACGATTTTTTCAAATTTTAGACTTTTTCTTCTGGAGACCGTAATAGTAGATCAAACATTATGAAAATTGGTATACTTATGTAATTTTGCTCGTAGAATTTAATGGTGCAAGCGGCAGGCGCCTATCATTGACCGTTTTTGAGTTATTGCCCAAAAACGAAAAATTGAAAAAATGGCATGGGTTACCCCTTACGATTTTTTCAAATTTTAGACTTTTCCTTCTGGAGACCGTAATAGTTGTTCAAACATTATGAAAATTGGTATACTTATGTAATATTGCTCGTAGAATTTAATGGTGCAAGCAGCAGGCGCGTATCATTGACCGTTTTTGAGTTATCGCCCAAAAACGAAAAAATTGAAAAAATGGCAAGGGGTACCCCTTACGATTTTTTCAATTTTTAGACTTTTCCTTCTGGAGACCGTAATAGTTGTTCAAACATTATGAAAATTGGTGTATATATGTAATTTTGCTCGTAGAACTTAATGGTGCAAGCGGCAGGCGCGTATCATTGACCGTTTTTGAGTTATCGCCCAAAAACGAAAAAATTGAAAAAATGGCAAGGGGTACCCCTTACGATTTTTTCAATTTTTAGACTTTTCCTTCTGGAGACCGTAATAGTTGTTCAAACATTATGAAAATTGGTATACTTATGTAATTTTGCTCGCAGAATTTAATTGTGCAAGCGGCAGGCGCGTATCATTGACCGTTTTTGAGTTATGACCCAAAAACGAAAATTTGAAAAAATGGCAAGGGGTACCCCTTACGATTTTTTCAATTTTTAGACTTTTCCTTCTGGAGACCGTAATAGTTGTTCAAACATTATGAAAATTGGTAAACTTATGTAATTTTGCTCGCAGAATTTAATTTTGCAAGCGGCAGGCGCGTATCATTGACCGTTTTTGAGATGGCCCAAAAACGAAAAATTGCAAAAATGGCAAGGGTTACCCCTTACGATTTCTTAAAATTTTAGACTTTTCCTTCTGGAGACCGTAATAGTTGTTCAAACATTATAAAAATTGGTTTGCTTATGTAATTTTGCTCGTAGAATTTAATGGTGCAAGCGGCAGGCGCGTATCATTGACCGTTTTTGAGTTATGGCCCAAAACCGAAAAATTGAAAAAATGGCAAGGGGTACCCTTTACAAATTTTTCAATTTTTAGACTTTTCCTTCTGGAGACCGTAATAGTTGTTCAAACATTATGAAAATTGGAATACTTATGTAATTTTGCTCGTGGAATTTAATGGTGCAAGCGGCAGGCGCGTATCATTGACCGTTTTTGAGTTATGGCCCAAAAACGAAAAAATTGAAAAAATGGCAAGGGGTACCCCTTACGATTTTTTCAATTTTTAGACTTTTCCTTCTGGAGACCGTAATAGTTGTTCAAACATTATGAAAATTGGTGTATATATGTAATTTTGCTCGTAGAATTTAATGGTGCAAGCGGCAGGCGCCTATCATTGACCGTTTTTGAGTTATGGCCCAAAAACGAAAAATTGAAAAAATGGCATGGGTTACCCCTTACGATTTTTTCAAATTTTAGACTTTTCCTTCTGGAGACCGTAATAGTTGTTCAAACATTATGAAAATTGGTATACTTATGTAATTTTGCTCGTAGAATTTAATGGTGCCAGCGGCAGGCGCGTATCATTGACCGTTTTTGAGTTATGGTCCAAAAACGAAAAATTGAAAAAATGGCAGGGGTACCCCTTACGATTTTTTCAATTTTTAGACTTTTCCTTCTGGAGACCGTAATAGTTGTTCAAACATTATGAAAATTGGTTTACTTATGTACTTTTGCTCGTAGGATTTAATGGTGCAAGCGGCAGGCGCGTATCTTTGACCGTTTTTAAGTTATGGCCCAAAACCGAAAAATTTAAAAAATGGCAAGAGGCACCCCTTACGATTTTTTCAATTTTTAGACTTTTCCTTCTGGAGACCGTAATAGTTGTTCAAACATTATGAAAATTGGTACACTTATGTAATTTTGCTGGTAGAATTTAATGGTGCAAGCGGCAGGCGCGTATCATTGACCGTTTTTGAGTTATGGCCCAAAAACGAAAAATTGAAAAAATGGCGAGGGGTACCCCTTACGATTTTTTCAATTTTTAGACTTTTCCTTCTGGAGACCGTAATAGTTGTTCAAACATTATGAAAATTGGTTTACTTATGTAATTTTGCTCGTAGGATTTAATGGTGCAAGCGGCAGGCGCGTATCATTGACCGTTTTTGAGTTATGGCTCAAAAACGAAAAATTAAAAAAATGGTAAGGGGTACCCCTTACGATTTTTTCAATTTTTAGACTTTTCCTTCTGGAGACCGTAATAGTTGTTCAACCATTATGCAAATTGGTGTATTTATGTAATTTTGCTCGTAGAATTTAATGGTGCAAGCGGCAGGCGCGTATCATTGACCGTTTTTGAGATATCGCCCAAAAACGAAAAATTGAAAAAATGGCAAGGGGTACCCCTTACAAATTTTTCAATTTTTAGACTTTTCCTTCTGGAGACCGTAATAGTTGTTCAAACATTATGAAAATTGGAATACTTATGTAATTTTGCTCGTAGAATTTAATGGTGCAAGCGGCAGGCGCGTATCATTGCCCGTTTTTGAGTTATGGCCCAAAACCGAAAATTTAAAAAATGGCAAGGGTTACCCCTTACGATTTTTTCAAATTTTAGACTTTTCCTTCTGGAGACCGTAATAGTAGATCAAACATTATGAAAATTGGTATACTTATGTAATTTTGCTCGTAGAATTTAATGGTGCAAGCGGCAGGCGCCTATCATTGACCGTTTTTGAGTTATGGCCCAAAAACGAAAAATTGAAAAAATGGCATGGGTTACCCCTTACGATTTTTTCAAATTTTAGACTTTTCCTTCTGGAGACCGTAATAGTTGTTCAAACATTATGAAAATTGGTATACTTATGTAATTTTGCTCGTAGAATTTAATGGTGCCAGCGGCAGGCGCGTATCATTGACCGTTTTTGAGTTATGGTCCAAAAACGAAAAATTGAAAAAATGGCAGGGGTACCCCTTACGATTTTTTCAATTTTTAGACTTTTCCTTCTGGAGACCGTAATAGTTATCCAAACATTATGAAAATTGGTTTACTTATGTACTTTTGCTCGTAGGATTTAATGGTGCAAGCGGCAGGCGCGTATCATTGACCGTTTTTAAGTTATGGCCCAAAACCGAAAAATTTAAAAAATGGCAAGAGGCACCCCTTACGATTTTTTCAATTTTTAGACTTTTCCTTCTGGAGACCGTAATAGTTGTTCAAACATTATGAAAATTGGTACACTTATGTAATTTTGCTGGTAGAATTTAATGGTGCAAGCGGCAGGCGCGTATCATTGACCGTTTTTGAGTTATGGCTCAAAAACGAAAAATTGAAAAAATGGTAAGGGGTACCCCTTACGATTTTTTCAATTTTTAGACTTTTCCTTCTGGAGACCGTAATAGTTGTTCAACCATTATGCAAATTGGTGTATTTATGTAATTTTGCTCGTAGAATTTAATGGTGCAAGCGGCAGGCGCGTATCATTGACCGTTTTTGAGTTATCGCCCAAAAACGAAAAATTGAAAAAATGGCAAGGGGTACCCCTTACAAATTTTTCAATTTTTAGACTTTTCCTTCTGGAGACCGTAATAGTTGTTCAAACATTATGAAAATTGGAATACTTATGTAATTTTGCTCGTAGAATTTAATGGTGCAAGCGGCAGGCGCCTATCATTGACCGTTTTTGAGTTATGGCCCAAAAACGAAAAATTGAAAAAATGGCATGGGTTACCCCTTACGATTTTTTCAAATTTTAGACTTTTCCTTCTGAAGACCGTAATAGTTGTTCAAACATTATGAAAATTGGAATACTTATGTAATTTTGCTCGTAGAATTTAATGGTGCAAGCGGCAGGCGCGTATCATTGACCGTTTTTGAGTTATGGTCCAAAAACGAAAAATTGAAAAAATGGCGAGGGGTACCCCTTACGATTTTTTCAATTTTTAGACTTTTCCTTCTGGAGACCGTAATAGTTGTTCAAACATTATGAAAATTGGTTTACTTATGTAATTTTGCTCGTAGGATTTAATGGTGCAAGCGGCAGGCGCGTATCATTGACCGTTTTTAAGTTATGGCCCAAAACCGAAAAATTTAAAAAATGGCAAGAGGCACCCCTTACGATTTTTTCAATTTTTAGACTTTTCCTTCTGGAGACCGTAATAGTTGTTCAAACATTATGAAAATTGGTATACTTATGTAATTTTGCTGGTAGAATTTAATGGTGCAAGCGGCAGGCGCGTATCATTGACCGTTTTTGAGTTAAGGCTCAAAAACGAAAAATTGAAAAAATGGTAAGGGGTACCCCTTACGATTTTTTCAATTTTTAGACTTTTCCTTCTGGAGACCGTAATAGTTGTTTAACCATTATGCAAATTGGTGTATTTATGTAATTTTGCTCGTAGAATTTAATGGTGCAAGCGGCAGGCGCGTATCATTGACCGTTTTTGAGTTATCGCCCAAAAACGAAAAATTGAAAAAATGGCAAGAAGTACCCCTTACAAATTTTTCAATTTTTAGACTTTTCCTTCTGGAGACCGTAATAGTTCAAACATTATGAAAATTGGAATACTTATGTAATTTTGCTCGTAGAATTTAATGGTGCAAGCGGCAGGCGCGTATCATTGCCCGTTTTTGAGTTATGGCCCAAAACCGAAAATTTAAAAAATGGCAAGGGGTACCCCTTACGATTTTTTCAAATTTTAGACTTTTTCTTCTGGAGACCGTAATAGTAGATCAAACATTATGAAAATTGGTATACTTATGTAATTTTGCTCGTAGAACTTAATGGTGCAAGCGGCAGGCGCGTATCATTGACCGTTTTTGAGTTATCGCCCAAAAACGAAAAAATTGAAAAAATGGCAAGGGGTACCCCTTACAATTTTTTCAATTTTTAGACTTTTCCTTCTGGAGACCGTAATAGTTGTTCAAACATTATGAAAATTGGTAAACTTATGTAATTTTGCTCGCAGAATTTAATTTTGCAAGCGGCAGGCGCGTATCATTGACCGTTTTTGAGTTATGACCCAAAAACGGAAATTTGAAAAAATGGCAAGGGGTACCCCTTACGATTTTTTCAATTTTTAGACTTTTCCTTCTGGAGACCGTAATAGTTGTTCAAACATTATGAAAATTGGTAAACTTATGTAATTTTGCTCGCAGAATTTAATTTTGCAAGCGGCAGGCGCGTATCATTGACCGTTTTTGAGATGGCCCAAAAACGAAAAATTGCAAAAATGGCAAGGGTTACCCCTTACGATTTCTTAAAATTTTAGACTTTTACTTCTGGAGACCGTAATAGTTGTTCAAACATTATGAAAATTGGTAAACTTATGTAAATTTGCTCGCAGAATTTAATTTTGCAAGCGGCAGGCGCGTATCATTGACCGTTTTTAAAATGGCCCAAAAACGAAAAATTGCAAAAATGGCAAGGGTTACCCCTTACGATTTCTTAAAATTTTAGACTTTTCCTTCTGGAGACCGTAATAGTTGTTCAAACATTATAAAAATTGGTTTACTTATGTAATTTTGCTCGTAGAATTTAATGGTGCAAGCGGCAGGCGCGTATCATTGCCCGTTTTTGAGTTATGGCCCAAAACCGAAAATTTAAAAAATGGCAAGGGTTACCCCTTACGATTTTTTCAAATTTTAGACTTTTTCTTCTGGAGACCGTAATAGTAGATCAAACATTATGAAAATTGGTATACTTATGTAATTTTGCTCGTAGAATTTAATGGTGCAAGCGGCAGGCGCCTATCATTGACCGTTTTTGAGTTATTGCCCAAAAACGAAAAATTGAAAAAATGGCATGGGTTACCCCTTACGATTTTTTCAAATTTTAGACTTTTCCTTCTGGAGACCGTAATAGTTGTTCAAACATTATGAAAATTGGTATACTTATGTAATATTGCTCGTAGAATTTAATGGTGCAAGCAGCAGGCGCGTATCATTGACCGTTTTTGAGTTATCGCCCAAAAACGAAAAAATTGAAAAAATGGCAAGGGGTACCCCTTACGATTTTTTCAATTTTTAGACTTTTCCTTCTGGAGACCGTAATAGTTGTTCAAACATTATGAAAATTGGTGTATATATGTAATTTTGCTCGTAGAACTTAATGGTGCAAGCGGCAGGCGCGTATCATTGACCGTTTTTGAGTTATCGCCCAAAAACGAAAAAATTGAAAAAATGGCAAGGGGTACCCCTTACGATTTTTTCAATTTTTAGACTTTTCCTTCTGGAGACCGTAATAGTTGTTCAAACATTATGAAAATTGGTATACTTATGTAATTTTGCTCGCAGAATTTAATTGTGCAAGCGGCAGGCGCGTATCATTGACCGTTTTTGAGTTATGACCCAAAAACGAAAATTTGAAAAAATGGCAAGGGGTACCCCTTACGATTTTTTCAATTTTTAGACTTTTCCTTCTGGAGACCGTAATAGTTGTTCAAACATTATGAAAATTGGTAAACTTATGTAATTTTGCTCGCAGAATTTAATTTTGCAAGCGGCAGGCGCGTATCATTGACCGTTTTTGAGATGGCCCAAAAACGAAAAATTGCAAAAATGGCAAGGGTTACCCCTTACGATTTCTTAAAATTTTAGACTTTTCCTTCTGGAGACCGTAATAGTTGTTCAAACATTATAAAAATTGGTTTGCTTATGTAATTTTGCTCGTAGAATTTAATGGTGCAAGCGGCAGGCGCGTATCATTGACCGTTTTTGAGTTATGGCCCAAAACCGAAAAATTGAAAAAATGGCAAGGGGTACCCTTTACAAATTTTTCAATTTTTAGACTTTTCCTTCTGGAGACCGTAATAGTTGTTCAAACATTATGAAAATTGGAATACTTATGTAATTTTGCTCGTGGAATTTAATGGTGCAAGCGGCAGGCGCGTATCATTACCGTTTTTGAGTTATAAGTCAAAACCGAAAATTTAAAAAATGGCAAGGGTTACCCCTTACGATTTTTTCAAATTTTAGACTTTTCCTTCTGGAGACCGTAATAGTAGATCAAACATTATGAAAATTGGTATACTTATGTAATTTTGCTCGTAGAATTTAATGGTGCAAGCGGCAGGCGCCTATCATTGACCGTTTTTGAGTTATGGCCCAAAAACGAAAAATTGAAAAAATGGCATGGGTTACCTCTTACGATTTTTTCAAATTTTAGACTTTTCCTTCTGGAGACCGTAATAGTTGTTCAAACATTATGAAAATTGGTATACTTATGTAATTTTGCTCGTAGAATTTAATGGTGCAAGCGGCAGGCGCGTATCATTGACCGTTTTTGAGTTATCGCCCAAAAACGAAAAAATTGAAAAAATGGCAAGGGGTACCCCTTACGATTTTTTCAATTTTTAGACTTTTCCTTCTGGAGACCGTAATAGTTGTTCAAACATTATGAAAATTGGTGTATATATGTAATTTTGCTCGTAGAATTTAATGGTGCAAGCGGCAGGCGCCTATCATTGACCGTTTTTGAGTTATGGCCCAAAAACGAAAAATTGAAAAAATGGCATGGGTTACCCCTTACGATTTTTTCAAATTTTAGACTTTTCCTTCTGGAGACCGTAATAGTTGTTCAAACATTATGAAAATTAGTATACTTATGTAATTTTGCTCGTAGAATTTAATGGTGCAAGCGGCAGGCGCGTATCATTGACCGTTTTTGAGTTATCGCCCAAAAACGAAAAAATTGAAAAAATGGCAAGGGGTACCCCTTACGATTATTTCAATTTTTAGACTTTTCCTTCTGGAGACCGTAATAGTTGTTCAAACATTATGAAAATTGGTGTATATATGTAATTTTGCTCGTAGAACTTAATGGTGCAAGCGACAGGCGCGTATCATTGACCGTTTTTGTTATCGCCCAAAAACAAAAAAATTGAAAAAATGGCAAGGGGTACCCCTTACGATTTTTTCAATTTTTAGACTTTTTCTTCTGGAGACCGTAATAGTTGTTCAAACATTATGAAAATTGGTATACTTATGTAATTTTGCTCGCAGAATTTAATTGTGCAAGCGGCAGGCGCGTATCATTGACCGTTTTTCAGTTATGACCCAAAAACGAAAATTTGAAAAAATGGCAAGGGGTACCCCTTACGATTTTTTAAATTTTTAGACTTTTCCTTCTGGAGACCGTAATAGCTGTTCAAACATTATGAAAATTGGTATACTTTTGTAATTTTGCTCGCAGAATTTAATTTTGCAAGCGGCAGGCGCGTATCATTGACCGTTTTTGAGATGGCCCAAAAACGAAAAATTGCAAAAATGGCAAGGGTTACCCCTTACGATTTCTTAAAATTTTAGACTTTTCCTTCTGGAGACCGTAATAGTTGTTCAAACATTATGAAAATTGGAATACTTATGTAATTTTGCTCGTAGAATTTAATGGTGCAAGCGGCAGGCGCGTATCATTGCCCGTTTTTGAGTTATGGCCCAAAACCGAAAATTTAAAAAATGGCAAGGGTTACCCCTTACGATTTTTTCAAATTTTAGACTTTTCCTTCTGGAGACCGTAATAGTAGATCAAACATTATGAAAATTGGTATACTTATGTAATTTTGCTCGTAGAATTTAATGGTGCAAGCGGCAGGCGCGTATCATTGACCGTTTTTGAGTTATGGCCCAAAAACGAAAAAATTGAAAAAATGGCAAGGGGTACCCCTTACGATTTTTTAATTTTTAGACTTTTCCTTCTGGAGACCGTAATAGTTGTTCAAACATTATGAAAATTGGTGTATACATGTAATTTTGCTCGTAGAACTTAATGGTGCAAGCGGCAGGCGCGTATCATTGACCGTTTTTGAGTTATCGCCAAAAAACGAAAAAATTGAAAAAATGGCAAGGGGTACCCCTTACGATTTTTTCAATTTTTAGACTTTTCCTTCTGGAGACCGTAATAGTTGTTCAAACATTATGAAAATTGGTGTATATATGTAATTTTGCTCGTAGAATTTAATGGTGCAAGCGGCAGGCGCGTATCATTGACCGTTTTTGAGTTATCGCCCAAAAACGAAAAAATTGAAAAAATGGCAAGGGGTACCCCTTACGATTTTTTCAATTTTTAGACTTTTCCTTCTGGAGACCGTAATAGTTGTTCAAACATTATGAAAATTGGTATACTTATGTAATTTTGCTCGCAGAATTTAATTGTGCGCGTATCATTGACCGTTTTTGAGTTATGACCCAAAAACGAAAATTTGAAAAAATAGCGAGGGGTACCCCTTACGATTTTTTCAATTTTTAGACTTTTCCTTCTGGAGACCGTAATAGTTGTTCAAACATTATGAAAATTGGTATACTTATGTAATTTTGCTCGCAGAATTTAATTGTGCAAGCGGCAGGCGCATTTCATTGACCGTTTTTGAGTTATGACCCAAAAACGAAAATTTGAAAAAATGGCAAGGGGTACCCCTTACGATTTTTTCAAATTTTAGACTTTTTCTTCTGGAGACCGTAATAGTTGTTCAAACATTATGAAAATTGGTATACTTATGTAATTTTGCTCGTAGAATTTAATGGTGCAAGCAGCAGGCGCGTATCATTGACCGTTTTTGAGTTATCGCCCAAAAACAAAAAAATTGAAAAAATGGCAAGGGGTACCCCTTACGATTTTTTCAATTTTTAGACTTTTCCTTCTGGAGACCGTAATAGTTGTTCAAACATTATGAAAATTGGTGTATATATGTAATTTTGCTCGTAGAACTTAATGGTGCAAGCGGCAGGCGCGTATCATTGACCGTTTTTGAGATATCGCCCAAAAACGAAAAAATTGAAAAAATGGCAAGGGGTACCCCTTACGATTTTTTCAATTTTTAGACTTTTCCTTCTGGAGACCGTAATAGTTGTTCAAACATTATGAAAATTGGTATACTTATGTAATTTTGCTCGCAGAATTTAATTGTGCAAGCGGCAGGCGCGTATCATTGACCGTTTTTGAGTTATGACCCAAAAACGAAAATTTGAAAAAATGGCAAGGGGTACCCCTTACGATTTTTTCAATTTTTAGACTTTTCCTTCTGGAGACCGTAATAGTTGTTCAAACATTATGAAAATTGGTAAACTTATGTAATTTTGCTCGCAGAATTTAATTTTGCAAGCGGCAGGCGCGTATCATTGACCGTTTTTGAGATGGCCCAAAAACGAAAAATTGCAAAAATGGCAAGGGTTACCCCTTACGATTTCTTAAAATTTTAGACTTTTCCTTCTGGAGACCGTAATAGTTGTTCAAACATTATAAAAATTGGTTTACTTATGTAATTTTGCTCGTAGAATTTAATGGTGCAAGCGGCAGGCGCGTATCATTGCCCGTTTTTGAGTTATGGCCCAAAACCGAAAATTTAAAAAATGGCAAGGGTTACCCCTTACGATTTTTTCAAATTTTAGACTTTTCCTTCTGGAGACCGTAATAGTAGATCAAACATTATGAAAATTGGTATACTTATGTAATTTTGCTCGTAGAATTTAATGGTGCAAGCGGCAGGCGCCTATCATTGACCGTTTTTGAGTTATGGCCCAAAAACGAAAAATTGAAAAAATGGCATGGGTTACCCCTTACGATTTTTTCAAATTTTAGACTTTTCCTTCTGGAGACCGTAATAGTTGTTCAAACATTATGAAAATTGGTATACTTATGTAATTTTGCTCGAAGAATTTAATGGTGCAAGCAGCAGGCGCGTATCATTGACCGTTTTTGAGTTATGACCCAAAAACGAAAATTTGAAAAAATGGCAAGGGGTACCCCTTACGATTTTTTCAATTTTTAGACTTTTCCTTCTGGAGACCGTAATAGTTGTTCAAACATTATGAAAATTGGTAAACTTATGTAATTTTGCTCGCAGAATTTAATTTTGCAAGCTGCAGGCGCGTATCATTGACCGTTTTTGAGATGGCCCAAAAACGAAAAATTGCAAAAATGGCAAGGGTTACCCCTTACGATTTCTTAAAATTTTAGACTTTTCCTTCTGGAGACCGTAATAGTTGTTCAAACATTATAAAAATTGGTTTACTTATGTAATTTTGCTCGTAGAATTTAATGGTGCAAGCGGCAGGCGCGTATCATTGACCGTTTTTGAGTTATGGCCCAAAACCGAAAAATTGAAAAAATGGCAAGGGGTACCCCTTACAAATTTTTCAATTTTTAGACTTTTCCTTCTGGAGACCGTAATAGTTGTTCAAACATTATGAAAATTGGAATACTTATGTAATTTTGCTCGTGGAATTTAATGGTGCAAGCGGCAGGCGCGTATCATTGCCCGTTTTTGAGTTATGGGCCAAAACCGAAAATTTAAAAAATGGCAAGGGTTACCCCTTACGATTTTTTCAAATTTTAGACTTTTCCTTCTGGAGACCGTAATAGTAGATCAAACATTATGAAAATTGGTATACTTATATAATTTTGCTCGTAGAATTTAATGGTGCAAGCGGCTGGCGCCTATCATTGACCGTTTTTGAGTTATGGCCCAAAAACGAAAAATTGAAAAAATGGCATGGGTTACCTCTTACGATTTTTTCAAAATTTAGACTTTTCCTTCTGGAGACCGTAATAGTTGTTCAAACATTATGAAAATTGGTATACTTATGTAATTTTGCTCGTAGAATTTAATGGTGCAAGCGGCAGGCGCGTATCATTGACCGTTTTTGAGTTATCGCCCAAAAACGTAAAAACTGAAAAAATGGCAAGGGGTACCCCTTACGATTTTTTCAATTTTTAGACTTTTCCTTCTGGAGACCGTAATAGTTGTTCAAACATTATGAAAATTGGTGTATATATGTAATTTTGCTCGTAGAATTTAATGGTGCAAGCGGCAGGCGCCTATCATTGACCGTTTTTGAGTTATGGCCCAAAAACGAAAAATTGAAAAAATGGCATGGGTTACCCCTTACGATTTTTTTAAATTTTAGACTTTTCCTTCTGGAGACCGTAATAGTTGTTCAAACATTATGAAAATTGGTATACTTATGTAATTTTGCTCGTAGAATTTAATGGTGCAAGCGGCAGGCGCGTATCATTGACCGTTTTCGAGTTATCGCCCAAAAACGAAAAAATTGAAAAAATGGCAAGGGGTACCCATTACGATTTTTTCAATTTTTAGACTTTTCCTTCTGGAGACCGTAATAGTTGTTCCAACATTATGAAAATTGGTGTATATATGTAATTTTGCTCGTAGAACTTAATGGTGCAAGCGGCAGGCGCGTATCATTGACCGTTTTTGAGTTATCGCCCAAAAACGAAAAAATTGAAAAAATGGCAAGGGGTACCCCTTACGATTTTTTCAATTTTTAGACTTTTCCTTCTGGAGACCGTAATAGTTGTTCAAACATTATGAAAATTGGTATACTTATGTAATTTTGCTCGCAGAATTTAATTGTGCAAGCGGCAGGCGCGTATCATTCACCGTTTCTGAGTTATGACCCAAAAACGAAAATTTGAAAAAATGGCAAGGGGTACCCCTTACGATTTTTTCAATTTTTAGACTTTTCCTTCTGGAGACCGTAATAGTTGTTCAAACATTATGAAAATTGGTAAACTTATGTAATTTTGCTCGCAGAATTTAATTTTGCAAGCGGCAGGCGCGTATCATTGACCGTTTTTGAGTTATCGCCCAAAAACGTAAAAACTGAAAAAATGGCAAGGGGTACCCCTTACGATTTTTTCAATTTTTAGACTTTTCCTTCTGGAGACCGTAATAGTTGTTCAAACATTATGAAAATTGGTGTATATATGTAATTTTGCTCGTAGAATTTAATGGTGCAAGCGGCTGGCGCCTATCATTGACCGTTTTTGAGTTATGGCCCAAAAACGAAAAATTGAAAAAATGGCATGGGTTACCTCTTACGATTTTTTCAAATTTTAGACTTTTCCTTCTGGAGACCGTAATAGTTGTTCAAACATTATGAAAATTGGTATACTTATGTAATTTTGCTCGTAGAATTTAATGGTGCAAGCGGCAGGCGCGTATCATTGACCGTTTTTGAGTTATCGCCCAAAAACGTAAAAACTGAAAAAATGGCAAGGGGTACCCCTTACGATTTTTTCAATTTTTAGACTTTTCCTTCTGGAGACCGTAATAGTTGTTCAAACATTATGAAAATTGGTGTATATATGTAATTTTGCTCGTAGAATTTAATGGTGCAAGCGGCAGGCGCCTATCATTGACCGTTTTTGAGTTATGGCCCAAAAACGAAAAATTGAAAAAATGGCATGGGTTACCCCTTACGATTTTTTTAAATTTTAGACTTTTCCTTCTGGAGACCGTAATAGTTGTTCAAACATTATGAAAATTGGTATACTTATGTAATTTTGCTCGTAGAATTTAATGGTGCAAGCGGCAGGCGCGTATCATTGACCGTTTTCGAGTTATCGCCCAAAAACGAAAAAATTGAAAAAATGGCAAGGGGTACCCATTACGATTTTTTCAATTTTTAGACTTTTCCTTCTGGAGACCGTAATAGTTGTTCCAACATTATGAAAATTGGTGTATATATGTAATTTTGCTCGTAGAACTTAATGGTGCAAGCGGCAGGCGCGTATCATTGACCGTTTTTGAGTTATCGCCCAAAAACGAAAAAATTGAAAAAATGGCAAGGGGTACCCCTTACGATTTTTTCAATTTTTAGACTTTTCCTTCTGGAGACCGTAATAGTTGTTCAAACATTATGAAAATTGGTATACTTATGTAATTTTGCTCGCAGAATTTAATTGTGCAAGCGGCAGGCGCGTATCATTGACCGTTTTTGAGTTATGACCCAAAAACGAAAATTTGAAAAAATGGCAAGGGGTACCCCTTACGATTTTTTCAATTTTTAGACTTTTCCTTCTGGAGACCGTAATAGTTGTTCAAACATTATGAAAATTGGTAAACTTATGTAATTTTGCTCGCAGAATTTAATTTTGCAAGCGGCAGGCGCGTATCATTGACCGTTTTTGAGATGGCCCAAAAACGAAAAATTGCAAAAATGGCAAGGGTTACCCCTTACGATTTCTTAAAATTTTAGACTTTTCCTTCTGGAGACCGTAATAGTTGTTCAAACATTATAAAAATTGGTTTACTTATGTAATTTTGCTCGTAGAATTTAATGGTGCAAGCGGCAGGCGCGTATCATTGACCGTTTTTGAGTTATGGCCCAAAACCAAAAAATTGAAAAAATGGCAAGGGGTACCCCTTACAAATTTTTCAATTTTTAGACTTTTCCTTCTGGAGACCGTAATAGTTGTTCAAACATTATGAAAATTGGAATACTTATGTAATTTTGCTCGTGGAATTTAATGGTGCAAGCGGCAGGCGCGTATCATTGCCCGTTTTTGAGTTATGGGCCAAAACCGAAAATTTAAAAAATGGCAAGGGTTACCCCTTACGATTTTTTCAAATTTTAGACTTTTCCTTCTGGAGACCGTAATAGTAGATCAAACATTATGAAAATTGGTATACTTATGCAATTTTGCTCGTAGAATTTAATGGTGCAAGCGGCAGGCGCCTATCATTGACCGTTTTTGAGTTATGGCCCAAAAACGAAAAATTGAAAAAATGGCATGGGTTACCTCTTACAATTTTTTCAAATTTTAGACTTTTCCTTCTGGAGACCGTAATAGTTCAAACATTATGAAAATTGGTATACTTATGTAATTTTGCTCGTAGAATTTAATGGTGCAAGCGGCAGGCGCGTATCATTGACCGTTT
Source organism: Harpalus rubripes (assembly GCA_963082715.1). Lineage (NCBI taxonomy): Eukaryota > Metazoa > Arthropoda > Insecta > Coleoptera > Carabidae > Harpalus > Harpalus rubripes. The sequence continues at coordinate 38,861,657 of OY720454.1, forward strand.
TTGAGTTATGGCCCAAAACCGAAAAATTTAAAAAATGGCAAGGGGCACCCCTTACGATTTTTTCAATTTTTAGACTTTTCCTTCTGGAGACCGTAATAGTTGTTCAAACATTATAAAAATTGGAATACTTATGTAATTTTGCTCGTGGAATTTAATGGTGCAAGCGGCAGGCGCGTATCATTGACCGTTTTTGAGTTATGGCCCAAAAACGAAAAATTGAAAAAATTGCAAGGGGTACCCCTTACGATTTTTTCAATTTTTAGACTTTTCCTTCTGGAGACCGTAGTAGTTGTTCAAACATTATAAAAATTGGTTTACTTATGTAATTTTGCTCGTAGGATTTAATGGTGCAAGCGGCAGGCGCGTATCATTGACCGTTTTTGAGTTATCGCCCAAAAACGAAAAAATTGAAAAAATGGCAAGGGGTACCCCTTACGATTTTTTAAATATTTAGACTTTTCCTTCTGGAGACCGTAATATTTGTTCAAACATTATGAAAATTGGTATACTTATGTAATTTTGCTCGTAGAATTTAATGGTGCAAGCGGCAGGCGCCTATCATTGACCGTTTTTGAGTTATGGCTCAAAACCGAAAAATTTAAACAATGGCAAGAGGCACCCCTTACGATTTTTTCAATTTTTAGACTTTTCCTTCTGGAGACCGTAATAGTTGTTCAAACATTATGAAAATTGGTATACTTATGTAATTTTGCTCGTAAAATTTAATGGTGCAAGCGGCAGGCGCCTATCATTGACCGTTTTTGAGTTATGGCCCAAAAACAAAAAAATTGAAAAAATGGCAAGGGGTACCCCTTACGATTTTTTCAATTTTTAGACTTTTCCTTCTGGAGACCGTAATAGTTGTTCAAACATTATGAAAATTGGTGTATATATGTAATTTTGCTCGTAGAACTTAATGGTGCAAGCGGCAGGCGCGTATCATTGCCCGTTTTTGAGTTATGGGCCAAAACCGAAAATTTAAAAAATGGCAAGGGTTACCCCTTACGATTTTTTCAAATTTTAGACTTTTCCTTCTGGAGACCGTAATAGTAGATCAAACATTATGAAAATTGGTATACTTATGTAATTTTGCTCGTAGAATTTAATGGTGCAAGCGGCAGGCGCCTATCATTGACCGTTTTTGAGTTATGGCCCAAAAACGAAAAATTGAAAAAATGGCATGGGTTACCTCTTACGATTTTTTCAAATTTTAGACTTTTCCTTCTGGAGACCGTAATAGTTGTTCAAACATTATGAAAATTGGTATACTTATGTAATTTTGCTCGTAGAATTTAATGGTGCAAGCGGCAGGCGCGTATCATTGACCGTTTTTGAGTTATCGCCCAAAAACGTAAAAACTGAAAAAATGGCAAGGGGTACCCCTTACGATTTTTTCAATTTTTAGACTTTTCCTTCTGGAGACCGTAATAGTTGTTCAAACATTATGAAAATTGGTGTATATATGTAATTTTGCTCGTAGAATTTAATGGTGCAAGCGGCAGGCGCGTATCATTGACCGTTTTTGAGTTATCGCCCAAAAACGTAAAAACTGAAAAAATGGCAAGGGGTACCCCTTACGATTTTTTCAAATTTTAGACTTTTCCTTCTGGAGACCGTAATAGTTGTTCAAACATTATGAAAATTGGTATACTTATGTAATTTTGCTCGTAGAATTTAATGGTGCAAGCGGCAGGCGCGTATCATTGACCGTTTTCGAGTTATCGCCCAAAAACGAAAAAATTGAAAAAATGGCAAGGGGTACCCATTACGATTTTTTCAATTTTTAGACTTTTCCTTCTGGAGACCGTAATAGTTGTTCCAACATTATGAAAATTGGTGTATATATGTAATTTTGCTCGTAGAACTTAATGGTGCAAGCGGCAGGCGCGTATCATTGACCGTTTTTGAGTTATCGCCCAAAAACGAAAAAATTGAAAAAATGGCAAGGGGTACCCCTTACGATTTTTTCAATTTTTAGACTTTTCCTTCTGGAGACCGTAATAGTTGTTCAAACATTATGAAAATTGGTATACTTATGTAATTTTGCTCGCAGAATTTAATTGTGCAAGCGGCAGGCGCGTATCATTGACCGTTTTTGAGTTATGACCCAAAAACGAAAATTTGAAAAAATGGCAAGGGGTACCCCTTACGATTTTTTCAATTTTTAGACTTTTCCTTCTGGAGACCGTAATAGTTGTTCAAACATTATGAAAATTGGTAAACTTATGTAATTTTGCTCGCAGAATTTAATTTTGCAAGCGGCAGGCGCGTATCATTGACCGTTTTTGAGATGGCCCAAAAACGAAAAATTGCAAAAATGGCAAGGGTTACCCCTTACGATTTCTTAAAATTTTAGACTTTTCCTTCTGGAGACCGTAATAGTTGTTCAAACATTATAAAAATTGGTTTACTTATGTAATTTTGCTCGTAGAATTTAATGGTGCAAGCGGCAGGCGCGTATCATTGACCGTTTTTGAGTTATGGCCCAAAACCAAAAAATTGAAAAAATGGCAAGGGGTACCCCTTACAAATTTTTCAATTTTTAGACTTTTCCTTCTGGAGACCGTAATAGTTGTTCAAACATTATGAAAATTGGAATACTTATGTAATTTTGCTCGTGGAATTTAATGGTGCAAGCGGCAGGCGCGTATCATTGCCCGTTTTTGAGTTATGGGCCAAAACCGAAAATTTAAAAAATGGCAAGGGTTACCCCTTACGATTTTTTCAAATTTTAGACTTCTCCTTCTGGAGACCGTAATAGTAGATCAAACATTATGAAAATTGGTATACTTATGCAATTTTGCTCGTAGAATTTAATGGTGCAAGCGGCAGGCGCCTATCATTGACCGTTTTTGAGTTATGGCCCAAAAACGAAAAATTGAAAAAATGGCATGGGTTACCTCTTACAATTTTTTCAAATTTTAGACTTTTCCTTCTGGAGACCGTAATAGTTCAAACATTATGAAAATTGGTATACTTATGTAATTTTGCTCGTAGAATTTAATGGTGCAAGCGGCAGGCGCGTATCATTGACCGTTTTTGAGTTATGGCCCAAAACCGAAAAATTTAAAAAATGGCAAGGGGCACCCCTTACGATTTTTTCAATTTTTAGACTTTTCCTTCTGGAGACCGTAATAGTTGTTCAAACATTATAAAAATTGGAATACTTATGTAATTTTGCTCGTGGAATTTAATGGTGCAAGCGGCAGGCGCGTATCATTGACCGTTTTTGAGTTATGGCCCAAAAACGAAAAATTGAAAAAATTGCAAGGGGTACCCCTTACGATTTTTTCAATTTTTAGACTTTTCCTTCTGGAGACCGTAGTAGTTGTTCAAACATTATAAAAATTGGTTTACTTATGTAATTTTGCTCGTAGGATTTATTGGTGCAAGCGGCAGGCGCGTATCATTGACCGTTTTTGAGTTATCGCCCAAAAACGAAAAAATTGAAAAAATGGCAAGGGGTACCCCTTACGATTTTTTAAATTTTTAGACTTTTCCTTCTGGAGACCGTAATATTTGTTCAAACATTATGAAAATTGGTATACTTATGTAATTTTGCTCGTAGAATTTAATGGTGCAAGCGGCAGGCGCCTATCATTGACCGTTTTTGAGTTATGGCCCAAAACCGAAAAATTTAAACAATGGCAAGAGGCACCCCTTACGATTTTTTCAATTTTTAGACTTTTCCTTCTGGAGACCGTAATAGTTGTTCAAACATTATGAAAATTGGTATACTTATGTAATTTTGCTCGTAAAATTTAATGGTGCAAGCGGCAGGCGCCTATCATTGACCGTTTTTGAGTTATGGCCCAAAAACAAAAAAATTGAAAAAATGGCAAGGGGTACCCCTTACGATTTTTTCAATTTTTAGACTTTTCCTTCTGGAGACCGTAATAGTTGTTCAAACATTATGAAAATTGGTATACTTATGTAATTTTGCTCGTAAAATTTAATGGTGCAAGCGGCAGGCGCGTATCATTGACCGTTTATGAGTTACGGCCCAAAAACGAAAAATTGAAAAAATGGCAATGGGTACCCCTTACGATTTTATCAATTTTTAGACTTTTCCTTCTGGAGACCGTAATAGTTGTTCAAACATTATGAAAATTGGTGTACTTATGTAATTTTGCTCGTAGAATTTAATGGTGCAAGCGGCAGGCGCGTATCATTGACCGTTTTTGAGTTATGGCCCAAAACCGAAAAATTTAAAAAATGGCAAGGGGTACCCCTTACGATTTTTTCAATTTTTAGACTTTTCCTTCTGGAGACCGTAATAGTTGTTCAAACATTATGAAAATTGGAATACTTATGTAATTTTGCTCGTAGAATTTAATGGTGCAAGCGGCAGGCGCGTATCATTGACCGTTTTTGAGTTATGGCCCAAAACCGAAAAATTTAAAAAATGGCAGGTGGCACCCCTTACAAATTTTTCAATTTTTAGACTTTTCCTTCTGGAGACCGTAATAGTTGTTCAAACATTATGAAAATTGGAATACTTATGTAATTTTGCTCGCAGAATTTAATTGTGCAAGCGGCAGGCGCGTATCATTGACCGTTTTTGAGTTATGACCCAAAAATGAAAATTTAAAAAAATGGCAAGGGGGTACCCCTTGCCATTTTTTCAATTTTTAGACTTTTCCTTCTGGAGACCGTAATAGCTGTTCAAACATTATGAAAATTGGTATACTTATGTAATTTTGCTCGCAGAATTTAATTTTGCAAGCGGCAGGCGCGTATCATTGACCGTTTTTGAGATGCCCCAAAAACGAAAAATTGCAAAAATGGCAAGGGTTACCCCTTACGATTTCTTAAAATTTTAGACTTCTCCTTCTGGAGACCGTAATAGTTGTTCAAACATTATGAAAATTGGAATACTTATGTAATTTTGCTCGTAGTATTTAATGGTGCAAGCGGCAGGCGCGTATCATTGCCCGTTTTTGAGTTATGGCCCAAAACCGAAAATTTAAAAAATGGCAAGGGTTACCGCTTACGATTTTTTCAAATTTTAGACTTTTCCTTCTGGAGACCGTAATAGTTGTTCAAACATTATGAAAATTGGTGTATATATGTAATTTTGCTCGTAGAACTTAATGGTGCAAGCGGCAGGCGCGTATCATTGCCCGTTTTTGAGTTATGGGCCAAAACCGAAAATTTAAAAAATGGCAAGGGTTACCCCTTACGATTTTTTCAAATTTTAGACTTTTCCTTCTGGAGACCGTAATAGTAGATCAAACATTATGAAAATTGGTATACTTATGTAATTTTGCTCGTAGAATTTAATGGTGCAAGCGGCTGGCGCCTATCATTGACCGTTTTTGAGTTATGGCCCAAAAACGAAAAATTGAAAAAATGGCATGGGTTACCTCTTACGATTTTTTCAAATTTTAGACTTTTCCTTCTGGAGACCGTAATAGTTGTTCAAACATTATGAAAATTGGTATACTTATGTAATTTTGCTCGTAGAATTTAATGGTGCAAGCGGCAGGCGCGTATCATTGACCGTTTTTGAGTTATCGCCCAAAAACGTAAAAACTGAAAAAATGGCAAGGGGTACCCCTTACGATTTTTTCAATTTTTAGACTTTTCCTTCTGGAGACCGTAATAGTTGTTCAAACATTATGAAAATTGGTGTATATATGTAATTTTGCTCGTAGAATTTAATGGTGCAAGCGGCAGGCGCGTATCATTGACCGTTTTTGAGTTATCGCCCAAAAACGTAAAAACTGAAAAAATGGCAAGGGGTACCCCTTACGATTTTTTCAAATTTTAGACTTTTCCTTCTGGAGACCGTAATAGTTGTTCAAACATTATGAAAATTGGTATACTTATGTAATTTTGCTCGTAGAATTTAATGGTGCAAGCGGCAGGCGCGTATCATTGACCGTTTTCGAGTTATCGCCCAAAAACGAAAAAATTGAAAAAATGGCAAGGGGTACCCATTACGATTTTTTCAATTTTTAGACTTTTCCTTCTGGAGACCGTAATAGTTGTTCCAACATTATGAAAATTGGTGTATATATGTAATTTTGCTCGTAGAACTTAATGGTGCAAGCGGCAGGCGCGTATCATTGACCGTTTTTGAGTTATCGCCCAAAAACGAAAAAATTGAAAAAATGGCAAGGGGTACCCCTTACGATTTTTTCAATTTTTAGACTTTTCCTTCTGGAGACCGTAATAGTTGTTCAAACATTATGAAAATTGGTATACTTATGTAATTTTGCTCGCAGAATTTAATTGTGCAAGCGGCAGGCGCGTATCATTGACCGTTTTTGAGTTATGACCCAAAAACGAAAATTTGAAAAAATGGCAAGGGGTACCCCTTACGATTTTTTCAATTTTTAGACTTTTCCTTCTGGAGACCGTAATAGTTGTTCAAACATTATGAAAATTGGTAAACTTATGTAATTTTGCTCGCAGAATTTAATTTTGCAAGCGGCAGGCGCGTATCATTGACCGTTTTTGAGATGGCCCAAAAACGAAAAATTGCAAAAATGGCAAGGGTTACCCCTTACGATTTCTTAAAATTTTAGACTTTTCCTTCTGGAGACCGTAATAGTTGTTCAAACATTATAAAAATTGGTTTACTTATGTAATTTTGCTCGTAGAATTTAATGGTGCAAGCGGCAGGCGCGTATCATTGACCGTTTTTGAGTTATGGCCCAAAACCAAAAAATTGAAAAAATGGCAAGGGGTACCCCTTACAAATTTTTCAATTTTTAGACTTTTCCTTCTGGAGACCGTAATAGTTGTTCAAACATTATGAAAATTGGAATACTTATGTAATTTTGCTCGTGGAATTTAATGGTGCAAGCGGCAGGCGCGTATCATTGCCCGTTTTTGAGTTATGGGCCAAAACCGAAAATTTAAAAAATGGCAAGGGTTACCCCTTACGATTTTTTCAAATTTTAGACTTTTCCTTCTGGAGACCGTAATAGTAGATCAAACATTATGAAAATTGGTATACTTATGCAATTTTGCTCGTAGAATTTAATGGTGCAAGCGGCAGGCGCCTATCATTGACCGTTTTTGAGTTATGGCCCAAAAACGAAAAATTGAAAAAATGGCATGGGTTACCTCTTACAATTTTTTCAAATTTTAGACTTTTCCTTCTGGAGACCGTAATAGTTCAAACATTATGAAAATTGGTATACTTATGTAATTTTGCTCGTAGAATTTAATGGTGCAAGCGGCAGGCGCGTATCATTGACCGTTTTTGAATTATGGCCCAAAACCGAAAAATTTAAAAAATGGCAAGGGGCACCCCTTACGATTTTTTCAATTTTTAGACTTTTCCTTCTGGAGACCGTAATAGTTGTTCAAACATTATAAAAATTGGAATACTTATGTAATTTTGCTCGTGGAATTTAATGGTGCAAGCGGCAGGCGCGTATCATTGACCGTTTTTGAGTTATGGCCCAAAAACGAAAAATTGAAAAAATTGCAAGGGGTACCCCTTACGATTTTTTCAATTTTTAGACTTTTCCTTCTGGAGACCGTAGTAGTTGTTCAAACATTATAAAAATTGGTTTACTTATGTAATTTTGCTCGTAGGATTTAATGGTGCAAGCGGCAGGCGCGTATCATTGACCGTTTTTGAGTTATCGCCCAAAAACGAAAAAATTGAAAAAATGGCAAGGGGTACCCCTTACGATTTTTTAAATTTTTAGACTTTTCCTTCTGGAGACCGTAATATTTGTTCAAACATTATGAAAATTGGTATACTTATGTAATTTTGCTCGTAGAATTTAATGGTGCAAGCGGCAGGCGCCTATCATTGACCGTTTTTGAGTTATGGCCCAAAACCGAAAAATTTAAACAATGGCAAGAGGCACCCCTTACGATTTTTTCAATTTTTAGACTTTTCCTTCTGGAGACCGTAATAGTTGTTCAAACATTATGAAAATTGGTATACTTATGTAATTTTGCTCGTAAAATTTAATGGTGCAAGCGGCAGGCGCCTATCATTGACCGTTTTTGAGTTATGGCCCAAAAACAAAAAAATTGAAAAAATGGCAAGGGGTACCCCTTACGATTTTTTCAATTTTTAGACTTTTCCTTCTGGAGACCGTAATAGTTGTTCAAACATTATGAAAATTGGTATACTTATGTAATTTTGCTCGTAAAATTTAATGGTGCAAGCGGCAGGCGCGTATCATTGACCGTTTATGAGTTACGGCCCAAAAACGAAAAATTGAAAAAATGGCAATGGGTACCCCTTACGATTTTATCAATTTTTAGACTTTTCCTTCTGGAGACCGTAATAGTTGTTCAAACATTATGAAAATTGGTGTACTTATGTAATTTTGCTCGTAGAATTTAATGGTGCAAGCGGCAGGCGCGTATCATTGACCGTTTTTGAGTTATGGCCCAAAACCGAAAAATTTAAAAAATGGCAGGTGGCACCCCTTACAAATTTTTCAATTTTTAGACTTTTCCTTCTGGAGACCGTAATAGTTGTTCAAACATTATGAAAATTGGAATACTTATGTAATTTTGCTCGCAGAATTTAATTGTGCAAGCGGCAGGCGCGTATCATTGACCGTTTTTGAGTTATGGCCCAAAACCGAAAAATTTAAAAAATGGCAAGGGGTACCCCTTACGATTTTTTCAATTTTTAGACTTTTCCTTCTGGAGACCGTAATAGTTGTTCAAACATTATGAAAATTGGAATACTTATGTAATTTTGCTCGTAGAATTTAATGGTGCAAGCGGCAGGCGCGTATCATTGACCGTTTTTGAGTTATGGCCCAAAACCGAAAAATTTAAAAAATGGCAGGTGGCACCCCTTACAAATTTTTCAATTTTTAGACTTTTCCTTCTGGAGACCGTAATAGTTGTTCAAACATTATGAAAATTGGAATACTTATGTAATTTTGCTCGCAGAATTTAATTGTGCAAGCGGCAGGCGCGTATCATTGACCGTTTTTGAGTTATGACCCAAAAATGAAAATTTGAAAAAATGGCAAGGGGGTACCCCTTGCCATTTTTTCAATTTTTAGACTTTTCCTTCTGGAGACCGTAATAGCTGTTCAAACATTATGAAAATTGGTATACTTATGTAATTTTGCTCGCAGAATTTAATTTTGCAAGCGGCAGGCGCGTATCATTGACCGTTTTTGAGATGCCCCAAAAACGAAAAATTGCAAAAATGGCAAGGGTTACCCCTTACGATTTCTTAAAATTTTAGACTTCTCCTTCTGGAGACCGTAATAGTTGTTCAAACATTATGAAAATTGGAATACTTATGTAATTTTGCTCGTAGTATTTAATGGTGCAAGCGGCAGGCGCGTATCATTGCCCGTTTTTGAGTTATGGCCCAAAACCGAAAATTTAAAAAATGGCAAGGGTTACCGCTTACGATTTTTTCAAATTTTAGACTTTTCCTTCTGGAGACCGTAATAGTTGTTCAAACATTATGAAAATTGGTGTATATATGTAATTTTGCTCGTAGAACTTAATGGTGCAAGCGGCAGGCGCGTATCATTGACCGTTTTTGAGTTATCGCCCAAAAACGAAAAAATTGAAAAAATGGCAAGGGGTACCCCTTACGATTTTTTCAATTTTTAGACTTTTCCTTCTGGAGACCGTAATAGTTGTTCAAACATTATAAAAATTGGTTTACTTATGTAATTTTGCTCGCAGGATTTAATGGTGCAAGCGGCAGGCGCGTATCATTGACCGTTTTTGAGTTATGGCACAAAAACGAAAAATTGAAAAAATGGCAAGGGGTACCCCTTACGATTTTTTCAATTTTTAGACTTTTCCTTCTGGAGACCGTAGTAGTTGTTCAAATATTATGAAAATTGGTATACTTATGTAATTTTGCTCGTAGAATTTAATGGTGCAAGCGGCAGGCGCGTATCATTGACCGTTTTTGAGTTATGGCCCAAAACCGAAAAATTTAAAAAATGGCAAGGGGCACCCCTTACGATTTTTTCAATTTTTAGACTTTTCCTTCTGGAGACCGTAATAGTTGTTCAAACATTATGAAAATTGGTATACTTATGTAATTTTGCTCGTAGAATTTAATGGTGCAAGCGACAGGCGCGTATCATTGACCGTTTTTGTTATCGCCCAAAAACGAAAAAATTGAAAAAATGGCAAGGGGTACCCCTTACGATTTTTTCAATTTTTAGACTTTTCCTTCTGGAGACCGTAATAGTTGTTCAAACATTATGAAAATTGGTGTATATATGTAATTTTGCTCGTAGAACTTAATGGTGCAAGCGGCAGGCGCGTATCATTGACCGTTTTTGAGTTATGGCCCAAAAACGAAAAATTGAAAAAATGGCAAGGGGTACCCCTTACGATTTTTTCAATTTTTAGACTTTTCCTTCTGGAGACCGTAATAGTTGTTCAAACATTATAAAAATTGGTTTACTTATGTAATTTTGCTCGTAGGATTTAATGGTGCAAGCGGCAGGCGCGTATCATTGACCGTTTTTGAGTTATCGCCCAAAAACGAAAAAATTGAAAAAATGGCAAGGGGTACCCCTTACGATTTTTTAAATTTTTAGACTTTTCCTTCTGGAGACCGTAATAGTTGTTCAAACATTATGAAAATTAGTATACTTATGTAATTTTGCTCGTAGAATTTAATGGTGCAAGCGGCAGGCGCGTATCATTGACCGTTTTTGAGTTATCGCCCAAAAACGAAAAAATTGAAAAAATGGCAAGAAGTACCCCTTACGATTTTTTCAATTTTTAGACTTTTCCTTCTGGAGACCGTAATAGTTGTTCAAACATTATGAAAATTGGTGTATATATGTAATTTTGCTCGTAGAACTTAATGGTGCAAGCGACAGGCGCGTATCATTGACCGTTTTTGTTATCGCCCAAAAACGAAAAAATTAAAAAAATGGCAAGAAGTACCCCTTACGATTTTTTCAATTTTTAGACTTTTCCTTCTGGAGACCGTAATAGTTGTTCAAACATTATGAAAATTGGTATACTTATGTAATTTTGCTCGTAGAATTTAAAGATGCAAGCGGCAGGCGCGTATCATTGACCGTTTATGAGTTACGGCCCAAAAACGAAAATTTGAAAAAATGGCAATGGTACCCCTTACGATTTTTTCAATTTTTAGACTTTTCCTTCTGGAGACCGTAATAGTTGTTCAAACATTATGAAAATTGGTATACTTATGTAATTTTGCTCGTAGAATTTAAAGATGCAAGCGGCAGGCGCGTATCATTGACCGTTTTTGAGTTATGGCCCAAAACCGAAAAATTTAAAAAATGGCAAGAGGCACCCCTTACGATTTTATCAATTTTTAGACTTTTCCTTCTGGAGACCGTAATAGTTGTTCAAACATTATGAAAATTGGTGTACTTATGTAATTTTGCTCGTAAAATTTAATGGTGCAAGCGGCAGGCGCGTATCATTGACCGTTTTTGAGTTATGGCCCAAAACCGAAAAATTTAAAAAATGGCAAGGGGCACCCCTTACGATTTTTTCAATTTTTAGACCTTTCCTTCTGGAGACCGTAATAGTTGTTCAAACATTATGAAAATTGGAATACTTATGTAATTTTGCTCGCAGAATTTAATTGTGCAAGCGGCAGGCGCGTATCATTGACCGTTTTTGAGTTATGACCCAAAAATGAAAATTTGAAAAAATGGCAAGGGGTACCCCTTACGATTTTTTCAATTTTTAGACTTTTCCTTCTGGAGACCGTAATAGCTGTTCAAACATTATGAAAATTGGTATACTTATGTAATTTTGCTCGCAGAATTTAATTTTGCAAGCGGCAGGCGCGTATCATTGACCGTTTTTGAGATGCCCAAAAAACGAAAAATTGCAAAAATGGCAAGGGTTACCCCTTACGATTTCTTAAAATTTTAGACTTTTCCTTCTGGAGACCGTAATAGTTGTTCAAACATTATGAAAATTGGAATACTTATGTAATTTTGCTCGTAGAATTTAATGGTGCAAGCGGCAGGCGCGTATCATTGCCCGTTTTTGAGTTATGGCCCAAAACCGAAAATTTAAAAAATGGCAAGGGTTACCCCTTACGATTTTTTCAAATTTTAGACTTTTCCTTCTGGAGACCGTAATAGTAGATCAAACATTATGAAAATTGGTATACTTATGTAATTTTGCTCGTAGAATTTAATGGTGCAAGCGGCAGGCGCGTATCATTGACCGTTTTTGAGTTATGGCCCAAAAACGAAAAAATTGAAAAAATGGCAAGGGGTACCCCTTACGATTTTTTCAATTTTTAGACTTTTCCTTCTGGAGACCGTAATAGTTGTTCAAACATTATGAAAATTGGTGTATATATGTAATTTTGCTCGTAGAACTTAATGGTGCAAGCGGCAGGCGCGTATCATTGACCGTTTTTGAGTTATGGCCCAAAAACGAAAAATTGAAAAAATGGCATGGGTTACCCCTTACGATTTTTTCAAATTTTAGACTTTTCCTTCTGGAGACCGTAATAGTTGTTCAAACATTATGAAAATTGGTATACTTATGTAATTTTGCTCGTAGAATTTAATGGTGCCAGCGGCAGGCGCGTATCATTGACCGTTTTTGAGTTATGGTCCAAAAACGAAAAATTGAAAAAATGGCAGGGGTACCCCTTACGATTTTTTCAATTTTTAGACTTTTCCTTCTGGAGACCGTAATAGTTGTTCAAACATTATGAGAATTGGTTTACTTATGTACTTTTGCTCGTAGGATTTAATGGTGCAAGCGGCAGGCGCGTATCATTGACCGTTTTTAAGTTATGGCCCAAAACCGAAAAATTTAAAAAATGGCAAGAGGCACCCCTTACGATTTTTTCAATTTTTAGACTTTTCCTTCTGGAGACCGTAATAGTTGTTCAAACATTATGAAAATTGGTACACTTATGTAATTTTGCTGGTAGAATTTAATGGTGCAAGCGGCAGGCGCGTATCATTGACCGTTTTTGAGTTATGGCCCAAAAACGAAAAATTGAAAAAATGGCGAGGGGTACCCCTTACGATTTTTTCAATTTTTAGACTTTTCCTTCTGGAGACCGTAATAGTTGTTCAAACATTATGAAAATTGGTTTACTTATGTAATTTTGCTCGTAGGATTTAATGGTGCAAGCGGCAGGCGCGTATCATTGACCGTTTTTGAGTTATGGCTCAAAAACGAAAAATTAAAAAAATGGTAAGGGGTACCCCTTACGATTTTTTCAATTTTTAGACTTTTCCTTCTGGAGACCGTAATAGTTGTTCAACCATTATGCAAATTGGTGTATTTATGTAATTTTGCTCGTAGAATTTAATGGTGCAAGCGGCAGGCGCGTATCATTGACCGTTTTTGAGTTATCGCCCAAAAACGAAAAATTGAAAAAATGGCAAGGGGTACCCCTTACAAATTTTTCAATTTTTAGACTTTTCCTTCTGGAGACCGTAATAGTTGTTCAAACATTATGAAAATTGGAATACTTATGTAATTTTGCTCGTAGAATTTAATGGTGCAAGCGGCAGGCGCGTATCATTGCCCGTTTTTGAGTTATGGCCCAAAACCGAAAATTTAAAAAATGGCAAGGGTTACCCCTTACGATTTTTTCAAATTTTAGACTTTTCCTTCTGGAGACCGTAATAGTAGATCAAACATTATGAAAATTGGTATACTTATGTAATTTTGCTCGTAGAATTTAATGGTGCAAGCGGCAGGCGCCTATCATTGACCGTTTTTGAGTTATGGCCCAAAAACGAAAAATTGAAAAAATGGCATGGGTTACCCCTTACGATTTTTTCAAATTTTAGACTTTTCCTTCTGGAGACCGTAATAGTTGTTCAAACATTATGAAAATTGGTATACTTATGTAATTTTGCTCGTAGAATTTAATGGTGCCAGCGGCAGGCGCGTATCATTGACCGTTTTTGAGTTACGGTCCAAAAACGAAAAATTGAAAAAATGGCAGGGGTACCCCTTACGATTTTTTCAATTTTTAGACTTTTCCTTCTGGAGACCGTAATAGTTGTTCAAACATTATGAAAATTGGTTTACTTATGTACTTTTGCTCGTAGGATTTAATGGTGCAAGCGGCAGGCGCGTATCATTGACCGTTTTTAAGTTATGGCCCAAAACCGAAAAATTTAAAAAATGGCAAGAGGCACCCCTTACGATTTTTTCAATTTTTAGACTTTTCCTTCTGGAGACCGTAATAGTTGTTCAAACATTATGAAAATTGGTACACTTATGTAATTTTGCTGGTAGAATTTAATGGTGCAAGCGGCAGGCGCGTATCATTGACCGTTTTTGAGTTATGGCTCAAAAACGAAAAATTGAAAAAATGGTAAGGGGTACCCCTTACGATTTTTTCAATTTTTAGACTTTTCCTTCTGGAGACCGTAATAGTTGTTCAACCATTATGCAAATTGGTGTATTTATGTAATTTTGCTCGTAGAATTTAATGGTGCAAGCGGCAGGCGCGTATCATTGACCGTTTTTGAGTTATCGCCCAAAAACGAAAAATTGAAAAAATGGCAAGGGGTACCCCTTACAAATTTTTCAATTTTTAGACTTTTCCTTCTGGAGACCGTAATAGTTGTTCAAACATTATGAAAATTGGAATACTTATGTAATTTTGCTCGTAGAATTTAATGGTGCAAGCGGCAGGCGCGTATCATTGCCCGTTTTTGAGTTATGGCCCAAAACCGAAAATTTAAAAAATGGCAAGGGTTACCCCTTACGATTTTTTCAAATTTTAGACTTTTCCTTCTATAGACCGTAATAGTAGATCAAACATGAAAATTGGTATACTTATGTAATTTTGCTCGTAGAATTTAATGGTGCAAGCGGCAGGCGCCTATCATTGACCGTTTTTGAGTTATGGCCCAAAAACGAAAAATTGAAAAAATGGCATGGGTTACCCCTTACGATTTTTTCAAATTTTAGACTTTTCCTTCTGAAGACCGTAATAGTTGTTCAAACATTATGAAAATTGGAATACTTATGTAATTTTGCTCGTAGAATTTAATGGTGCAAGCGGCAGGCGCGTATCATTGACCGTTTTTGAGTTATGGTCCAAAAACGAAAAATTGAAAAAATGGCGAGGGGTACCCCTTACGATTTTTTCAATTTTTAGACTTTTCCTTCTGGAGACCGTAATAGTTGTTCAAACATTATGAAAATTGGTTTACTTATGTAATTTTGCTCGTAGGATTTAATGGTGCAAGCGGCAGGCGCGTATCATTGACCGTTTTTAAGTTATGGCCCAAAACCGAAAAATTTAAAAAATGGCAAGAGGCACCCCTTACGATTTTTTCAATTTTTAGACTTTTCCTTCTGGAGACCGTAATAGTTGTTCAAACATTATGAAAATTGGTATACTTATGTAATTTTGCTGGTAGAATTTAATGGTGCAAGCGGCAGGCGCGTATCATTGACCGTTTTTGAGTTAAGGCTCAAAAACGAAAAATTGAAAAAATGGTAAGGGGTACCCCTTACGATTTTTTCAATTTTTAGACTTTTCCTTCTGGAGACCGTAATAGTTGTTTAACCATTATGCAAATTGGTGTATTTATGTAATTTTGCTCGTAGAATTTAATGGTGCAAGCGGCAGGCGCGTATCATTGACCGTTTTTGAGTTATCGCCCAAAAACGAAAAATTGAAAAAATGGCAAGAAGTACCCCTTACAAATTTTTCAATTTTTAGACTTTTCCTTCTGGAGACCGTAATAGTTCAAACATTATGAAAATTGGAATACTTATGTAATTTTGCTCGTAGAATTTAATGGTGCAAGCGGCAGGCGCGTATCATTGCCCGTTTTTGAGTTATGGCCCAAAACCGAAAATTTAAAAAATGGCAAGGGTTACCCCTTACGATTTTTTCAAATTTTAGACTTTTCCTTCTGGAGACCGTAATAGTAGATCGAACATTATGAAAATTGGTATACTTATGTTATTTTGCTCGTAGAATTTAATGGTGCAAGCAGCAGGCGCGTATCATTGACCGTTTTTGAGTTATCGCCCAAAAACGAAAAAATTGAAAAAATGGCATGGGTTACCCCTTACGATTTTTTCAAATTTTAGACTTTTCCTTCTGAAGACCGTAATAGTTGTTCAAACATTATGAAAATTGGAATACTTATGTAATTTTGCTCGTAGAATTTAATGGTGCAAGCGGCAGGCGCGTATCATTGACCGTTTTTGAGTTATGGTCCAAAAACGAAAAATTGAAAAAATGGCGAGGGGTACCCCTTACGATTTTTTCAATTTTTAGACTTTTCCTTCTGGAGACCGTAATAGTTGTTCAAACATTATGAAAATTGGTTTACTTATGTAATTTTGCTCGTAGGATTTAATGGTGCAAGCGGCAGGCGCGTATCATTGACCGTTTTTAAGTTATGGCCCAAAACCGAAAAATTTAAAAAATGGCAAGAGGCACCCCTTACGATTTTTTCAATTTTTAGACTTTTCCTTCTGGAGACCGTAATAGTTGTTCAAACATTATGAAAATTGGTATACTTATGTAATTTTGCTGGTAGAATTTAATGGTGCAAGCGGCAGGCGCGTATCATTGACCGTTTTTGAGTTAAGGCTCAAAAACGAAAAATTGAAAAAATGGTAAGGGGTACCCCTTACGATTTTTTCAATTTTTAGACTTTTCCTTCTGGAGACCGTAATAGTTGTTTAACCATTATGCAAATTGGTGTATTTATGTAATTTTGCTCGTAGAATTTAATGGTGCAAGCGGGAGGCGCGTATCATTGACCGTTTTTGAGTTATCGCCCAAAAACGAAAAATTGAAAAAATGGCAAGAAGTACCCCTTACAAATTTTTCAATTTTTAGACTTTTCCTTCTGGAGACCGTAATAGTTCAAACATTATGAAAATTGGAATACTTATGTAATTTTGCTCGTAGAATTTAATGGTGCAAGCGGCAGGCGCGTATCATTGCCCGTTTTTGAGTTATGGCCCAAAACCGAAAATTTAAAAAATGGCAAGGGTTACCCCTTACGATTTTTTCAAATTTTAGACTTTTCCTTCTGGAGACCGTAATAGTAGATCGAACATTATGAAAATTGGTATACTTATGTTATTTTGCTCGTAGAATTTAATGGTGCAAGCAGCAGGCGCGTATCATTGACCGTTTTTGAGTTATCGCCCAAAAACGAAAAAATTGAAAAAATGGCAAGGGGTACCCCTTACGAGTTTATCAATTTTTAGACTTTTTCTTCTGGAGACCGTAATAGTTGTTCAAACATTATGAAAATTGGTGTATATATGTAATTTTGCTCGTAGAACTTAATGGTGCAAGCGGCAGGCGCGTATCATTGACCGTTTTTGAGTTATCGCCCAAAAACGAAAAAATTGAAAAAATGGCAAGGGGTACCCCTTACAATTTTTTCAATTTTTAGACTTTTCCTTCTGGAGACCGTAATAGTTGTTCAAACATTATGAAAATTGGTAAACTTATGTAATTTTGCTCGCAGAATTTAATTTTGCAAGCGGCAGGCGCGTATCATTGACCGTTTTTGAGTTATGACCCAAAAACGGAAATTTGAAAAAATGGCAAGGGGTACCCCTTACGATTTTTTCAATTTTTAGACTTTTCCTTCTGGAGACCGTAATAGTTGTTCAAACATTATGAAAATTGGTAAACTTATGTAATTTTGCTCGCAGAATTTAATTTTGCAAGCGGCAGGCGCGTATCATTGACCGTTTTTGAGATGGCCCAAAAACGAAAAATTGCAAAAATGGCAAGGGTTACCCCTTACGATTTCTTAAAATTTTAGACTTTTACTTCTGGAGACCGTAATAGTTGTTCAAACATTATGAAAATTGGTAAACTTATGTAAATTTGCTCGCAGAATTTAATTTTGCAAGCGGCAGGCGCGTATCATTGACCGTTTTTAAAATGGCCCAAAAACGAAAAATTGCAAAAATGGCAAGGGTTACCCCTTACGATTTCTTAAAATTTTAGACTTTTCCTTCTGGAGACCGTAATAGTTGTTCAAACATTATAAAAATTGGTTTACTTATGTAATTTTGCTCGTAGAATTTAATGGTGCAAGCGGCAGGCGCGTATCATTGCCCGTTTTTGAGTTATGGCCCAAAACCGAAAATTTAAAAAATGGCAAGGGTTACCCCTTACGATTTTTTCAAATTTTAGACTTTTTCTTCTGGAGACCGTAATAGTAGATCAAACATTATGAAAATTGGTATACTTATGTAATTTTGCTCGTAGAATTTAATGGTGCAAGCGGCAGGCGCCTATCATTGACCGTTTTTGAGTTATTGCCCAAAAACGAAAAATTGAAAAAATGGCATGGGTTACCCCTTACGATTTTTTCAAATTTTAGACTTTTCCTTCTGGAGACCGTAATAGTTGTTCAAACATTATGAAAATTGGTATACTTATGTAATATTGCTCGTAGAATTTAATGGTGCAAGCAGCAGGCGCGTATCATTGACCGTTTTTGAGTTATCGCCCAAAAACGAAAAAATTGAAAAAATGGCAAGGGGTACCCCTTACGATTTTTTCAATTTTTAGACTTTTCCTTCTGGAGACCGTAATAGTTGTTCAAACATTATGAAAATTGGTGTATATATGTAATTTTGCTCGTAGAACTTAATGGTGCAAGCGGCAGGCGCGTATCATTGACCGTTTTTGAGTTATCGCCCAAAAACGAAAAAATTGAAAAAATGGCAAGGGGTACCCCTTACGATTTTTTCAATTTTTAGACTTTTCCTTCTGGAGACCGTAATAGTTGTTCAAACATTATGAAAATTGGTATACTTATGTAATTTTGCTCGCAGAATTTAATTGTGCAAGCGGCAGGCGCGTATCATTGACCGTTTTTGAGTTATGACCCAAAAACGAAAATTTGAAAAAATGGCAAGGGGTACCCCTTACGATTTTTTCAATTTTTAGACTTTTCCTTCTGGAGACCGTAATAGTTGTTCAAACATTATGAAAATTGGTAAACTTATGTAATTTTGCTCGCAGAATTTAATTTTGCAAGCGGCAGGCGCGTATCATTGACCGTTTTTGAGATGGCCCAAAAACGAAAAATTGCAAAAATGGCAAGGGTTACCCCTTACGATTTCTTAAAATTTTAGACTTTTCCTTCTGGAGACCGTAATAGTTGTTCAAACATTATAAAAATTGGTTTGCTTATGTAATTTTGCTCGTAGAATTTAATGGTGCAAGCGGCAGGCGCGTATCATTGACCGTTTTTGAGTTATGGCCCAAAACCGAAAAATTGAAAAAATGGCAAGGGGTACCCTTTACAAATTTTTCAATTTTTAGACTTTTCCTTCTGGAGACCGTAATAGTTGTTCAAACATTATGAAAATTGGAATACTTATGTAATTTTGCTCGTGGAATTTAATGGTGCAAGCGGCAGGCGCGTATCATTACCGTTTTTGAGTTATAAGTCAAAACCGAAAATTTAAAAAATGGCAAGGGTTACCCCTTACGATTTTTTCAAATTTTAGACTTTTCCTTCTGGAGACCGTAATAGTAGATCAAACATTATGAAAATTGGTATACTTATGTAATTTTGCTCGTAGAATTTAATGGTGCAAGCGGCAGGCGCCTATCATTGACCGTTTTTGAGTTATGGCCCAAAAACGAAAAATTGAAAAAATGGCATGGGTTACCTCTTACGATTTTTTCAAATTTTAGACTTTTCCTTCTGGAGACCGTAATAGTTGTTCAAACATTATGAAAATTGGTATACTTATGTAATTTTGCTCGTAGAATTTAATGGTGCAAGCGGCAGGCGCGTATCATTGACCGTTTTTGAGTTATGACCCAAAAACGAAAATTTGAAAAAATGGCAAGAAGTACCCCTTACAAATTTTTCAATTTTTAGACTTTTCCTTCTGGAGACCGTAATAGTTCAAACATTATGAAAATTGGAATACTTATGTAATTTTGCTCGTAGAATTTAATGGTGCAAGCGGCAGGCGCGTATCATTGCCCGTTTTTGAGTTATGGCCCAAAACCGAAAATTTAAAAAATGGCAAGGGTTACCCCTTACGATTTTTTCAAATTTTAGACTTTTCCTTCTGGAGACCGTAATAGTAGATCGAACATTATGAAAATTGGTATACTTATGTTATTTTGCTCGTAGAATTTAATGGTGCAAGCAGCAGGCGCGTATCATTGACCGTTTTTGAGTTATCGCCCAAAAACGAAAAAATTGAAAAAATGGCAAGGGGTACCCCTTACGAGTTTATCAATTTTTAGACTTTTTCTTCTGGAGACCGTAATAGTTGTTCAAACATTATGAAAATTGGTGTATATATGTAATTTTGCTCGTAGAACTTAATGGTGCAAGCGGCAGGCGCGTATCATTGACCGTTTTTGAGTTATCGCCCAAAAACGAAAAAATTGAAAAAATGGCAAGGGGTACCCCTTACAATTTTTTCAATTTTTAGACTTTTCCTTCTGGAGACCGTAATAGTTGTTCAAACATTATGAAAATTGGTAAACTTATGTAATTTTGCTCGCAGAATTTAATTTTGCAAGCGGCAGGCGCGTATCATTGACCGTTTTTGAGTTATGACCCAAAAACGGAAATTTGAAAAAATGGCAAGGGGTACCCCTTACGATTTTTTCAATTTTTAGACTTTTCCTTCTGGAGACCGTAATAGTTGTTCAAACATTATGAAAATTGGTAAACTTATGTAATTTTGCTCGCAGAATTTAATTTTGCAAGCGGCAGGCGCGTATCATTGACCGTTTTTGAGATGGCCCAAAAACGAAAAATTGCAAAAATGGCAAGGGTTACCCCTTACGATTTCTTAAAATTTTAGACTTTTACTTCTGGAGACCGTAATAGTTGTTCAAACATTATGAAAATTGGTAAACTTATGTAAATTTGCTCGCAGAATTTAATTTTGCAAGCGGCAGGCGCGTATCATTGACCGTTTTTAAAATGGCCCAAAAACGAAAAATTGCAAAAATGGCAAGGGTTACCCCTTACGATTTCTTAAAATTTTAGACTTTTCCTTCTGGAGACCGTAATAGTTGTTCAAACATTATAAAAATTGGTTTACTTATGTAATTTTGCTCGTAGAATTTAATGGTGCAAGCGGCAGGCGCGTATCATTGCCCGTTTTTGAGTTATGGCCCAAAACCGAAAATTTAAAAAATGGCAAGGGTTACCCCTTACGATTTTTTCAAATTTTAGACTTTTTCTTCTGGAGACCGTAATAGTAGATCAAACATTATGAAAATTGGTATACTTATGTAATTTTGCTCGTAGAATTTAATGGTGCAAGCGGCAGGCGCCTATCATTGACCGTTTTTGAGTTATTGCCCAAAAACGAAAAATTGAAAAAATGGCATGGGTTACCCCTTACGATTTTTTCAAATTTTAGACTTTTCCTTCTGGAGACCGTAATAGTTGTTCAAACATTATGAAAATTGGTATACTTATGTAATATTGCTCGTAGAATTTAATGGTGCAAGCAGCAGGCGCGTATCATTGACCGTTTTTGAGTTATCGCCCAAAAACGAAAAAATTGAAAAAATGGCAAGGGGTACCCCTTACGATTTTTTCAATTTTTAGACTTTTCCTTCTGGAGACCGTAATAGTTGTTCAAACATTATGAAAATTGGTGTATATATGTAATTTTGCTCGTAGAACTTAATGGTGCAAGCGGCAGGCGCGTATCATTGACCGTTTTTGAGTTATCGCCCAAAAACGAAAAAATTGAAAAAATGGCAAGGGGTACCCCTTACGATTTTTTCAATTTTTAGACTTTTCCTTCTGGAGACCGTAATAGTTGTTCAAACATTATGAAAATTGGTATACTTATGTAATTTTGCTCGCAGAATTTAATTGTGCAAGCGGCAGGCGCGTATCATTGACCGTTTTTGAGTTATGACCCAAAAACGAAAATTTGAAAAAATGGCAAGGGGTACCCCTTACGATTTTTTCAATTTTTAGACTTTTCCTTCTGGAGACCGTAATAGTTGTTCAAACATTATGAAAATTGGTAAACTTATGTAATTTTGCTCGCAGAATTTAATTTTGCAAGCGGCAGGCGCGTATCATTGACCGTTTTTGAGATGGCCCAAAAACGAAAAATTGCAAAAATGGCAAGGGTTACCCCTTACGATTTCTTAAAATTTTAGACTTTTCCTTCTGGAGACCGTAATAGTTGTTCAAACATTATAAAAATTGGTTTGCTTATGTAATTTTGCTCGTAGAATTTAATGGTGCAAGCGGCAGGCGCGTATCATTGACCGTTTTTGAGTTATGGCCCAAAACCGAAAAATTGAAAAAATGGCAAGGGGTACCCTTTACAAATTTTTCAATTTTTAGACTTTTCCTTCTGGAGACCGTAATAGTTGTTCAAACATTATGAAAATTGGAATACTTATGTAATTTTGCTCGTGGAATTTAATGGTGCAAGCGGCAGGCGCGTATCATTACCGTTTTTGAGTTATAAGTCAAAACCGAAAATTTAAAAAATGGCAAGGGTTACCCCTTACGATTTTTTCAAATTTTAGACTTTTCCTTCTGGAGACCGTAATAGTAGATCAAACATTATGAAAATTGGTATACTTATGTAATTTTGCTCGTAGAATTTAATGGTGCAAGCGGCAGGCGCCTATCATTGACCGTTTTTGAGTTATGGCCCAAAAACGAAAAATTGAAAAAATGGCATGGGTTACCTCTTACGATATTTTCAAATTTTAGACTTTTCCTTCTGGAGACCGTAATAGTTGTTCAAACATTATGAAAATTGGTATACTTATGTAATTTTGCTCGTAGAATTTAATGGTGCAAGCGGCAGGCGCGTATCATTGACCGTTTTTGAGTTATCGCCCAAAAACGAAAAAATTGAAAAAATGGCAAGGGGTACCCCTTACGATTTTTTCAATTTTTAGACTTTTCCTTCTGGAGACCGTAATAGTTGTTCAAACATTATGAAAATTGGTGTATATATGTAATTTTGCTCGTAGAATTTAATGGTGCAAGCGGCAGGCGCCTATCATTGACCGTTTTTGAGTTATGGCCCAAAAACGAAAAATTGAAAAAATGGCATGGGTTACCCCTTACGATTTTTTCAAATTTTAGACTTTTCCTTCTGGAGACCGTAATAGTTGTTCAAACATTATGAAAATTAGTATACTTATGTAATTTTGCTCGTAGAATTTAATGGTGCAAGCGGCAGGCGCGTATCATTGACCGTTTTTGAGTTATCGCCCAAAAACGAAAAAATTGAAAAAATGGCAAGGGGTACCCCTTACGATTTTTTCAATTTTTAGACTTTTCCTTCTGGAGACCGTAATAGTTCAAACATTATGAAAATTGGTGTATATATGTAATTTTGCTCGTAGAACTTAATGGTGCAAGCGACAGGCGCGTATCATTGACCGTTTTTGTTATCGCCCAAAAACAAAAAAATTGAAAAAATGGCAAGGGGTACCCCTTACGATTTTTTCAATTTTTAGACTTTTCCTTCTGGAGACCGTAATAGTTGTTCAAACATTATGAAAATTGGTATACTTATGTAGTTTTGCTCGCAGAATTTAATTGTGCAAGCGGCAGGCGCGTATCATTGACCGTTTTTCAGTTATGACCCAAAAACGAAAATTTGAAAAAATGGCAAGGGGTACCCCTTACGATTTTTTAAATTTTTAGACTTTTCCTTCTGGAGACCGTAATAGCTGTTCAAACATTATGAAAATTGGTATACTTTTGTAATTTTGCTCGCAGAATTTAATTTTGCAAGCGGCAGGCGCGTATCATTGACCGTTTTTGAGATGGCCCAAAAACGAAAAATTGCAAAAATGGCAAGGGTTACCCCTTACGATTTCTTAAAATTTTAGACTTTTCCTTCTGGAGACCGTAATAGTTGTTCAAACATTATGAAAATTGGAATACTTATGTAATTTTGCTCGTAGAATTTAATGGTGCAAGCGGCAGGCGCGTATCATTGCCCGTTTTTGAGTTATGGCCCAAAACCGAAAATTTAAAAAATGGCAAGGGTTACCCCTTACGATTTTTTCAAATTTTAGACTTTTCCTTCTGGAGACCGTAATAGTAGATCAAACATTATGAAAATTGGTATACTTATGTAATTTTGCTCGTAGAATTTAATGGTGCAAGCGGCAGGCGCGTATCATTGACCGTTTTTGAGTTATGGCCCAAAAACGAAAAAATTGAAAAAATGGCAAGGGGTACCCCTTACGATTTTTTCAATTTTTAGACTTTTCCTTCTGGAGACCGTAATAGTTGTTCAAACATTATGAAAATTGGTGTATATATGTAATTTTGCTCGTAGAATTTAATGGTGCAAGCGGCAGGCGCGTATCATTGACCGTTTTTGAGTTATCGCCCAAAAACGAAAAAATTGAAAAAATGGCAAGGGGTACCCCTTACGATTTTTTCAATTTTTAGACTTTTCCTTCTGGAGACCGTAATAGTTGTTCAAACATTATGAAAATTGGTATACTTATGTAATTTTGCTCGCAGAATTTAATTGTGCGCGTATCATTGACCGTTTTTGAGTTATGACCCAAAAACGAAAATTTGAAAAAATAGCGAGGGGTACCCCTTACGATTTTTTCAATTTTTAGACTTTTCCTTCTGGAGACCGTAATAGTTGTTCAAACATTATGAAAATTGGTATACTTATGTAATTTTGCTCGCAGAATTTAATTGTGCAAGCGGCAGGCGCATTTCATTGACCGTTTTTGAGTTATGACCCAAAAACGAAAATTTGAAAAAATGGCAAGGGGTACCCCTTACGATTTTTTCAAATTTTAGACTTTTTCTTCTGGAGACCGTAATAGTTGTTCAAACATTATGAAAATTGGTATACTTATGTAATTTTGCTCGTAGAATTTAATGGTGCAAGCAGCAGGCGCGTATCATTGACCGTTTTTGAGTTATCGCCCAAAAACGAAAAAATTGAAAAAATGGCAAGGGGTACCCCTTACGATTTTTTCAATTTTTAGACTTTTCCTTCTGGAGACCGTAATAGTTGTTCAAACATTATGAAAATTGGTGTATATATGTAATTTTGCTCGTAGAACTTAATGGTGCAAGCGGCAGGCGCGTATCATTGACCGTTTTTGAGATATCGCCCAAAAACGAAAAAATTGAAAAAATGGCAAGGGGTACCCCTTACGATTTTTTCAATTTTTAGACTTTTCCTTCTGGAGACCGTAATAGTTGTTCAAACATTATGAAAATTGGTATACTTATGTAATTTTGCTCGCAGAATTTAATTGTGCAAGCGGCAGGCGCGTATCATTGACCGTTTTTGAGTTATGACCCAAAAACGAAAATTTGAAAAAATGGCAAGGGGTACCCCTTACGATTTTTTCAATTTTTAGACTTTTCCTTCTGGAGACCGTAATAGTTGTTCAAACATTATGAAAATTGGTAACTTATGTAATTTTGCTCGCAGAATTTAATTTTGCAAGCGGCAGGCGCGTATCATTGACCGTTTTTGAGATGGCCCAAAAACGAAAAATTGCAAAAATGGCAAGGGTTACCCCTTACGATTTCTTAAAATTTTAGACTTTTCCTTCTGGAGACCGTAATAGTTGTTCAAACATTATAAAAATTGGTTTACTTATGTAATTTTGCTCGTAGAATTTAATGGTGCAAGCGGCAGGCGCGTATCATTGCCCGTTTTTGAGTTATGGCCCAAAACCGAAAATTTAAAAAATGGCAAGGGTTACCCCTTACGATTTTTTCAAATTTTAGACTTTTCCTTCTGGAGACCGTAATAGTAGATCAAACATTATGAAAATTGGTATACTTATGTAATTTTGCTCGTAGAATTTAATGGTGCAAGCGGCAGGCGCCTATCATTGACCGTTTTTGAGTTATGGCCCAAAAACGAAAAATTGAAAAAATGGCATGGGTTACCCCTTACGATTTTTTCAAATTTTAGACTTTTCCTTCTGGAGACCGTAATAGTTGTTCAAACATTATGAAAATTGGTATACTTATGTAATTTTGCTCGTAGAATTTAATGGTGCAAGCAGCAGGCGCGTATCATTGACCGTTTTTGAGTTATGACCCAAAAACGAAAATTTGAAAAAATGGCAAGGGGTACCCCTTACGATTTTTTCAATTTTTAGACTTTTCCTTCTGGAGACCGTAATAGTTGTTCAAACATTATGAAAATTGGTAAACTTATGTAATTTTGCTCGCAGAATTTAATTTTGCAAGCGGCAGGCGCGTATCATTGACCGTTTTTGAGATGGCCCAAAAACGAAAAATTGCAAAAATGGCAAGGGTTACCCCTTACGATTTCTTAAAATTTTAGACTTTTCCTTCTGGAGACCGTAATAGTTGTTCAAACATTATAAAAATTGGTTTACTTATGTAATTTTGCTCGTAGAATTTAATGGTGCAAGCGGCAGGCGCGTATCATTGACCGTTTTTGAGTTATGGCCCAAAACCGAAAAATTGAAAAAATGGCAAGGGGTACCCCTTACAAATTTTTCAATTTTTAGACTTTTCCTTCTGGAGACCGTAATAGTTGTTCAAACATTATGAAAATTGGAATACTTATGTAATTTTGCTCGTGGAATTTAATGGTGCAAGCGGCAGGCGCGTATCATTGCCCGTTTTTGAGTTATGGGCCAAAACCGAAAATTTAAAAAATGGCAAGGGTTACCCCTTACGATTTTTTCAAATTTTAGACTTTTCCTTCTGGAGACCGTAATAGTAGATCAAACATTATGAAAATTGGTATACTTATGTAATTTTGCTCGTAGAATTTAATGGTGCAAGCGGCTGGCGCCTATCATTGACCGTTTTTGAGTTATGGCCCAAAAACGAAAAATTGAAAAAATGGCATGGGTTACCTCTTACGATTTTTTCAAATTTTAGACTTTTCCTTCTGGAGACCGTAATAGTTGTTCAAACATTATGAAAATTAATATACTTATGTAATTTTGCTCGTAGAATTTAATGGTGCAAGCGGCAGGCGCGTATCATTGACCGTTTTTGAGTTATCGCCCAAAAACGTAAAAACTGAAAAAATAACAAGGGGTACCCCTTACGATTTTTTCAATTTTTAGACTTTTCCTTCTGGAGACCGTAATAGTTGTTCAAACATTATGAAAATTGGTGTATATATGTAATTTTGCTCGTAGAATTTAATGGTGCAAGCGGCAGGCGCCTATCATTGACCGTTTTTGAGTTATGGCCCAAAAACGAAAAATTGAAAAAATGGCATGGGTTACCCCTTACGATTTTTTTAAATTTTAGACTTTTCCTTCTGGAGACCGTAATAGTTGTTCAAACATTATGAAAATTGGTATACTTATGTAATTTTGCTCGTAGAATTTAATGGTGCAAGCGGCAGGCGCGTATCATTGACCGTTTTCGAGTTATCGCCCAAAAACGAAAAAATTGAAAAAATGGCAAGGGGTACCCATTACGATTTTTTCAATTTTTAGACTTTTCCTTCTGGAGACCGTAATAGTTGTTCCAACATTATGAAAATTGGCGTATATATGTAATTTTGCTCGTAGAACTTAATGGTGCAAGCGGCAGGCGCGTATCATTGACCGTTTTTGAGTTATCGCCCAAAAACGAAAAAATTGAAAAAATGGCAAGGGGTACCCCTTACGATTTTTTCAATTTTTAGACTTTTCCTTCTGGAGACCGTAATAGTTGTTCAAACATTATGAAAATTGGTATACTTATGTAATTTTGCTCGCAGAATTTAATTGTGCAAGCGGCAGGCGCGTATCATTCACCGTTTCTGAGTTATGACCCAAAAACGAAAATTTGAAAAAATGGCAAGGGGTACCCCTTACGATTTTTTCAATTTTTAGACTTTTCCTTCTGGAGACCGTAATAGTTGTTCAAACATTATGAAAATTGGTAAACTTATGTAATTTTGCTCGCAGAATTTAATTTTGCAAGCGGCAGGCGCGTATCATTGACCGTTTTTGAGATGGCCCAAAAACGAAAAATTGCAAAAATGGCAAGGGTTACCCCTTACGATTTTTTCAAATTTTAGACTTTTCCTTCTGGAGACCGTAATAGTAGATCAAACATTATGAAAATTGGTATACTTATGTAATTTTGCTCGTAGAATTTAATGGTGCAAGCGGCTGGCGCCTATCATTGACCGTTTTTGAGTTATGGCCCAAAAACGAAAAATTGAAAAAATGGCATGGGTTACCTCTTACGATTTTTTCAAATTTTAGACTTTTCCTTCTGGAGACCGTAATAGTTGTTCAAACATTATGAAAATTGGTATACTTATGTAATTTTGCTCGTAGAATTTAATGGTGCAAGCGGCAGGCGCCTATCATTGACCGTTTTTGAGTTATGGCCCAAAAACGAAAAATTGAAAAAATGGCATGGGTTACCCCTTACGATTTTTTTAAATTTTAGACTTTTCCTTCTGGAGACCGTAATAGTTGTTCAAACATTATGAAAATTGGTATACTTATGTAATTTTGCTCGTAGAATTTAATGGTGCAAGCGGCAGGCGCGTATCATTGACCGTTTTCGAGTTATCGCCCAAAAACGAAAAAATTGAAAAAATGGCAAGGGGTACCCATTACGATTTTTTCAATTTTTAGACTTTTCCTTCTGGAGACCGTAATAGTTGTTCCAACATTATGAAAATTGGTGTATATATGTAATTTTGCTCGTAGAACTTAATGGTGCAAGCGGCAGGCGCGTATCATTGACCGTTTTTGAGTTATCGCCCAAAAACGAAAAAATTGAAAAAATGGCAAGGGGTACCCCTTACGATTTTTTCAATTTTTAGACTTTTCCTTCTGGAGACCGTAATAGTTGTTCAAACATTATGAAAATTGGTATACTTATGTAATTTTGCTCGCAGAATTTAATTGTGCAAGCGGCAGGCGCGTATCATTGACCGTTTTTGAGTTATGACCCAAAAACGAAAATTTGAAAAAATGGCAAGGGGTACCCCTTACGATTTTTTCAATTTTTAGACTTTTCCTTCTGGAGACCGTAATAGTTGTTCAAACATTATGAAAATTGGTAAACTTATGTAATTTTGCTCGCAGAATTTAATTTTGCAAGCGGCAGGCGCGTATCATTGACCGTTTTTGAGATGGCCCAAAAACGAAAAATTGCAAAAATGGCAAGGGTTACCCCTTACGATTTCTTAAAATTTTAGACTTTTCCTTCTGGAGACCGTAATAGTTGTTCAAACATTATAAAAATTGGTTTACTTATGTAATTTTGCTCGTAGAATTTAATGGTGCAAGCGGCAGGCGCGTATCATTGACCGTTTTTGAGTTATGGCCCAAAACCAAAAAATTGAAAAAATGGCAAGGGGTACCCCTTACAAATTTTTCAATTTTTAGACTTTTCCTTCTGGAGACCGTAATAGTTGTTCAAACATTATGAAAATTGGAATACTTATGTAATTTTGCTCGTGGAATTTAATGGTGCAAGCGGCAGGCGCGTATCATTGCCCGTTTTTGAGTTATGGGCCAAAACCGAAAATTTAAAAAATGGCAAGGGTTACCCCTTACGATTTTTTCAAATTTTAGACTTTTCCTTCTGGAGACCGTAATAGTAGATCAAACATTATGAAAATTGGTATACTTATGCAATTTTGCTCGTAGAATTTAATGGTGCAAGCGGCAGGCGCCTATCATTGACCGTTTTTGAGTTATGGCCCAAAAACGAAAAATTGAAAAAATGGCATGGGTTACCTCTTACAATTTTTTCAAATTTTAGACTTTTCCTTCTGGAGACCGTAATAGTTCAAACATTATGAAAATTGGTATACTTATGTAATTTTGCTCGTAGAATTTAATGGTGCAAGCGGCAGGCGCGTATCATTGACCGTTTTTGAGTTATGGCCCAAAACCGAAAAATTTAAAAAATGGCAAGGGGCACCCCTTACGATTTTTTCAATTTTTAGACTTTTCCTTCTGGAGACCGTAATAGTTGTTCAAACATTATAAAAATTGGAATACTTATGTAATTTTGCTCGTGGAATTTAATGGTGCAAGCGGCAGGCGCGTATCATTGACCGTTTTTGAGTTATGGCCCAAAAACGAAAAATTGAAAAAATTGCAAGGGGTACCCCTTACGATTTTTTCAATTTTTAGACTTTTCCTTCTGGAGACCGTAGTAGTTGTTCAAACATTATAAAAATTGGTTTACTTATGTAATTTTGCTCGTAGGATTTAATGGTGCAAGCGGCAGGCGCGTATCATTGACCGTTTTTGAGTTATCGCCCAAAAACGAAAAAATTGAAAAAATGGCAAGGGGTACCCCTTACGATTTTTTAAATATTTAGACTTTTCCTTCTGGAGACCGTAATATTTGTTCAAACATTATGAAAATTGGTATACTTATGTAATTTTGCTCGTAGAATTTAATGGTGCAAGCGGCAGGCGCCTATCATTGACCGTTTTTGAGTTATGGCCCAAAACCGAAAAATTTAAACAATGGCAAGAGGCACCCCTTACGATTTTTTCAATTTTTAGACTTTTCCTTCTGGAGACCGTAATAGTTGTTCAAACATTATGAAAATTGGTATACTTATGTAATTTTGCTCGTAAAATTTAATGGTGCAAGCGGCAGGCGCCTATCATTGACCGTTTTTGAGTTATGGCCCAAAAACAAAAAAATTGAAAAAATGGCAAGGGGTACCCCTTACGATTTTTTCAATTTTTAGACTTTTCCTTCTGGAGACCGTAATAGTTGTTCAAACATTATGAAAATTGGTGTATATATGTAATTTTGCTCGTAGAACTTAATGGTGCAAGCGGCAGGCGCGTATCATTGCCCGTTTTTGAGTTATGGGCCAAAACCGAAAATTTAAAAAATGGCAAGGGTTACCCCTTACGATTTTTTCAAATTTTAGACTTTTCCTTCTGGAGACCGTAATAGTAGATCAAACATTATGAAAATTGGTATACTTATGTAATTTTGCTCGTAGAATTTAATGGTGCAAGCGGCTGGCGCCTATCATTGACCGTTTTTGAGTTATGGCCCAAAAACGAAAAATTGAAAAAATGGCATGGGTTACCTCTTACGATTTTTTCAAATTTTAGACTTTTCCTTCTGGAGACCGTAATAGTTGTTCAAACATTATGAAAATTGGTATACTTATGTAATTTTGCTCGTAGAATTTAATGGTGCAAGCGGCAGGCGCGTATCATTGACCGTTTTTGAGTTATCGCCCAAAAACGTAAAAACTGAAAAAATGGCAAGGGGTACCCCTTACGATTTTTTCAATTTTTAGACTTTTCCTTCTGGAGACCGTAATAGTTGTTCAAACATTATGAAAATTGGTGTATATATGTAATTTTGCTCGTAGAATTTAATGGTGCAAGCGGCAGGCGCGTATCATTGACCGTTTTTGAGTTATCGCCCAAAAACGTAAAAACTGAAAAAATGGCAAGGGGTACCCCTTACGATTTTTTCAAATTTTAGACTTTTCCTTCTGGAGACCGTAATAGTTGTTCAAACATTATGAAAATTGGTATACTTATGTAATTTTGCTCGTAGAATTTAATGGTGCAAGCGGCAGGCGCGTATCATTGACCGTTTTCGAGTTATCGCCCAAAAACGAAAAAATTGAAAAAATGGCAAGGGGTACCCATTACGATTTTTTCAATTTTTAGACTTTTCCTTCTGGAGACCGTAATAGTTGTTTAAACATTATAAAAATTGGTTTACTTATGTAATTTTGCTCGTAGGATTTAATGGTGCAAGCGGCAGGCGCGTATCATTGACCGTTTTTGAGTTATCGCCCAAAAACGAAAAAATTGAAAAAATGGCAAGGGGTACCCCTTACGATTTTTTCAATTTTTAGACTTTTCCTTCTGGAGACCGTAATAGTTGTTCAAACATTATGAAAATTGGTATACTTATGTAATTTTGCTCGTAAAATTTAATGGTGCAAGCGGCAGGCGCCTATCATTGACCGTTTTTGAGTTATGGCCCAAAAACAAAAAAATTGAAAAAATGGCAAGGGGTACCCCTTACGATTTTTTCAATTTTTAGACTTTTCCTTCTGGAGACCGTAATAGTTGTTCAAACATTATGAAAATTGGTGTATATATGTAATTTTGCTCGTAGAACTTAATGGTGCAAGCGGCAGGCGCGTATCATTGCCCGTTTTTGAGTTATGGGCCAAAACCGAAAATTTAAAAAATGGCAAGGGTTACCCCTTACGATTTTTTCAAATTTTAGACTTTTCCTTCTGGAGACCGTAATAGTAGATCAAACATTATGAAAATTGGTATACTTATGTAATTTTGCTCGTAGAATTTAATGGTGCAAGCGGCTGGCGCCTATCATTGACCGTTTTTGAGTTATGGCCCAAAAACGAAAAATTGAAAAAATGGCATGGGTTACCTCTTACGATTTTTTCAAATTTTAGACTTTTCCTTCTGGAGACCGTAATAGTTGTTCAAACATTATGAAAATTGGTATACTTATGTAATTTTGCTCGTAGAATTTAATGGTGCAAGCGGCAGGCGCGTATCATTGACCGTTTTTGAGTTATCGCCCAAAAACGTAAAAACTGAAAAAATGGCAAGGGGTACCCCTTACGATTTTTTCAATTTTTAGACTTTTCCTTCTGGAGACCGTAATAGTTGTTCAAACATTATGAAAATTGGTGTATATATGTAATTTTGCTCGTAGAATTTAATGGTGCAAGCGGCAGGCGCGTATCATTGACCGTTTTTGAGTTATCGCCCAAAAACGTAAAAACTGAAAAAATGGCAAGGGGTACCCCTTACGATTTTTTCAAATTTTAGACTTTTCCTTCTGGAGACCGTAATAGTTGTTCAAACATTATGAAAATTGGTATACTTATGTAATTTTGCTCGTAGAATTTAATGGTGCAAGCGGCAGGCGCGTATCATTGACCGTTTTCGAGTTATCGCCCAAAAACGAAAAAATTGAAAAAATGGCAAGGGGTACCCATTACGATTTTTTCAATTTTTAGACTTTTCCTTCTGGAGACCGTAATAGTTGTTCCAACATTATGAAAATTGGTGTATATATGTAATTTTGCTCGTAGAACTTAATGGTGCAAGCGGCAGGCGCGTATCATTGACCGTTTTTGAGTTATCGCCCAAAAACGAAAAAATTGAAAAAATGGCAAGGGGTACCCCTTACGATTTTTTCAATTTTTAGACTTTTCCTTCTGGAGACCGTAATAGTTGTTCAAACATTATGAAAATTGGTATACTTATGTAATTTTGCTCGCAGAATTTAATTGTGCAAGCGGCAGGCGCGTATCATTGACCGTTTTTGAGTTATGACCCAAAAACGAAAATTTGAAAAAATGGCAAGGGGTACCCCTTACGATTTTTTCAATTTTTAGACTTTTCCTTCTGGAGACCGTAATAGTTGTTCAAACATTATGAAAATTGGTAAACTTATGTAATTTTGCTCGCAGAATTTAATTTTGCAAGCGGCAGGCGCGTATCATTGACCGTTTTTGAGATGGCCCAAAAACGAAAAATTGCAAAAATGGCAAGGGTTACCCCTTACGAATTCTTAAAATTTTAGACTTTTCCTTCTGGAGACCGTAATAGTTGTTCAAACATTATAAAAATTGGTTTACTTATGTAATTTTGCTCGTAGAATTTAATGGTGCAAGCGGCAGGCGCGTATCATTGACCGTTTTTGAGTTATGGCCCAAAACCAAAAAATTGAAAAAATGGCAAGGGGTACCCCTTACAAATTTTTCAATTTTTAGACTTTTCCTTCTGGAGACCGTAATAGTTGTTCAAACATTATGAAAATTGGAATACTTATGTAATTTTGCTCGTGGAATTTAATGGTGCAAGCGGCAGGCGCGTATCATTGCCCGTTTTTGAGTTATGGGCCAAAACCGAAAATTTAAAAAATGGCAAGGGTTACCCCTTACGATTTTTTCAAATTTTAGACTTTTCCTTCTGGAGACCGTAATAGTAGATCAAACATTATGAAAATTGGTATACTTATGCAATTTTGCTCGTAGAATTTAATGGTGCAAGCGGCAGGCGCCTATCATTGACCGTTTTTGAGTTATGGCCCAAAAACGAAAAATTGAAAAAATGGCATGGGTTACCTCTTACAATTTTTTCAAATTTTAGACTTTTCCTTCTGGAGACCGTAATAGTTCAAACATTATGAAAATTGGTATACTTATGTAATTTTGCTCGTAGAATTTAATGGTGCAAGCGGCAGGCGCGTATCATTGACCGTTTTTGAATTATGGCCCAAAACCGAAAAATTTAAAAAATGGCAAGGGGCACCCCTTACGATTTTTTCAATTTTTAGACTTTTCCTTCTGGAGACCGTAATAGTTGTTCAAACATTATAAAAATAGGAATACTTATGTAATTTTGCTCGTGGAATTTAATGGTGCAAGCGGCAGGCGCGTATCATTGACCGTTTTTGAGTTATGGCCCAAAAACGAAAAATTGAAAAAATTGCAAGGGGTACCCCTTACGATTTTTTCAATTTTTAGACTTTTCCTTCTGGAGACCGTAGTAGTTGTTCAAACATTATAAAAATTGGTTTACTTATGTAATTTTGCTCGTAGGATTTAATGGTGCAAGCGGCAGGCGCGTATCATTGACCGTTTTTGAGTTATCGCCCAAAAACGAAAAAATTGAAAAAATGGCAAGGGGTAACCCTTACGATTTTTTAAATTTTTAGACTTTTCCTTCTGGAGACCGTAATATTTGTTCAAACATTATGAAAATTGGTATACTTATGTAATTTTGCTCGTAGAATTTAATGGTGCAAGCGGCAGGCGCCTATCATTGACCGTTTTTGAGTTATGGCCCAAAACCGAAAAATTTAAACAATGGCAAGAGGCACCCCTTACGATTTTTTCAATTTTTAGACTTTTCCTTCTGGAGACCGTAATAGTTGTTCAAACATTATGAAAATTGGTATACTTATGTAATTTTGCTCGTAAAATTTAATGGTGCAAGCGGCAGGCGCCTATCATTGACCGTTTTTGAGTTATGGCCCAAAAACAAAAAAATTGAAAAAATGGCAAGGGGTACCCCTTACGATTTTTTCAATTTTTAGACTTTTCCTTCTGGAGACCGTAATAGTTGTTCAAACATTATGAAAATTGGTATACTTATGTAATTTTGCTCGTAAAATTTAATGGTGCAAGCGGCAGGCGCGTATCATTGACCGTTTATGAGTTACGGCCCAAAAACGAAAAATTGAAAAAATGGCAATGGGTACCCCTTACGATTTTATCAATTTTTAGACTTTTCCTTCTGGAGACCGTAATAGTTGTTCAAACATTATGAAAATTGGTGTACTTATGTAATTTTGCTCGTAGAATTTAATGGTGCAAGCGGCAGGCGCGTATCATTGACCGTTTTTGAGTTATGGCCCAAAACCGAAAAATTTAAAAAATGGCAGGAGGCACCCCTTACAAATTTTTCAATTTTTAGACTTTTCCTTCTGGAGACCGTAATAGTTGTTCAAACATTATGAAAATTGGAATACTTATGTAATTTTGCTCGCAGAATTTAATTGTGCAAGCGGCAGGCGCGTATCATTGACCGTTTTTGAGTTATGACCCAAAAATGAAAATTTGAAAAAATGGCAAGGGGGTACCCCTTGCCATTTTTTCAATTTTTAGACTTTTCCTTCTGGAGACCGTAATAGCTGTTCAAACATTATGAAAATTGGTACACTTATGTAATTTTGCTCGCAGAATTTAATTTTGCAAGCGGCAGGCGCGTATCATTGACCGTTTTTGAGATGCCCCAAAAACGAAAAATTGCAAAAATGGCAAGGGTTACCCCTTACGATTTCTTAAAATTTTAGACTTCTCCTTCTGGAGACCGTAATAGTTGTTCAAACATTATGAAAATTGGAATACTTATGTAATTTTGCTCGTAGTATTTAATGGTGCAAGCGGCAGGCGCGTATCATTGCCCGTTTTTGAGTTATGGCCCAAAACCGAAAATTTAAAAAATGGCAAGGGTTACCGCTTACGATTTTTTCAAATTTTAGACTTTTCCTTCTGGAGACCGTAATAGTTGTTCAAACATTATGAAAATTGGTGTATATATGTAATTTTGCTCGTAGAACTTAATGGTGCAAGCGGCAGGCGCGTATCATTGACCGTTTTTGAGTTATCGCCCAAAAACGAAAAAATTGAAAAAATGGCAAGGGGTACCCCTTACGATTTTTTCAATTTTTAGACTTTTCCTTCTGGAGACCGTAATAGTTGTTCAAACATTATAAAAATTGGTTTACTTATGTAATTTTGCTCGCAGGATTTAATGGTGCAAGCGGCAGGCGCGTATCATTGACCGTTTTTGAGTTATGGCACAAAAACGAAAAATTGAAAAAATGGCAAGGGGTACCCCTTACGATTTTTTCAATTTTTAGACTTTTCCTTCTGGAGACCGTAGTAGTTGTTCAAATATTATGAAAATTGGTATACTTATGTAATTTTGCTCGTAGAATTTAATGGTGCAAGCGGCAGGCGCGTATCATTGACCGTTTTTGAGTTATGGCCCAAAACCGAAAAATTTAAAAAATGGCAAGGGGCACCCCTTACGATTTTTTCAATTTTTAGACTTTTCCTTCTGGAGACCGTAATAGTTGTTCAAACATTATGAAAATTGGTATACTTATGTAATTTTGCTCGTAGAATTTAATGGTGCAAGCGACAGGCGCGTATCATTGACCGTTTTTGTTATCGCCCAAAAACGAAAAAATTGAAAAAATGGCAAGGGGTACCCCTTACGATTTTTTCAATTTTTAGACTTTTCCTTCTGGAGACCGTAATAGTTGTTCAAACATTATGAAAATTGGTGTATATATGTAATTTTGCTCGTAGAACTTAATGGTGCAAGCGGCAGGCGCGTATCATTGACCGTTTTTGAGTTATGGCCCAAAAACGAAAAATTGAAAAAATGGCAAGGGGTACCCCTTACGATTTTTTCAATTTTTAGACTTTTCCTTCTGGAGACCGTAATAGTTGTTCAAACATTATAAAAATTGGTTTACTTATGTAATTTTGCTCGTAGGATTTAATGGTGCAAGCGGCAGGCGCGTATCATTGACCGTTTTTGAGTTATCGCCCAAAAACGAAAAAATTGAAAAAATGGCAAGGGGTACCCCTTACGATTTTTTAAATTTTTAGACTTTTCCTTCTGGAGACCGTAATAGTTGTTCAAACATTATGAAAATTAGTATACTTATGTAATTTTGCTCGTAGAATTTAATGGTGCAAGCGGCAGGCGCGTATCATTGACCGTTTATGAGTTATCGCCCAAAAACGAAAAAATTGAAAAAATGGCAAGAAGTACCCCTTACGATTTTTTCAATTTTTAGACTTTTCCTTCTGGAGACCGTAATAGTTGTTCAAACATTATGAAAATTGGTGTATATATGTAATTTTGCTCGTAGAACTTAATGGTGCAAGCGACAGGCGCGTATCATTGACCGTTTTTGTTATCGCCCAAAAACGAAAAAATTGAAAAAATGGCAAGGGGTACCCCTTACGATTTTTTCAATTTTTAGACTTTTCCTTCTGCAGACCGTAATAGTTGTTCAAACATTATGAAAATTGGTATACTTATGTAATTTTGCTCGTAGAATTTAAAGATGCAAGCGGCAGGCGCGTATCATTGACCGTTTATGAGTTACGGCCCAAAAACGAAAAATTGAAAAAATGGCAATGGGTACCCCTTACGATTTTATCAATTTTTAGACTTTTCCTTCTGGAGACCGTAATAGTTGTTCAAACATTATGAAAATTGGTATACTTATGTAATTTTGCTCGTAGAATTTAATGGTGCGAACGGCAGGCGCGTATCATTGACCGTTTTTGAGTTATGGCCCAAAAACGAAAAATTGAAAAAATGGCAAGGGGTACCCCTTACGATTTTTTAAATTTTTAGACTTTTCCTTCTGGAGACCGTAATAGTTGTTCAAACATTATGAAAATTGATATACTTATGTAATTTTGCTCGTAGAATTTAATGGTGCAAGCGGCAGGCGCGTATCATTGACCGTTTTTGAGTTATCGCCCAAAAACGAAAAAATTGAAAAAATGGCAAGAAGTACCCCTTACGATTTTTTCAATTTTTAGACTTTTCCTTCTGGAGACCGTAATAGTTGTTCAAACATTATGAAAATTGGTGTATATATGTAATTTTGCTCGTAGAACTTAATGGTGCAAGCGACAGGCGCGTATCATTGACCGTTTTTGTTATCGCCCAAAAACGAAAAAATTAAAAAAATGGCAAGAAGTACCCCTTACGATTTTTTCAATTTTTAGACTTTTCCTTCTGGAGACCGTAATAGTTGTTCAAACATTATGAAAATTGGTATACTTATGTAATTTTGCTCGTAGAATTTAAAGATGCAAGCGGCAGGCGCGTATCATTGACCGTTTATGAGTTACGGCCCAAAAACGAAAATTTGAAAAAATGGCAATGGTACCCCTTACGATTTTTTCAATTTTTAGACTTTTCCTTCTGGAGACCGTAATAGTTGTTCAAACATTATGAAAATTGGTATACTTATGTAATTTTGCTCGTAGAATTTAAAGATGCAAGCGGCAGGCGCGTATCATTGACCGTTTTTGAGTTATGGCCCAAAACCGAAAAATTTAAAAAATGGCAAGAGGCACCCCTTACGATTTTATCAATTTTTAGACTTTTCCTTCTGGAGACCGTAATAGTTGTTCAAACATTATGAAAATTGGTGTACTTATGTAATTTTGCTCGTAAAATTTAATGGTGCAAGCGGCAGGCGCGTATCATTGACCGTTTTTGAGTTATGGCCCAAAACCGAAAAATTTAAAAAATGGCAAGGGGCACCCCTTACGATTTTTTCAATTTTTAGACCTTTCCTTCTGGAGACCGTAATAGTTGTTCAAACATTATGAAAATTGGAATACTTA
Organism: Harpalus rubripes; assembly: GCA_963082715.1. NCBI lineage: Eukaryota > Metazoa > Arthropoda > Insecta > Coleoptera > Carabidae > Harpalus > Harpalus rubripes. Next base: position 38,900,495 of record OY720454.1, read on the forward strand.
TGTAATTTTGCTCGCAGAATTTAATTGTGCAAGCGGCAGGCGCGTATCATTGACCGTTTTTGAGTTATGACCCAAAAATGAAAATTTGAAAAAATGGCAAGGGGTACCCCTTACGATTTTTTCAATTTTTAGACTTTTCCTTCTGGAGACCGTAATAGCTGTTCAAACATTATGAAAATTGGTATACTTATGTAATTTTGCTCGCAGAATTTAATTTTGCAAGCGGCAGGCGCGTATCATTGACCGTTTTTGAGATGCCCAAAAAACGAAAAATTGCAAAAATGGCAAGGGTTACCCCTTACGATTTCTTAAAATTTTAGACTTTTCCTTCTGGAGACCGTAATAGTTGTTCAAACATTATGAAAATTGGAATACTTATGTAATTTTGCTCGTAGAATTTAATGGTGCAAGCGGCAGGCGCGTATCATTGCCCGTTTTTGAGTTATGGCCCAAAACCGAAAATTTAAAAAATGGCAAGGGTTACCCCTTACGATTTTTTCAAATTTTAGACTTTTCCTTCTGGAGACCGTAATAGTAGATCAAACATTATGAAAATTGGTATACTTATGTAATTTTGCTCGTAGAATTTAATGGTGCAAGCGGCAGGCGCGTATCACTGACCGTTTTTGAGTTATGGCCCAAAAACGAAAAAATTGAAAAAATGGCAAGGGGTACCCCTTACGATTTTTTCAATTTTTAGACTTTTCCTTCTGGAGACCGTAATAGTTGTTCAAACATTATGAAAATTGGTGTATATATGTAATTTTGCTCGTAGAACTTAATGGTGCAAGCGGCAGGCGCGTATCATTGACCGTTTTTGAGTTATCGCCCAAAAACGAAAAAATTGAAAAAATAGCAAGGGGTACCCCTTACGATTTTTTCAATTTTTAGACTTTTCCTTCTGGAGACCGTAATAGTTGTTCAAACATTATAAAAATTGGTTTACTTATGTAATTTTGCTCGTAGGATTTAATGGTGCAAGCGGCAGGCGCGTATCATTGACCGTTTTTGAGTTATGGCCCAAAAACGAAAAATTAAAAAAATGGCAAGGGGTACCCCTTACGATTTTTTCAATTTTTAGACTTTTCCTTCTGGAGACCGTAATAGTTGTTCAAACATTATGAAAATTGGTATACTTATGTTATTTTGCTCGTAGAATTTAATGGTGCAAGCGGCAGGCGCGTATCATTGACCGTTTTTGAGTTATGACCCAAAACCGAAAAATTTTAAAAATGGCAAGGGGCACCCCTTACGATTTTTTCAATTTTTAGACTTTTCCTTCTGGAGACCGTAATAGTTGTTCAAACATTATGAAAATTGGTATACTTATGTAATTTTGCTCGTAGAATTTAATGGTGCGAACGGCAGGCGCGTATCATTGACCGTTTTTGAGTTATGGCCCAAAAACGAAAAATTGAAAAAATGGCAAGGGGTACCCCTTACGATTTTTTCAATTTTTAGACTTTTTCTTCTGGAGACCGTAATAGTTGTTCAAACATTATAAAAATTGGTTTACTTATGTAATTTTGCTCGTAGGATTTAATGGTGCAAGCGGCAGGCGCGTATCATTGACCGTTTTTGAGTTATCGCCCAAAAACGAAAAAATTGAAAAAATGGCAAGGGGCACCCCTTACGATTTTTTAAATTTTTAGACTTTTCCTTCTGGAGACCGTAATAGTTGTTCAAACATTATGAAAATTGGTATACTTATGTAATTTTGCTCGTAGAATTTAATGGTGCAAGCGGCAGGCGCGTATCATTGACCGTTTTTGAGTTATGGCCCAAAACCGAAAAATTTAAAAAATGGCAAGAGGCACCCCTTACGATTTTTTCAATTTTTAGACTTTTCCTTCTGGAGACCGTAATAGTTGTTCAAACATTATGAAAATTGGTATACTTATGTAATTTTGCTCGTAAAATTTAATGGTGCAAGCGGCAGGCGCCTATCATTGACCGATTTTGAGTTATGGCCCAAAAACGAAAATTTGAAAAAATGGCATGGGTTACCCCTTACGATTTTTTCAAATTTTAGACTTTTCCTTCTGGAGACCGTAATAGTTGTTCAAACATTATGAAAATTAGTATACTTATGAAATTTTGCTCGTAGAATTTAACGGTGCAAGCGGCAGGCGCGTATCATTGACCGTTTTTGAGTTATCGCCCAAAAACGAAAAAATTAAAAAAATGGCAAGGGGTACCCCTTACGATTTTTTCAATTTTTAGACTTTTCCTTCTGGAGACCGTAATAGTTGTTCAAACATTATGAAAATTGGTGTATATATGTAATTTTGCTCGTAGAACTTAATGGTGCAAGCGACAGGCGCGTATCATTGACCGTTTTTGTTATCGCCCAAAAACGAAAAAATTGAAAAAATGGCAAGGGGTACCCCTTACGATTTTTTCAATTTTTAGACTTTTCCTTCTGGAGACCGTAATAGTTGTTCAAGCATTATGAAAATTGGTATACTTATGTAATTTTGCTCGTAGAATTTAAAGATGCAAGCGGCAGGCGCGTATCATTGACCGTTTATGAGTTACGGCCCAAAAACGAAAAATTGAAAAAATGGCAATGGTACCCCTTACGATTTTATCAATTTTTAGACTTTTCCTTCTGGAGACCGTAATAGTTGTTCAAACATTATGAAAATTGGTGTACTTATGTAATTTTGCTCGTAAAATTTAATAGTGCAAGCGGCAGGCGCGTATCATTGACCGTTTTTGAGTTATGGCCCAAAACCGAAAAATTTAAAAAATGGCAAGGGGTACCCCTTACGATTTTTTCAATTTTTAGACTTTTCCTTCTGGAGACCGTAATAGTTGTTCAAACATTATGAAAATTGGAATACTTATGTAATTTTGCTCGTAGAATTTAATGGTGCAAGCGGCAGGCGCGTATCATTGACCGTTTTTGAGTTATGGCCCAAAACCGAAAAATTTAAAAAATGGCAAGGGGCACCCCTTACGATTTTTTCAATTTTTAGACTTTTCCTTCTGGAGACCGTAATAGTTGTTCAAACATTATGAAAATTGGAATACTTATGTAATTTTGCTCGCAGAATTTAATTGTGCAAGCGGCAGGCGCGTATCATTGACCGTTTTTGAGTTATCGCCCAAAAACGAAAAAATTGAAAAAATGGCAAGGGGTACCCCTTACGATTATTTCAATTTTTAGACTTTTCCTTCTGGAGACCGTAATAGTTGTTCAAACATTATGAAAATTGGTATACTTATGTAATTTTGCTCGCAGAATTTAATTGTGCAAGCGGCAGGCGCGTATCATTGACCGTTTTTGAGTTATGACCCAAAAACGAAAATTTGAAAAAATGGCAAGGGGTACCCCTTACGATTTTTTCAATTTTTAGACTTTTCCTTCTGGAGACCGTAATAGTTGTTCAAACATTATGAAAATTGGTATACTTATGTAATTTTGCTCGCAGAATTTAATTTTGCAAGCGGCAGGCGCGTATCATTGACCGTTTTTGAGATGGCCCAAAAACGAAAAATTGCAAAAATGGCAAGGGTTACCCCTTACGATTTCTTAAAATTTTAGACTTTTCCTTCTGGAGACCGTAATAGTTGTTCAAACATCATGAAAATTGGAATACTTATGTAATTTTGCTCGTAGAATTTAATGGTGCAAGCGGCAGGCGCGTATCATTGCCCGTTTTTGAGTTATGGCCCAAAACCGAAAATTTAAAAAATGGCAAGGGTTACCCCTTACGATTTTTTCAAATTTTAGACTTTTCCTTCTGGAGACCGTAATAGTAGATCAAACATTATGAAAATTGGTATACTTATGTAATTTTGCTCGTAGAATTTAATGGTGCAAGCGGCAGGCGCCTATCATTGACCGTTTTTGAGTTATAGCCCAAAAACGAAAAATTGAAAAAATGGCATGGGTTACCCCTTACGATTTTTTCAAATTTTAGACTTTTCCTTCTGGAGACCGTAATAGTTGTTTAAACATTATGAAAATTGGTATACTTATGTAATTTTGCTCGCAGAATTTAATTGTGCAAGCGGCAGGCGCGTATCATTGACCGTTTTTGAGTTATGACCCAAAAACGAAAATTTGAAAAAATGGCAAGGGGTACACTTACGATTTTTTCAATTTTTAGACTTTTCCTTCTGGAGACCGTAATAGTTGTTCAAACATTATGAAAATTGGTATACTTATGTAATTTTGCTCGCAGAATTTAATGGTGTAAGCGGCAGGCGCCTATCATTGACCGTTTTTGAGTTATGGCCCAAAAACGAAAAATTGAAAAAATGGCATGGGTTACCCCTTACGATTTTTTCAAATTTTAGACTTTTCCTTCTGGAGACCGTAATAGTTGTTCAAACATTATGAAAATTAGTATACTTATGTAATTTTGCTCGTAGAATTTAATGGTGCAAGCGGCAGGCGCGTATCATTGCCAGTTTTTGAGTTATGGCCCAAAACCGAAAATTTAAAAAATGGCAAGGGTTACCCCTTACGATTTTTTCAAATTTTAGACTTTTCCTTCTGGAGACCGTAATAGTTGTTCAAACATTATGAAAATTACTGTATATATGTAATTTTGCTCGTAGAACTTAATGGTGCAAGCGGCAGGCGCGTATCATTGACCGTTTTTGAGTTATCGCCCAAAAACGAAAAAATTGAAAAAATGGCAAGGGGTACCCCTTACGATTTTTTCAATTTTTAGACTTTTCCTTCTGGAGACCGTAATAGTTGTTCAAACATTATGAAAATTGGTATACTTATGTAATTTTGCTCGCAGAATTTAATTGTGCAAGCGGCAGGCGCGTATCATTGACCGTTTTTGAGTTATGGCCCAAAAACGAAAAATTGAAAAAATGGCATGGGTTACCCCTTACGATTTTTTCAAATTTTAGACTTTTCCTTCTGGAGACCGTAATAGTTGTTCAAACATTATGAAAATTAGTATACTTATGTAATTTTGCTCGTAGAATTTAATGGTGCAAGCGGCAGGCGCGTATCATTGACCGTTTTTGAGTTATCGCCCAAAAACGAAAAAATTGAAAAAATGGCAAGGGGTACCCCTTACGATTTTTTCAAATTTTAGACTTTTCCTTCTGGAGACCGTAATAGTTGTTCAAACATTATGAAAATTAGTATACTTATGTAATTTTGCTCGTAGAATTTAATGGTGCAAGCGGCAGGCGCGTATCATTGCCCGTTTTTGAGTTATGGCCCAAAACCGAAAAAATTGAAAAAATGGCAAGGGGTAACCCTTACGATTTTTTCAATTTTTAGACTTTTCCTTCTGGAGACCGTAATAGTTGTTCAAACATTATGAAAATTGGTATACTTATGTAATTTTGCTCGCAGAATTTAATTGTGCAAGCGGCAGGCGCGTATCATTGACCGTTTTTGAGTTATGACCCAAAAACGAAAATTTGAAAAAATGGCAAGGGGTACCCCTTACGATTTTTTCAATTTTTAGACTTTTCCTTCTGGAGACCATAATAGTTGTTCAAACATTATGAAAATTGGTATACTTATGTAATTTTGCTCGCAGAATTTAATTTTGCAAGCGGCAGGCGCGTATCATTGACCGTTTTTGAGATGGCCCAAAAACGAAAAATTGCAAAAATGGCAAGGGTTACCCCTTACGATTTCTTAAAATTTTAGACTTTTCCTTCTGGAGACCGTAATAGTTGTTCAAACATCATGAAAATTGGAATACTTATGTAATTTTGCTCGTAGAATTTAATGGTGCAAGCGGCAGGCGCGTATCATTGCCCGTTTTTGAGTTATGGCCCAAAACCGAAAATTTAAAAAATGGCAAGGGTTACCCCTTACGATTTTTTCAAATTTTAGACTTTTCCTTCTGGAGACCGTAATAGTAGATCAAACATTATGAAAATTGGTATACTTATGTAATTTTGCTCGTAGAATTTAATGGTGCAAGCGGCAGGCGCCTATCATTGACCGTTTTTGAGTTATAGCCCAAAAACGAAAAATTGAAAAAATGGCATGGGTTACCCCTTACGATTTTTTCAAATTTTAGACTTTTCCTTCTGGAGACCGTAATAGTTGTTCAAACATTATGAAAATTGGTATACTTATGTAATTTTGCTCGCAGAATTTAATTGTGCAAGCGGCAGGCGCGTATCATTGACCGTTTTTGAGTTATGACCCAAAAACGAAAATTTGAAAAAATGGCAAGGGGTACCCCTTACGATTTTTTCAATTTTTAGACTTTTCCTTCTGGAGACCGTAATAGTTGTTCAAACATTATGAAAATTGGTATACTTATGTAATTTTGCTCGCAGAATTTAATGGTGTAAGCGGCAGGCGCCTATCATTGACCGTTTTTGAGTTATGGCCCAAAAACGAAAAATTGAAAAAATGGCATGGGTTACCCCTTACGATTTTTTCAAATTTTAGACTTTTCCTTCTGGAGACCGTAATAGTTGTTCAAACATTATGAAAATTAGTATACTTATGTAATTTTGCTCGTAGAATTTAATGGTGCAAGCGGCAGGCGCGTATCATTGCCTGTTTTTGAGTTATGGCCCAAAACCGAAAATTTAAAAAATGGCAAGGGTTACCCCTTACGATTTTTTCAAATTTTAGACTTTTCCTTCTGGAGACCGTAATAGTTGTTCAAACATTATGAAAATTGGTGTATATATGTAATTTTGCTCGTAGAACTTAATGGTGCAAGCGGCAGGCGCGTATCATTGACCGTTTTTGAGTTATCACCCAAAAACGAAAAAATTGAAAAAATGGCAAGGGGTACCCCTTACGATTTTTTCAATTTTTAGACTTTTCCTTCTGGAGACCGTAATAGTTGTTCAAACATTATGAAAATTGGTATACTTATGTAATTTTGCTCGCAGAATTTAATTGTGCAAGCGGCAGGCGCGTATCATTGACCTTTTTTGAGTTATGACCCAAAAACGAAAATTTGAAAAAATGGCAAGGGGTACCCCTTACGATTTTTTCAATTTTTAGACTTTTCCTTCTGGAGACCGTAATAGTTGTTCAAACATTATGAAAATTGGTATACTTATGTAATTTTGCTCGCAGAATTTAATGGTGTAAGCGGCAGGCGCCTATCATTGACCGTTTTTGAGTTATGGCCCAAAAACGAAAAATTGAAAAAATGGCATGGGTTACCCCTTACGATTTTTTCAAATTTTAGACTTTTCCTTCTGGAGACCGTAATAGTTGTTCAAACATTATGAAAATTAGTATACTTATGTAATTTTGCTCGTAGAATTTAATGGTGCAAGCGGCAGGCGCGTATCATTGACCGTTTTTGAGTTATCGCCCAAAAACGAAAAAATTTAAAAAATGGCAAAGGGTACCCCTTACGATTTTTTCAATTTTTAGACTTTTCCTTCTGGAGACCGTAATAGTTGTTCAAACATTATGAAAATTGGTATACTTATGTAATTTTGCTCGCAGAATTTAATTGTGCAAGCGGCAGGCGCGTTTCATTGACCGTTTTTGAGTTATGACCCAAAAACTAAAATTTGAAAAAATGGCAAGGGGTACCCCTTACGATTTTTTCAATTTTTAGACTTTTCCTTCTGGAGACCGTAATAGTTGTTCAAACATTATGAAAATTGGTATACTTATGTAATTTTGCTCGCAGAATTTAATGGTGTAAGCGGCAGGCGCCTATCATTGACCGTTTTTGAGTTATGGCCCAAAAACGAAAAATTGAAAAAATGGCATGGGTTACCCCTTACGATTTTTTCAAATTTTAGACTTTTCCTTCTGGAGACCGTAATAGTTGTTCAAACATTATGAAAATTAGTATACTTATGTAATTTTGCTCGTAGAATTTAATGGTGCAAGCGGCAGGCGCGTATCATTGCCTGTTTTTGAGTTATGGCCCAAAACCGAAAATTTAAAAAATGGCAAGGGTTACCCCTTACGATTTTTTCAAATTTTAGACTTTTCCTTCTACAGACCGTAATAGTTGTTCAAACATTATGAAAATTGGTGTATATATGTAATTTTGCTCGTAGAACTTAATGGTGCAAGCGGCAGGCGCGTATCATTGACCGTTTTTGAGTTATCGCCCAAAAACGAAAAAATTGAAAAAATGGCAAGGGGTACCCCTTACGATTTTTTCAATTTTTAGACTTTTCCTTCTGGAGACCGTAATAGTTGTTCAAACATTATGAAAATTGGTATACTTATGTAATTTTGCTCGCAGAATTTAATTGTGCAAGCGGCAGGCGCGTATCATTGACCGTTTTTGAGTTATGACCCAAAAACGAAAATTTGAAAAAATGGCAAGGGGTACCCCTTACGATTTTTTCAATTTTTAGACTTTTCCTTCTGGAGACCGTAATAGTTGTTCAAACATTATGAAAATTGGTATACTTATGTAATTTTGCTCGCAGAATTTAATGGTGTAAGCGGCAGGCGCCTATCATTGACCGTTTTTGAGTTATGGCCCAAAAACGAAAAATTGAAAAAATGGCATGGGTTACCCCTTACGATTTTTTCAAATTTTAGACTTTTCCTTCTGGAGACCGTAATAGTTGTTCAAACATTATGAAAATTAGTATACTTATGTAATTTTGCTCGTAGAATTTAATGGTGCAAGCGGCAGGCGCGTATCATTGACCGTTTTTGAGTTATCGCCCAAAAACGAAAAAATTGAAAAAATGGCAAAGGGTACCCCTTACGATTTTTTCAATTTTTAGACTTTTCCTTCTGGAGACCGTAATAGTTGTTCAAACATTATGAAAATTGGTATACTTATGTAATTTTGCTCGCAGAATTTAATGGTGTAAGCGGCAGGCGCCTATCATTGACCGTTTTTGAGTTATGACCCAAAAACGAAAATTTGAAAAAATGGCAAGGGGTACCCCTTACGATTTTTTCAATTTTTAGACTTTTCCTTCTGGAGACCGTAATAGTTGTTCAAACATTATGAAAATTGGTATACTTATGTAATTTTGCTCGCAGAATTTAATGGTGTAAGCGGCAGGCGCCTATCATTGACCGTTTTTGAGTTATGACCCAAAAACGAAAATTTGAAAAAATGGCAAGGGGTACCCCTTACGATTTTTTCAATTTTTAGACTTTTCCTTCTGGAGACCGTAATAGTTGTTCAAACATTATGAAAATTGGTATACTTATGTAATTTTGCTCGCAGAATTTAATGGTGTAAGCGGCAGGCGCCTATCATTGACCGTTTTTGAGTTATGGCCCAAAAACGAAAAATTGAAAAAATGGCATGGGTTACCCCTTACGATTTTTTCAAATTTTAGACTTTTCCTTCTGGAGACCGTAATAGTTGTTCAAACATTATGAAAATTAGTATACTTATGTAATTTTGCTCGTAGAATTTAATGGTGCAAGCGGCAGGCGCGTATCATTGACCGTTTTTGAGTTATCGCCCAAAAACGAAAAATTGAAAAAATGGCAAAGGGTACCCCTTACGATTTTTTCAATTTTTAGACTTTTCCTTCTGGAGACCGTAATAGTTGTTCAAACATTATGAAAATTGGTATACTTATGTAATTTTGCTCGCAGAATTTAATTGTGCAAGCGGCAGGCGCGTATCATTGACCGTTTTTGAGTTATGACCCAAAAACGAAAATTTGAAAAAATGGCAAGGGGTACCCCTTACGATTTTTTCAATTTTTAGACTTTTCCTTCTGGAGACCGTAATAGTTGTTCAAACATTATGAAAATTGGTATACTTATGTAATTTTGCTCGCAGAATTTAATTTTGCAAGCGGCAGGCGCGTATCATTGACCGTTTTTGAGATGGCCCAAAAACGAAAAATTGCAAAAATGGCAAGGGTTACCCCTTACGATTTCTTAAAATTTTAGACTTTTCCTTCTGGAGACCGTAATAGTTGTTCAAACATCATGAAAATTGGAATACTTATGTAATTTTGCTCGTAGAATTTAATGGTGCAAGCGGCAGGCGCGTATCATTGCCCGTTTTTGAGTTATGGCCCAAAACCGAAAATTTAAAAAATGGCAAGGGTTACCCCTTACGATTTTTTCAAATTTTAGACTTTTCCTTCTGGAGACCGTAATAGTAGATCAAACATTATGAAAATTGGTATACTTATGTAATTTTGCTCGTAGAATTTAATGGTGCAAGCGGCAGGCGCCTATCATTGACCGTTTTTGAGTTATAGCCCAAAAACGAAAAATTGAAAAAATGGCATGGGTTACCCCTTACGATTTTTTCAAATTTTAGACTTTTCCTTCTGGAGACCGTAATAGTTGTTCAAACATTATGAAAATTGGTATACTTATGTAATTTTGCTCGCAGAATTTAATTGTGCAAGCGGCAGGCGCGTATCATTGACCGTTTTTGAGTTATGACCCAAAAACAAAAATTTGAAAAAATGGCAAGGGGTACCCCTTACGATTTTTTCAATTTTTAGACTTTTCCTTCTGGAGACCGTAATAGTTGTTCAAACATTATGAAAATTGGTATACTTATGTAATTTTGCTCGCAGAATTTAATGGTGTAAGCGGCAGGCGCCTATCATTGACCGTTTTTGAGTTATGGCCCAAAAACGAAAAATTGAAAAAATGGCATGGGTTACCCCTTACGATTTTTTCAAATTTTAGACTTTTCCTTCTGGAGACCGTAATAGTTGTTCAAACATTATGAAAATTAGTATACTTATGTAATTTTGCTCGTAGAATTTAATGGTGCAAGCGGCAGGCGCGTATCATTGCCTGTTTTTGAGTTATGGCCCAAAACCGAAAATTTAAAAAATGGCAAGGGTTACCCCTTACGATTTTTTCAAAGTTTAGACTTTTCCTTCTGGAGACCGTAATAGTAGATCAAACATTATGAAAATTGGTATACTTATGTAATTTTGCTCGTAGAATTTAATGGTGCAAGCGGCAGGCGCCTATCATTGACCGTTTTTGAGTTATAGCCCAAAAACGAAAAATTGAAAAAATGGCATGGGTTACCCCTTACGATTTTTTCAAATTTTAGACTTTTCCTTCTGGAGACCGTAATAGTTGTTCAAACATTATGAAAATTGGTATACTTATGTAATTTTGCTCGCAGAATTTAATTGTGCAAGCGGCAGGCGCGTATCATTGCCCGTTTTTGAGTTATGGCCCAAAACCGAAAATTTAAAAAATGGCAAGGGTTACCCCTTACGATTTTTTCAAATTTTAGACTTTTCCTTCTGGAGACCGTAATAGTAGATCAAACATTATGAAAATTGGTATACTTATGTAATTTTGCTCGTAGAATTTAATGGTGCAAGCGGCAGGCGCCTATCATTGACCGTTTTTGAGTTATAGCCCAAAAACGAAAAATTGAAAAAATGGCATGGGTTACCCCTTACGATTTTTTCAAATTTTAGACTTTTCCTTCTGGAGACCGTAATAGTTGTTCAAACATTATGAAAATTGGTATACTTATGTAATTTTGCTCGCAGAATTTAATTGTGCAAGCGGCAGGCGCGTATCATTGACCGTTTTTGAGTTATGACCCAAAAACGAAAATTTGAAAAAATGGCAAGGGGTACCCCTTACGATTTTTTCAATTTTTAGACTTTTCCTTCTGGAGACCGTAATAGTTGTTCAAACATTATGAAAATTGGTATACTTATGTAATTTTGCTCGTAGAATTTAATGGTGCAAGCGGCAGGCGCCTATCATTGACCGTTTTTGAGTTATAGCCCAAAAACGAAAAATTGAAAAAATGGCAAGGGGTACCCCTTACGATTTTTTCAAATTTTAGACTTTTCCTTCTGGAGACCGTAATAGTTGTTCAAACATTATGAAAATTAGTATACTTATGTAATTTTGCTCGTAGAATTTAATGGTGCAAGCGGCAGGCGCGTATCATTGACCGTTTTTGAGTTATCGCCCAAAAACGAAAAAATTGAAAAAATGGCAAGGGGTACCCCTTACGATTTTTTCAATTTTTAGACTTTTCCTTCTGGAGACCGTAATAGTTGTTCAAACATTATGAAAATTGGTATACTTATGTAATTTTGCTCGCAGAATTTAATTGTGCAAGCGGCAGGCGCGTATCATTGACCGTTTTTGAGTTATGACCCAAAAACGAAAATTTGAAAAAATGGCAAGGGGTACCCCTTACGATTTTTTCAATTTTTAGACTTTTCCTTCTGGAGACCGTAATAGTAGATCAAACATTATGAAAATTGGTATACTTATGTAATTTTGCTCGCAGAATTTAATTGTGCAAGCGGCAGGCGCCTATCATTGACCGTTTTTGAGTTATGGCCCAAAACCGAAAAATTTAAAAAATGGCATGGGTTACCCCTTACGATTTTTTCAAATTTTAGACTTTTCCTTCTGGAGACCGTAATAGTTGTTCAAACATTATGAAAATTGGTATACTTATGTAATTTTGCTCGCAGAATTTAATTTTGCAAGCGGCAGGCGCGTATCATTGACCGTTTTTGAGATGGCCCAGAAACGAAAAATTGCAAAATTGGCAAGGGTTACCCCTTACGATTTCTTAAAATTTTAGACTTTTCCTTCTGGAGACCGTAATAGTTGTTCAAACATTATAAAAATTGGTTTACTTATGTAATTTTGCTCGTAGAATTTAATGGTGCAAGCGGCAGGCGCGTATCATTGACCGTTTTTGAGTTATCGCCCAAAAACGAAAAAATTGAAAAAATGGCAAGAGGTACCCCTTACGATTTTTTCAATTTTTAGACTTTTCCTTCTGGAGACCGTAATAGTTGTTCAAACATTATGAAAATTGGTATACTTATGTAATTTTGCTCGCAGAATTTCATTGTGCAAGCGGCAGGCGCGTATCATTGACCGTTTTTGAGTTATGACCCAAAAACGAAAATTTGAAAAAATGGCAAGGGGTACCCCTTACGATTTTTTCAATTTTTAGACTTTTCCTTCTGGAGACCGTAATAGTAGATCAAACATTATGAAAATTGGTATACTTATGTAATTTTGCTCGTAGAATTTAATTGTGCAAGCGGCAGGCGCCTATCATTGACCGTTTTTGAGTTATGGCCCAAAACCGAAAAATTTAAAAAATGGCATGGGTTACCCCTTACGATTTTTTCAAATTTTAGACTTTTCCTTCTGGAGACCGTAATAGTTGTTCAAACATTATGAAAATTGGTATACTTATGTAATTTTGCTCGCAGAATTTAATTTTGCAAGCGGCAGGCGCGTATCATTGACCGTTTTTGAGATGGCCCAAAAACGAAAAATTGCAAAAATGGCAAGGGTTACCCCTTACGATTTCTTAAAATTTTAGACTTTTCCTTCTGGAGACCGTAATAGTTGTTCAAACATTATAAAAATTGGTTTACTTATGTAATTTTGCTCGTAGAATTTAATGGTGCAAGCGGCAGGCGCGTATCATTGACCGTTTTTGAGTTATGGCCCAAAACCGAAAAATTTAAAAAATGGCAAGGGGCACCCCTTACGATTTTTTCAATTTTTAGACTTTTCCTTCTGGAGACCGTAATAGTTGTTCAAACATTATGAAAATTGGTATACTTATGTAATTTTGCTCGCAGAATTTAATTTTGCAAGCGGCAGGCGCGTATCATTGACCGTTTTTGAGATGGCCCAAAAACGAAAAATTGCAAAATTGGCAAGGGTTACCCCTTACGATTTCTTAAAATTTTAGACTTTTCCTTCTGGAGACCGTAATAGTTGTTCAAACATTATAAAAATTGGTTTACTTATGTAATTTTGCTCGTAGAATTTAATGGTGCAAGCGGCAGGCGCGTATCATTGACCGTTTTTGAGTTATCGCCCAAAAACGAAAAAATTGAAAAAATGGCAAGAGGTACCCCTTACGATTTTTTCAATTTTTAGACTTTTCCTTCTGGGGACCGTAATAGTTGTTCAAACATTATGAAAATTGGTATACTTATGTAATTTTGCTCGCAGAATTTCATTGTGCAAGCGGCAGGCGCGTATCATTGACCGTTTTTGAGTTATGACCCAAAAACGAAAATTTGAAAAAATGGCAAGGGGTACCCCTTACGATTTTTTCAATTTTTAGACTTTTCCTTCTGGAGACCGTAATAGTAGATCAAACATTATGAAAATTGGTATACTTATGTAATTTTGCTCGTAGAATTTAATTGTGCAAGCGGCAGGCGCCTATCATTGACCGTTTTTGAGTTATGGCCCAAAACCGAAAAATTTAAAAAATGGCATGGGTTACCCCTTACGATTTTTTCAAATTTTAGACTTTTCCTTCTGGAGACCGTAATAGTTGTTCAAACATTATGAAAATTGGTATACTTATGTAATTTTGCTCGCAGAATTTAATTTTGCAAGCGGCAGGCGCGTATCATTGACCGTTTTTGAGATGGCCCAAAAACGAAAAATTGCAAAAATGGCAAGGGTTACCCCTTACGATTTCTTAAAATTTTAGACTTTTCCTTCTGGAGACCGTAATAGTTGTTCAAACATTATAAAAATTGGTTTACTTATGTAATTTTGCTCGTAGAATTTAATGGTGCAAGCGGCAGGCGCGTATCATTGACCGTTTTTGAGTTATGGCCCAAAACCGAAAAATTTAAAAAATGGCAAGGGGCACCCCTTACGATTTTTTCAATTTTTAGACTTTTCCTTCTGGAGACCGTAATAGTTGTTCAAACATTATGAAAATTGGTATACTTATGTAATTTTGCTCGCAGAATTTAATTGTGCAAGCGGCAGGCGCGTATCATTGACCGTTTTTGAGATGGCCCAAAAACGAAAAATTGCAAAAATGGCAAGGGTTACCCCTTACGATTTCTTAAAATTTTAGACTTTTCCTTCTGGAGACCGTAATAGTTCAAACATTATAAAAATTGGTTTACTTATGTAATTTTGCTCGTAGAATTTAATGGTGCAAGCGGCAGGCGCGTATCATTGACCGTTTTTGAGTTATCGCCCAAAAACGAAAAATTGAAAAAATGGCAAGGGGTACCCCTTACGATTTTTTTAATTTTTAGACTTTTCCTTCTGGAGACCGTAATAGTTGTTCAAACATTATGAAAATTGGTATACTTATGTAATTTTGCTCGAAGAATTTAATGGTGCAAGCGGCAGGCGCGTATTATTGACCGTTTATGAGTTACGGCCCAAAAACGAAAAATTGAAAAAATGGCAATGGGTACCCCTTACGATTTTATCAATTTTTTGACTTTTCCTTCTGGAGACCGTAATAGTTGTTCAAACATTATAAAAATTGGTGTACTTATGTAATTTTGCTCGTAGAATTTAATTATGCAAGCGGCAGGCGCGTATCATTGACCGTTTTTGAGTTATGGCCCAAAACCGAAAAATTTAAAAAATGGCAAGAGGCACCCCTTACGATTTTATCAATTTTTAGACTTTTCCTTCTGGAGACCGTAATAGTTGTTCAAACATTATGAAAATTGGTGTACTTATGTAATTTTGCTCGTAAAATTTAATGGTGCAAGCGGCAGGCGCGTATCATTGACCGTTTTTGAGTTATGGCCCAAAACCGAAAAATTTAAAAAATGGCAAGGGGTACCCCTTACGATTTTTTCAATTTTTAGACTTTTCCTTCTGGAGACCGTAATAGTTGTTCAAACATTATGAAAATTGGAATACTTATGTAATTTTGCTCGTAGAATTTAATGGTGCAAGCGGCAGGCGCGTATCATTGACCGTTTTTGAGTTATCGCCCAAAACCGAAAAATTTAAAAAATGGCAAGAGGCACCCCTTACAAATTTTTCAATTTTTAGACTTTTCCTTCTGGAGACCGTAATAGTTGTTCAAACATTATGAAAATTGGAATACTTATGTAATTTTGCTCGTAGAATTTAATGGTGCAAGCGGCAGGCGCGTATCATTGACCGTTTTTGAGTTATGGCCCAAAACCGAAAATTTAAAAAATGGCAAGGGTTACCCCTTACGATTTTTTCAAATTTTAGACTTTTCCTTCTGGAGACCGTAATAGTAGTTCAAACATTATGAAAATTGGTGTACTTATGTAATTTTGCTCGTAGAATTTAATGGTGCAAGCGGCAGGCGCCTATCATTGACCGATTTTGAGTTATGGCATAAAAACGAAAAATTGAAAAAATGGCATGGGTTACCCCATACGATTTTTTCAAATTTTAGACTTTTCCTTCTGGAGACCGTAATAGTTGTTCAAACATTATGAAAATTGGTATACTTATGTAATTTTGCTCGTAGAATTTAATGGTGCAAGCGGCAGGCGCGTATCATTGACCGTTTTTGAGTTATGGCCCAAAACCGAAAAATTTAAAAAATGGCAAGGGGTACCCCTTACGATTTTTTCAATTTTTAGACTTTTCCTTTTGGAGACCGTAATAGTTGTTCAAACATTATGAAAATTGGTATACTTATGTAATTTTGCTCGCAGAATTTAATTGTGCAAGCGGCAGGCGCGTATCATTGACCGTTTTTGAGATGGCCCAAAAACGAAAAATTGCAAAAATGGCAAGGGTTACCCCTTACGATTTCTTAAAATTTTAGACTTTTCCTTCTGGAGACCGTAATAGTTGTTCAAACATTATAAAAATTGGTTTACTTATGTAATTTTGCTCGTAGAATTTAATGGTGCAAGCGGCAGGCGCGTATCATTGACCGTTTTTGAGTTATCACCCAAAAACGAAAAATTAAAAAAATGGCAAGGGTTACCCTTACGATTTTTTCAAATTTTAGACTTTTCCTTCTGGAGACCGTAATAGTAGATCAAACATTATGAAAATTGGTATACTTATGTAATTTTGCTCGTAGAATTTAATGGTGCAAGCGGCAGGCGCGTATCATTGACCGTTTTTGAGTTATGGCCCAAAACCGAAAAATTTAAAAAATTACAAGGGGTACCCCTTACGATTTTTTCAATTTTTAGACTTTTCCTTCTGGAGACCGTAATAGTTGTTCAAACATTATGAAAATTGGTATACTTATGTAATTTTGCTCGCAGAATTTAATGGTGCAAGCGGCAGGCGCCTATCATTGACCGTTTTTGAGTTATAGCCCAAAAACGAAAAATTGAAAAAATGGCAAGGGGTACCCCTTACGATTTTTTCAAATTTTAGACTTTTCCTTCTGGAGACCGTAATAGTTGTTCAAACATTATGAAAATTAGTATACTTATGTAATTTTGCTCGTAGAATTTAATGGTGCAAGCGGCAGGCGCGTATCATTGACCGTTTTTGAGTTATCGCCCAAAAACGAAAAAATTGAAAAAATGGCAAGGGGTACCCCTTACGATTTTTTCAATTTTTAGACTTTTCCTTCTGGAGACCGTAATAGTTGTTCAAACATTATGAAAATTGGTATACTTATGTAATTTTGCTCGCAGAATTTAATTGTGCAAGCGGCAGGCGCGTATCATTGACCGTTTTTGAGTTATGACCCAAAAACGAAAATTTGAAAAAATGGCAAGGGGTACCCCTTACGATTTTTTCAATTTTTAGACTTTTCCTTCTGGAGACCGTAATAGTAGATCAAACATTATGAAAATTGGTATACTTATGTAATTTTGCTCGTAGAATTTAATTGTGCAAGCGGCAGGCGCCTATCATTGACCGTTTTTGAGTTATGGCCCAAAACCGAAAAATTTAAAAAATGGCATGGGTTACCCCTTACGATTTTTTCAAATTTTAGACTTTTCCTTCTGGAGACCGTAATAGTTGTTCAAACATTATGAAAATTGGTATACTTATGTAATTTTGCTCGCAGAATTTAATTTTGCAAGCGGCAGGCGCGTATCATTGACCGTTTTTGAGATGGCCCAAAAACGAAAAATTGCAAAATTGGCAAGGGTTACCCCTTACGATTTCTTAAAATTTTAGACTTTTCCTTCTGGAGACCGTAATAGTTGTTCAAACATTATAAAAATTGGTTTACTTATGTAATTTTGCTCGTAGAATTTAATGGTGCAAGCGGCAGGCGCGTATCATTGACCGTTTTTGAGTTATCGCCCAAAAACGAAAAAATTGAAAAAATGGCAAGGGGTACCCCTTACGATTTTTTCAATTTTTAGACTTTTCCTTCTGGAGACCGTAATAGTTGTTCAAACATTATGAAAATTGGTATACTTATGTAATTTTGCTCGCAGAATTTAATTGTGCAAGCGGCAGGCGCGTATCATTGACCGTTTTTGAGTTATGACCCAAAAACGAAAATTTGAAAAAATGGCAAGGGGTACCCCTTACGATTTTTTCAATTTTTAGACTTTTCCTTCTGGAGACCGTAATAGTAGATCAAACATTATGAAAATTGGTATACTTATGTAATTTTGCTCGTAGAATTTAATTGTGCAAGCGGCAGGCGCCTATCATTGACCGTTTTTGAGTTATGGCCCAAAACCGAAAAATTTAAAAAATGGCATGGGTTACCCCTTACGATTTTTTCAAATTTTAGACTTTTCCTTCTGGAGACCGTAATAGTTGTTCAAACATTATGAAAATTGGTATACTTATGTAATTTTGCTCGCAGAATTTAATTTTGCAAGCGGCAGGCGCGTATCATTGACCGTTTTTGAGATGGCCCAAAAACGAAAAATTGCAAAAATGGCAAGGGTTACCCCTTACGATTTTATCAATTTTTAGACTTTTCCTTCTGGAGACCGTAATAGTTGTTCAAACATTATGAAAATTGGTGTACTTATGTAATTTTGCTCGTAAAATTTAATGGTGCAAGCGGCAGGCGCGTATCATTGACCGTTTTTGAGTTATGGCCCAAAACCGAAAAATTTAAAAAATGGCAAGAGGTACCCCTTACGATTTTTTCAATTTTTAGACTTTTCCTTCTGGAGACCGTAATAGTTGTTCAAACATTATGAAAATTGGAATACTTATGTAATTTTGCTCGTAGAATTTAATGGTGCAAGCGGCAGGCGCGTATCATTGACCGTTTTTGAGTTATGGCCCAAAACCGAAAAATTTAAAAAATGGCAAGAGGCACCCCTTACAAATTTTTCAATTTTTAGACTTTTCCTTCTGGAGACCGTAATAGTTGTTCAAACATTATGAAAATTGGAATACTTATGTAATTTTGCTCGTAGAATTTAATGGTGCAAGCGGCAGGCGCGTATCATTGACCGTTTTTGAGTTATGGCCCAAAACCGAAAATTTAAAAAATGGCAAGGGTTACCCCTTACGATTTTTTCAAATTTTAGACTTTTCCTTCTGGAGACCGTAATAGTAGTTCAAACATTATGAATTGGTGTACTTATGTAATTTTGCTCGTAGAATTTAATGGTGCAAGCGGCAGGCGCCTATCATTGACCGATTTTGAGTTATGGCATAAAAACGAAAAATTGAAAAAATGGCATGGGTTACCCCATACGATTTTTTCAAATTTTAGACTTTTCCTTCTGGAGACCGTAATAGTTGTTCAAACATTATGAAAATTGGTATACTTATGTAATTTTGCTCGTAGAATTTAATGGTGCAAGCGGCAGGCGCGTATCATTGACCGTTTTTGAGTTATGGCCCAAAACCGAAAAATTTAAAAAATGGCAAGGGGTACCCCTTACGATTTTTTCAATTTTTAGACTTTTCCTTTTGGAGACCGTAATAGTTGTTCAAACATTATGAAAATTGGTATACTTATGTAATTTTGCTCGCAGAATTTAATTGTGCAAGCGGCAGGCGCGTATCATTGACCGTTTTTGAGATGGCCCAAAAACGAAAAATTGCAAAAATGGCAAGGGTTACCCCTTACGATTTCTTAAAATTTTAGACTTTTCCTTCTGGAGACCGTAATAGTTGTTCAAACATTATAAAAATTGGTTTACTTATGTAATTTTGCTCGTAGAATTTAATGGTGCAAGCGGCAGGCGCGTATCATTGACCGTTTTTGAGTTATCACCCAAAAACGAAAAATTAAAAAAATGGCAAGGGTTACCCTTACGATTTTTTCAAATTTTAGACTTTTCCTTCTGGAGACCGTAATAGTAGATCAAACATTATGAAAATTGGTATACTTATGTAATTTTGCTCGTAGAATTTAATGGTGCAAGCGGCAGGCGCGTATCATTGACCGTTTTTGAGTTATGGCCCAAAACCGAAAAATTTAAAAAATTACAAGGGGTACCCCTTACGATTTTTTCAATTTTTAGACTTTTCCTTCTGGAGACCGTAATAGTTGTTCAAACATTATGAAATTTGGTATACTTATGTAATTTTGCTCGCAGAATTTAATTTTGCAAGCGGCAGGCGCGTATCATTGACCGTTTTTGAGATGGCCCAAAAACGAAAAATTGCAAAAATGGCAAGGGTTACCCCTTACGATTTCTTAAAATTTTAGACTTTTCCTTCTGGAGACCGTAATAGTTGTTCAAACATCATGAAAATTGGAATACTTATGTAATTTTGCTCGTAGAATTTAATGGTGCAAGCGGCAGGCGCGTATCATTGCCCGTTTTTGAGTTATGGCCCAAAACCGAAAATTTAAAAAATGGCAAGGGTTACCCCTTACGATTTTTTCAAATTTTAGACTTTTCCTTCTGGAGACCGTAATAGTAGATCAAACATTATGAAAATTAGTATACTTATGTAATTTTGCTCGTAGAATTTAATGGTGCAAGCGGCAGGCGCCTATCATTGACCATTTTTGAGTTATAGCCCAAAAACGAAAAATTGAAAAAATGGCATGGGTTACCCCTTACGATTTTTTCAAATTTTAGACTTTTCCTTCTGGAGACCGTAATAATTGTTCAAACATTATGAAAATTGGTATACTTATGTAATTTTGCTCGCAGAATTTAATTGTGCAAGCGGCAGGCGCGTATCATTGACCGTTTTTGAGTCATGACCCAAAAACGAAAATTTGAAAAAATGGCAAGGGTTACCCCTTACGATTTTTTCAAATTTTAGACTTTTCCTTCTGGAGACCGTAATAGTAGATCAAACATTATGAAAATTAGTATACTTATGTAATTTTGCTCGCAGAATTTAATGGTGTAAGCGGCAGGCGCCTATCATTGACCGTTTTTGAGTTATGGCCCAAAAACGAAAAATTGAAAAAATGGCATGGGTTACCCCTTACGATTTTTTCAAATTTTAGACTTTTCCTTCTAGAGACCGTAATAGTTGTTCAAACATTATGAAAATTAGTATACTTATGTAATTTTGCTCGTAGAATTTAATGGTGCAAGCGGCAGGCGCGTATCATTGACCGTTTTTGAGTTATCGCCCAAAAACGAAAAAATTGAAAAAATGGCAAGGGGTACCCCTTACGATTTTTTCAATTTTTAGACTTTTCCTTCTGGAGACCGTAATAGTTGTTCAAACATTATGAAAATTGGTATACTTATGTAATTTTGCTCGCAGAATTTAATTGTGCAAGCGGCAGGCGCGTATCATTGACCGTTTTTGAGTTATGACCCAAAAACGAAAATTTGAAAAAATGGCAAGGGGTACCACTTACGATTTTTTCAATTTTTAGACTTTTCCTTCTGGAGACCGTAATAGTTGTTCAAACATTATGAAAATTGGTATACTTATGTAATTTTGCTCGCAGAATTTAATTTTGCAAGCGGCAGGCGCGTATCATTGACCGTTTTTGAGATGGCCCAAAAACGAAAAATTGCAAAAATGGCAAGGGGTACCCCTTACGATTTCTTAAAATTTTAGACTTTTCCTTCTGGAGACCGTAATAGTTGTTCAAACATCATGAAAATTGGAATACTTATGTAATTTTGCTCGTAGAATTTAATGGTGCAAGCGGCAGGCGCGTATCATTGCCCGTTTTTGAGTTATGGCCCAAAACCGAAAATTTAAAAAATGGCAAGGGTTACCCCTTACTATTTTTTCAAATTTTAGACTTTTCCTTCTGGAGCCGTAATAGTAGATCAAACATTATGAAAATTGGTATACTTATGTAATTTTGCTCGTAGAATTTAATGGTGCAAGCGGCAGGCGCCTATCATTGACCGTTTTTGAGTTATAGCCCAAAAACGAAAAATTGAAAAAATGGCATGGGTTACCCCTTACGATTTTTTCAAATTTTAGACTTTTCCTTCTGGAGACCGTAATAGTTGTTCAAACATTATGAAAATTAGTATACTTATGTAATTTTGCTCGTAGAATTTAATGGTGCAAGCGGCAGGCGCGTATCATTGACCGTTTTTGAGTTATCGCCCAAAAACGAAAAAATTGAAAAAATGGCAAGGGGTACCCCTTACGATTTTTTCAATTTTTAGACTTTTCCTTCTGGAGACCGTAATAGTTGTTCAAACATTATGAAAATTGGTATACTTATGTAATTTTGCTCGCAGAATTTAATTGTGCAAGCGGCAGGCGCGTATCATTGACCGTTTTTGAGTTATGACCCAAAAACGAAAATTTGAAAAAATGGCAAGGGGTACCCCTTACGATTTTTTCAATTTTTAGACTTTTCCTTCTGGAGACCGTAATAGTAGATCAAACATTATGAAAATTGGTTTACTTATGTAATTTTGCTCGTAGAATTTAATTGTGCAAGCGGCAGGCGCCTATCATTGACCGTTTTTAAATTATGGCCCAAAAACGAAAAATTGAAAAAATGGCATGGGTTACCCCTTACGATTTTTTCAAATTTTAGACTTTTCCTTCTGGAGACCGTAATAGTTGTTCAAACATTATGAAAATTGGTATACTTATGTAATTTTGCTCGCAGAATTTAATTTTGCAAGCGGCAGGCGCGTATCATTGACCGTTTTTGAGATGGCCCAAAAACGAAAAATTGCAAAAATGGCAAGGGTTACCCCTTACGATTTCTTAAAATTTTAGACTTTTCCTTCTGGAGACCGTAATAGTTGTTCAAACATTATAAAAATTGGTTTACTTATGTAATTTTGCTCGTAGAATTTAATGGTGCAAGCGGCAGGCGCCTATCATTGACCATTTTTGAGTTATAGCCCAAAAACGAAAAATTGAAAAAATGGCATGGGTTACCCCTTACGATTTTTTCAAATTTTAGACTTTTCCTTCTGGAGACCGTAATAATTGTTCAAACATTATGAAAATTGGTATACTTATGTAATTTTGCTCGCAGAATTTAATTG
Organism: Harpalus rubripes; assembly: GCA_963082715.1. Classification (NCBI taxonomy): domain Eukaryota; kingdom Metazoa; phylum Arthropoda; class Insecta; order Coleoptera; family Carabidae; genus Harpalus; species Harpalus rubripes. The sequence continues at coordinate 38,923,475 of OY720454.1, forward strand.
TGCAAGCGGCAGGCGCGTATCATTGACCGTTTTTGAGTCATGACCCAAAAACGAAAATTTGAAAAAATGGCAAGGGTTACCCCTTACGATTTTTTCAAATTTTAGACTTTTCCTTCTGGAGACCGTAATAGTAGATCAAACATTATGAAAATTAGTATACTTATGTAATTTTGCTCGCAGAATTTAATGGTGTAAGCGGCAGGCGCCTATCATTGACCGTTTTTGAGTTATGGCCCAAAAACGAAAAATTGAAAAAATGGCATGGGTTACCCCTTACGATTTTTTCAAATTTTAGACTTTTCCTTCTAGAGACCGTAATAGTTGTTCAAACATTATGAAAATTAGTATACTTATGTAATTTTGCTCGTAGAATTTAATGGTGCAAGCGGCAGGCGCGTATCATTGACCGTTTTTGAGTTATCGCCCAAAAACGAAAAAATTGAAAAAATGGCAAGGGGTACCCCTTACGATTTTTTCAATTTTTAGACTTTTCCTTCTGGAGACCGTAATAGTTGTTCAAACATTATGAAAATTGGTATACTTATGTAATTTTGCTCGCAGAATTTAATTGTGCAAGCGGCAGGCGCGTATCATTGACCGTTTTTGAGTTATGACCCAAAAACGAAAATTTGAAAAAATGGCAAGGGGTACCACTTACGATTTTTTCAATTTTTAGACTTTTCCTTCTGGAGACCGTAATAGTTGTTCAAACATTATGAAAATTGGTATACTTATGTAATTTTGCTCGCAGAATTTAATTTTGCAAGCGGCAGGCGCGTATCATTGACCGTTTTTGAGATGGCCCAAAAACGAAAAATTGCAAAAATGGCAAGGGGTACCCCTTACGATTTCTTAAAATTTTAGACTTTTCCTTCTGGAGACCGTAATAGTTGTTCAAACATCATGAAAATTGGAATACTTATGTAATTTTGCTCGTAGAATTTAATGGTGCAAGCGGCAGGCGCGTATCATTGCCCGTTTTTGAGTTATGGCCCAAAACCGAAAATTTAAAAAATGGCAAGGGTTACCCCTTACTATTTTTTCAAATTTTAGACTTTTCCTTCTGGAGCCGTAATAGTAGATCAAACATTATGAAAATTGGTATACTTATGTAATTTTGCTCGTAGAATTTAATGGTGCAAGCGGCAGGCGCCTATCATTGACCGTTTTTGAGTTATAGCCCAAAAACGAAAAATTGAAAAAATGGCATGGGTTACCCCTTACGATTTTTTCAAATTTTAGACTTTTCCTTCTGGAGACCGTAATAGTTGTTCAAACATTATGAAAATTAGTATACTTATGTAATTTTGCTCGTAGAATTTAATGGTGCAAGCGGCAGGCGCGTATCATTGACCGTTTTTGAGTTATCGCCCAAAAACGAAAAAATTGAAAAAATGGCAAGGGGTACCCCTTACGATTTTTTCAATTTTTAGACTTTTCCTTCTGGAGACCGTAATAGTTGTTCAAACATTATGAAAATTGGTATACTTATGTAATTTTGCTCGCAGAATTTAATTGTGCAAGCGGCAGGCGCGTATCATTGACCGTTTTTGAGTTATGACCCAAAAACGAAAATTTGAAAAAATGGCAAGGGGTACCCCTTACGATTTTTTCAATTTTTAGACTTTTCCTTCTGGAGACCGTAATAGTAGATCAAACATTATGAAAATTGGTTTACTTATGTAATTTTGCTCGTAGAATTTAATTGTGCAAGCGGCAGGCGCCTATCATTGACCGTTTTTAAATTATGGCCCAAAAACGAAAAATTGAAAAAATGGCATGGGTTACCCCTTACGATTTTTTCAAATTTTAGACTTTTCCTTCTGGAGACCGTAATAGTTGTTCAAACATTATGAAAATTGGTATACTTATGTAATTTTGCTCGCAGAATTTAATTTTGCAAGCGGCAGGCGCGTATCATTGACCGTTTTTGAGATGGCCCAAAAACGAAAAATTGCAAAAATGGCAAGGGTTACCCCTTACGATTTCTTAAAATTTTAGACTTTTCCTTCTGGAGACCGTAATAGTTGTTCAAACATTATAAAAATTGGTTTACTTATGTAATTTTGCTCGTAGAATTTAATGGTGCAAGCGGCAGGCGCGTATCATTGACCGTTTTTGAGTTATGGCCCAAAACCGAAAAATTTAAAAAATGGCAAGGGGCACCCCTTACGATTTTTTCAATTTTTAGACTTTTCCTTCTGGAGACCGCAATAGTTGCTCAAACATTATGAAAATTGGTATACTTATGTAATTTTGCTCGCAGAATTTAATTGTGCAAGCGGCAGGCGCGTATCATTGACCGTTTTTGAGATGGCCCAAAAACGAAAAATTGCAAAAATGGCAAGGGTTACCCCTTACGATTTCTTAAAATTTTAGACTTTTACTTCTGGAGACCGTAATAGTTGTTCAAACATTATAAAAATTGGTTTACTTATGTAATTTTGCTCGTAGAATTTAATGGTGCAAGCGGCAGGCGCGTATCATTGACCGTTTTTGAGTTATCGCCCAAAAACGAAAAATTGAAAAAATGGCAAGGGGTACCCCTTACGATTTTTTTAATTTTTAGACTTTTCCTTCTGGAGACCGTAATAGTTGTTCAAACATTATGAAAATTGGTATACTTATGTAATTTTGCTCGAAGAATTTAATGGTGCAAGCGGCAGGCGCGTATCATTGACCGTTTTTGAGTTATGGACCAAAACCGAAAAATTTAAAAAATGGCAAGGGGTACCCCTTACGATTTTTTCAATTTTTAGACTTTTCCTTCTGGAGACCGTAATAGTTGTTCAAACATTATGAAAATTGGTATACTTATGTAATTTTGCTCGCAGAATTTAATTGTGCAAGCGGCAGGCGCGTATCATTGACCGTTTTTGAGTTATGACCCAAAAACGAAAATTTGAAAAAATGGCAAGGGGTACCCCTTACGATTTTTTCAATTTTTAGACTTTTCCTTCTGGAGACCGTAATAGTTGTTCAAACATTATGAAAATTGGTATACTTATGTAATTTTGCTCGCAGAATTTAATTTTGCAAGCGGCAGGCGCGTATCATTGACCGTTTTTGAGATGGCCCAAAAACGAAAAATTGCAAAAATGGCAAGGGTTACCCCTTACGATTTCTTAAAATTTTAGACTTTTCCTTCTGGAGACCGTAATAGTTGTTCAAACATCATGAAAATTGGAATACTTATGTAATTTTGCTCGTAGAATTTAATAGTGCAAGCGTCAGGCGCGTATCATTGACCGTTTTTGAGTTATGGCCCACAAACGGAAAATTGGAAAATGGCAAGAGGTACCCCTTAAGATTTTTTCAATTTTTATACTTTTCCTTCTGGAGACCGTAATAGTTGTTCAAACATTATGAAATTTGGTATACTTATGTAATTTTGCTCGTAGAATTTAATGGTGCAAGCGGTAGGCGCGTATCATTTGACCGTTTTTGAGTTATGGCCCAAAAACGAAAAATTGAAAAAATGGCAAGGGGTACCCCTTACGATTTTTTCAATTTTTCGACTTTTCCTTCTGGAGACCGTAATAGTTGTTCAAACATTATGAAAATTGTTATACTTATGTAATTTTGCTCGTAGAATTTAATGGTGCAAGCGGCAGGCGCGTATCATTGACCGTTTTTGAGTTATGGCTTAAAAACGATAAATTGAAAAATAGCAAGGGGTACCCCTAACGATTTTTTCAATTTTTAGACTTTTCCTTCTGGAGACCGTAATAGTTGTTCAAACATTATGAAATTTGGTATACTTATGTAATTTTGCTCGTAGAATTTAATGGTGCAAGCGGCAGGCGCGTATCATTGACCGTTTTTGAGTTATGGCCCAAAAACGAAAAATTGAAAAAATGGCAAGGGGTACCCCTTACGATTTTTTCAATTTTTCGACTTTTCCTTCTGGAGACCGTAATAGTTGTTCAAACATTATGAAAATTGGTATACTTATGTAATTTTGCTCGTAGAATTTAATGGTGCAAGCGGTAGGCGCGTATCATTTGACCGTTTTTGAGTTATGGCCCAAAAACGAAAAATTGAAAAAATGGCAAGGGGTACCCCTTACGATTTTTTCAATTTTTATACTTTTCCTTCTGGAGACCGTAATAGTTGTTCAAACATTATGAAATTTGGTATACTTATGTAATTTTGCTCGTAGAATTTAATGGTGCAAGCGGTAGGCGCGTATCATTTGACCGTTTTTGAGTTATGGCCCAAAAACGAAAAATTGAAAAAATGGCAAGGGGTACCCCTTACGATTTTTTCAATTTTTCGACTTTTCCTTCTAGAGACCGTAATAGTTGTTCAAACATTATGAAAATTGGTATACTTATGTAATTTTGCTCGTAGAATTTAATGGTGCAAGCGGCAGGCGCGTATCATTGACCGTTTTTGAGTTATGGCCCAAAAACGTAAAATTGAAAAAATGACAAGGGTACCCCTTACGATTTTTTCAATTTTTAGACTTTTCCTTCTGGAGACCGTAATAGTTGTTCAAACATTATAAAATTTGGTATACTTATGTAATTTTGCTCGTAGAATTTAATGTTGTAAGCGGCAGGCGCGTATCATTTGACCGTTTTTGAGTTATGGCCCAAAAACGAAAAATTGAAAAAATGGCAAGGGGTACCCCTTACGATTTTTTCAATTTTTCGACTTTTCCTTCTGGAGACCGTAATAGTTGTTCAAACATTATGAAAATTGGTATACTTATGTAATTTTGCTCGTAGAATTTAATGGTGCAAGCGGCAGGCGCGTATCATTGACCGTTTTTGAGTTATGGCCCACAAACGGAAAATTGGAAAATGGCAAGAGGTACCCCTTAAGATTTTTTCAATTTTTATACTTTTCCTTCTGGAGACCGTAATAGTTGTTCAAACATTATGAAATTTGGTATACTTATGTAATTTTGCTCGTAGAATTTAATGGTGCAAGCGGTAGGCGCGTATCATTTGACCGTTTTTGAGTTATGGCCCAAAAACGAAAAATTGAAAAAATGGCAAGGGTTACCCCTTACGATTTTTTCAATTTTTATACTTTTCCTTCTGGAGACCGTAATAGTTGTTCAAACATTATGAAATTTGGTATACTTATGTAATTTTGCTCGTAGAATTTAATGGTGCAAGCGGTAGGCGCGTATCATTTGACCGTTTTTGAGTTATGGCCCAAAAACGAAAAATTGAAAAAATGGCAAGGGTTACCCCTTACGATTTTTTCAATTTTTTGACTTTTCCTTCTGGAGACCGTAATAGTTGTTCAAACATTATGAAAATTGTTATACTTATGTAATTTTGCTCGTAGAATTTAATGGTGCAAGCAGCAGGCGCGTATCATTGACCGTTTTTGAGTTATGGCTTAAAAACGATAAATTGAAAAATGGCAAGGGGTACCCCTAACGATTTTTTCAATTTTTATACTTTTCCTTCTGGAGACCGTAATAGTTGTTCAAACATTATGAAATTTGGTATACTTATGTAATTTTGCTCGTAGAATTTAATGGTGCAAGCGGTAGGCGCGTATCATTTGACCGTTTTTGAGTTATGGCCCAAAAACGAAAAATTGAAAAAATGGCAAGGGGTACCCCTTACGATTTTTTCAATTTTTCGACTTTTCCTTCTGGAGACCGTAATAGTTGTTCAAACATTATGAAAATTGGTATACTTATGTAATTTTGCTCGTAGAATTTAATGGTGCAAGCGGTAGGCGCGTATCATTTGACCGTTTTTGAGTTATGGCCCAAAAACGAAAAATTGAAAAAATGGCAAGGGGTACCCCTTACGATTTTTTCAATTTTTATACTTTTCCTTCTGGAGACCGTAATAGTTGTTCAAACATTATGAAATTTGGTATACTTATGTAATTTTGCTCGTAGAATTTAATGGTGCAAGCGGTAGGCGCGTATCATTTGACCGTTTTTGAGTTATGGCCCAAAAACGAAAAATTGAAAAAATGGCAAGGGGTACCCCTTACGATTTTTTCAATTTTTCGACTTTTCCTTCTAGAGACCGTAATAGTTGTTCAAACATTATGAAAATTGGTATACTTATGTAATTTTGCTCGTAGAATTTAATGGTGCAAGCGGCAGGCGCGTATCATTGACCGTTTTTGAGTTATGGCCCAAAAACGTAAAATTGAAAAAATGACAAGGGTACCCCTTACGATTTTTTCAATTTTTAGACTTTTCCTTCTGGAGACCGTAATAGTTGTTCAAACATTATAAAATTTGGTATACTTATGTAATTTTGCTCGTAGAATTTAATGTTGTAAGCGGCAGGCGCGTATCATTTGACCGTTTTTGAGTTATGGCCCAAAAACGAAAAATTGAAAAAATGGCAAGGGGTACCCCTTACGATTTTTTCAATTTTTCGACTTTTCCTTCTGGAGACCGTAATAGTTGTTCAAACATTATGAAAATTGGTATACTTATGTAATTTTGCTCGTAGAATTTAATGGTGCAAGCGGCAGGCGCGTATCATTGACCGTTTTTGAGTTATGGCCCACAAACGGAAAATTGGAAAATGGCAAGAGGTACCCCTTAAGATTTTTTCAATTTTTATACTTTTCCTTCTGGAGACCGTAATAGTTGTTCAAACATTATGAAATTTGGTATACTTATGTAATTTTGCTCGTAGAATTTAATGGTGCAAGCGGTAGGCGCGTATCATTTGACCGTTTTTGAGTTATGGCCCAAAAACGAAAAATTGAAAAAATGGCAAGGGTTACCCCTTACGATTTTTTCAATTTTTATACTTTTCCTTCTGGAGACCGTAATAGTTGTTCAAACATTATGAAATTTGGTATACTTATGTAATTTTGCTCGTAGAATTTAATGGTGCAAGCGGTAGGCGCGTATCATTTGACCGTTTTTGAGTTATGGCCCAAAAACGAAAAATTGAAAAAATGGCAAGGGTTACCCCTTACGATTTTTTCAATTTTTTGACTTTTCCTTCTGGAGACCGTAATAGTTGTTCAAACATTATGAAAATTGTTATACTTATGTAATTTTGCTCGTAGAATTTAATGGTGCAAGCAGCAGGCGCGTATCATTGACCGTTTTTGAGTTATGGCTTAAAAACGATAAATTGAAAAATGGCAAGGGGTACCCTTAACGATTTTTTCAATTTTTATACTTTTCCTTCTGGAGACCGTAATAGTTGTTCAAACATTATGAAATTTGGTATACTTATGTAATTTTGCTCGTAGAATTTAATGGTGCAAGCGGTAGGCGCGTATCATTTGACCGTTTTTGAGTTATGGCCCAAAAACGAAAAATTGAAAAAATGGCAAGGGGTACCCCTTACGATTTTTTCAATTTTTCGACTTTTCCTTCTGGAGACCGTAATAGTTGTTCAAACATTATGAAAATTGGTATACTTATGTAATTTTGCTCGTAGAATTTAATAGTGCAAGCGGCAGGCGCGTATCATTGACCGTTTTTGAGTTATGGCCCACAAACGGAAAATTGGAAAATGGCAAGAGGTACCCCTTAAGATTTTTTCAATTTTTATACTTTTCCTTCTGGAGACCGTAATAGTTGTTCAAACATTATGAAATTTGGTATACTTATGTAATTTTGCTCGTAGAATTTAATGGTGCAAGCGGTAGGCGCGTATCATTTGACCGTTTTTGAGTTATGGCCCAAAAACGAAAAATTGAAAAAATGGCAAGGGTTACCCCTTACGATTTTTTCAATTTTTTGACTTTTCCTTTTGGAGACTGTAATAGTTGTTCAAACATTATGAAAATTGTTATACTTATGTAATTTTGCTCGTAGAATTTAATGGTGCAAGCAGCAGGCGCGTATCATTGCCCGTTTTTGAGTTATGGCTTAAAAACGATAAATTGAAAAATGGCAAGGGGTACCCTTAACGATTTTTTCAATTTTTATACTTTTCCTTCTGGAGACCGTAATAGTTGTTCAAACATTATGAAATTTGGTATACTTATGTAATTTTGCTCGTAGAATTTAATGGTGCAAGCGGTAGGCGCGTATCATTTGACCGTTTTTGAGTTATGGCCCAAAAACAAAAAATTGAAAAAATGGCAAGGGGTACCCCTTACGATTTTTTCAATTTTTCGACTTTTCCTTCTGGAGACCGTAATAGTTGTTCAAACATTATGAAAATTGTTATACTTATGTAATTTTGCTCGTAGAATTTAATGGTGCAAGCGGCAGGCGCGTATCATTGACCGTTTTTGAGTTATGGCTTAAAAACGATAAATTGAAAAATGGCAAGGGGTACCCCTAACGATTTTTTCAATTTTTAGACTTTTCCTTCTGGAGACCGTAATAGTTGTTCAAACATTATGAAATTTGGTATACTTATGTAATTTTGCTCGTAGAATTTAATGGTGCAAGCGGCAGGCGCGTATCATTGACCGTTTTTGAGTTATGGCCCAAAAACGAAAAATTGAAAAAATGGCAAGGGGTACCCCTTACGATTTTTTCAATTTTTCGACTTTTCCTTCTGGAGACCGTAATAGTTGTTCAAACATTATGAAAATTGGTATACTTATGTAATTTTGCTCGTAGAATTTAATGGTGCAAGCGGTAGGCGCGTATCATTTGACCGTTTTTGAGTTATGGCCCAAAAACGAAAAATTGAAAAAATGGCAAGGGGTACCCCTTACGATTTTTTCAATTTTTATACTTTTCCTTCTGGAGACCGTAATAGTTGTTCAAACATTATGAAAATTGGTATACTTATGTAATTTTGCTCGCAGAATTTAATTGTGCAAGCGGCAGGCGCGTATCATTGACCGTTTTTGAGTTATGACCCAAAAACGAAAATTTGAAAAAATTGCAAGGGGTACCCCTTACGATTTTTTCAATTTTTAGACTTTTCCTTCTGGAGACCGTAATAGTTGTTCAAACATTATGAAAATTGGTATACTTATGTAATTTTGCTCGCAGAATTTAATTTTGCAAGCGGCAGGCGCGTATCATTGACCGTTTTTGAGATGGCCCAAAAACGAAAAATTGCAAAAATGGCAAGGGTTACCCCTTACGATTTCTTAAAATTTTAGACTTTTCCTTCTGGAGACCGTAATAGTTGTTCAAACATCATGAAAATTGGAATACTTATGTAATTTTGCTCGTAGAATTTAATAGTGCAAGCGTCAGGCGCGTATCATTGACCGTTTTTGAGTTATGGCCCACAAACGGAAAATTGGAAAATGGCAAGAGGTACCCCTTAAGATTTTTTCAATTTTTATACTTTTCCTTCTGGAGACCGTAATAGTTGTTCAAACATTATGAAATTTGGTATACTTATGTAATTTTGCTCGTAGAATTTAATGGTGCAAGCGGTAGGCGCGTATCATTTGACCGTTTTTGAGTTATGGCCCAAAAACGAAAAATTGAAAAAATGGCAAGGGGTACCCCTTACGATTTTTTCAATTTTTCGACTTTTCCTTCTGGAGACCGTAATAGTTGTTCAAACATTATGAAAATTGTTATACTTATGTAATTTTGCTCGTAGAATTTAATGGTGCAAGCGGCAGGCGCGTATCATTGACCGTTTTTGAGTTATGGCTTAAAAACGATAAATTGAAAAATAGCAAGGGGTACCCCTAACGATTTTTTCAATTTTTAGACTTTTCCTTCTGGAGACCGTAATAGTTGTTCAAACATTATGAAATTTGGTATACTTATGTAATTTTGCTCGTAGAATTTAATGGTGCAAGCGGCAGGCGCGTATCATTGACCGTTTTTGAGTTATGGCCCAAAAACGAAAAATTGAAAAAATGGCAAGGGGTACCCCTTACGATTTTTTCAATTTTTCGACTTTTCCTTCTGGAGACCGTAATAGTTGTTCAAACATTATGAAAATTGGTATACTTATGTAATTTTGCTCGTAGAATTTAATGGTGCAAGCGGTAGGCGCGTATCATTTGACCGTTTTTGAGTTATGGCCCAAAAACGAAAAATTGAAAAAATGGCAAGGGGTACCCCTTACGATTTTTTCAATTTTTCGACTTTTCCTTCTGGAGACCGTAATAGTTGTTCAAACATTATGAAAATTGGTATACTTATGTAATTTTGCTCGTAGAATTTAATGGTGCAAGCGGCAGGCGCGTATCATTGACCGTTTTTGAGTTATGGCCCACAAACGGAAAATTGGAAAATGGCAAGAGGTACCCCTTAAGATTTTTTCAATTTTTATACTTTTCCTTCTGGAGACCGTAATAGTTGTTCAAACATTATGAAAATTGGTATACTTATGTAATTTTGCTCGTAGAATTTAATGGTGCAAGCGGCAGGCGCGTATCATTGACCGTTTTTGAGTTATGGCCCAAAAACGTAAAATTGAAAAAATGACAAGGGTACCCCTTACGATTTTTTCAATTTTTAGACTTTTCCTTCTGGAGACCGTAATAGTTGTTCAAACATTATAAAATTTGGTATACTTATGTAATTTTGCTCGTAGAATTTAATGTTGTAAGCGGCAGGCGCGTATCATTTGACCGTTTTTGAGTTATGGCCCAAAAACGAAAAATTGAAAAAATGGCAAGGGTTACCCCTTACGATTTTTTCAATTTTTTGACTTTTCCTTCTGGAGACCGTAATAGTTGTTCAAACATTATGAAAATTGTTATACTTATGTAATTTTGCTCGTAGAATTTAATGGTGCAAGCAGCAGGCGCGTGTCATTGACCGTTTTTGAGTTATGGCTTAAAAACGATAAATTGAAAAATGGCAAGGGGTACCCTTAACGATTTTTTCAATTTTTATACTTTTCCTTCTGGAGACCGTAATAGTTGTTCAAACATTATGAAATTTGGTATACTTATGTAATTTTGCTCGTAGAATTTAATGGTGCAAGCGGTAGGCGCGTATCATTTGACCGTTTTTGAGTTATGGCCCAAAAACGAAAAATTGAAAAAATGGCAAGGGGTACCCCTTACGATTTTTTCAATTTTTCGACTTTTCCTTCTGGAGACCGTAATAGTTGTTCAAACATTATGAAAATTGGTATACTTATGTAATTTTGCTCGTAGAATTTAATAGTGCAAGCGGCAGGCGCGTATCATTGACCGTTTTTGAGTTATGGCCCACAAACGGAAAATTGGAAAATGGCAAGAGGTACCCCTTAAGATTTTTTCAATTTTTATACTTTTCCTTCTGGAGACCGTAATAGTTGTTCAAACATTATGAAATTTGGTATACTTATGTAATTTTGCTCGTAGAATTTAATGGTGCAAGCGGTAGGCGCGTATCATTTGACCGTTTTTGAGTTATGGCCCAAAAACAAAAAATTGAAAAAATGGCAAGGGGTACCCCTTACGATTTTTTCAATTTTTCGACTTTTCCTTCTGGAGACCGTAATAGTTGTTCAAACATTATGAAAATTGTTATACTTATGTAATTTTGCTCGTAGAATTTAATGGTGCAAGCGGCAGGCGCGTATCATTGACCGTTTTTGAGTTATGGCTTAAAAACGATAAATTGAAAAATGGCAAGGGGTACCCCTAACGATTTTTTCAATTTTTAGACTTTTCCTTCTGGAGACCGTAATAGTTGTTCAAACATTATGAAATTTGGTATACTTATGTAATTTTGCTCGTAGAATTTAATGGTGCAAGCGGCAGGCGCGTATCATTGACCGTTTTTGAGTTATGGCCCAAAAACGAAAAATTGAAAAAATGGCAAGGGGTACCCCTTACGATTTTTTCAATTTTTCGACTTTTCCTTCTGGAGACCGTAATAGTTGTTCAAACATTATGAAAATTGGTATACTTATGTAATTTTGCTCGTAGAATTTAATGGTGCAGGCGGTAGGCGCGTATCATTTGACCGTTTTTGAGTTATGGCCCAAAAACGAAAAATTGAAAAAATGGCAAGGGGTACCCCTTACGATTTTTTCAATTTTTATACTTTTCCTTCTGGAGACCGTAATAGTTGTTCAAACATTATGAAATTTGGTATACTTATGTAATTTTGCTCGTAGAATTTAATGGTGCAAGCGGTAGGCGCGTATCATTTGACCGTTTTTGAGTTATGGCCCAAAAACGAAAAATTGAAAAAATGGCAAGGGTTACCCCTTACGATTTTTTCAATTTTTCGACTTTTCCTTCTGGAGACCGTAATAGTTGTTCAAACATTATGAAAATTGGTATACTTATGTAATTTTGCTCGTAGAATTTAATAGTGCAAGCGGCAGGCGCGTATCATTGACCGTTTTTGAGTTATGGCCCACAAACGGAAAATTGGAAAATGGCAAGAGGTACCCCTTAAGATTTTTTCAATTTTTATACTTTTCCTTCTGGAGACCGTAATAGTTGTTCAAACATTATGAAATTTGGTATACTTATGTAATTTTGCTCGTAGAATTTAATGGTGCAAGCGGTAGGCGCGTATCATTTGACCGTTTTTGAGTTATGGCCCAAAAACGAAAAATTGAAAAAATGGCAAGGGTTACCCCTTACGATTTTTTCAATTTTTTGACTTTTCCTTCTGGAGACCGTAATAGTTGTTCAAACATTATGAAAATTGTTATACTTATGTAATTTTGCTCGTAGAATTTAATGGTGCAAGCAGCAGGCGCGTATCATTGACCGTTTTTGAGTTATGGCTTAAAAACGATAAATTGAAAAATGGCAAGGGGTACCCTTAACGATTTTTTCAATTTTTAGACTTTTCCTTCTGGAGACCGTAATAGTTGTTCAAACATTATGAAATTTGGTATACTTATGTAATTTTGCTCGTAGAATTTAATGGTGCAAGCGGCAGGCGCGTATCATTGACCGTTTTTGAGTTATGGCCCAAAAACGAGAAATTGAAAAAATGGCAAGAGGTACCCCTTACGATTTTTTCAATTTTTCGACTTTTCCTTCTGGAGACCGTAATAGTTGTTCAAACATTATGAAAATTGGTATACTTATGTAATTTTGCTCGTAGAATTTAATGGTGCAAGCGGCAGGCGCGTATCATTGACCGTTTTTGAGTTATGGCCCAAAAACGATAAATTGAAAAATGGCAAGGGGTACCCCTTACGATTTTTTCAATTTTTCGACTTTTCCTTCTGGAGACCGTAATAGTTGTTCAAACATTATGAAAATTGGTATACTTATGTAATTTTGCTCGTAGAATTTAATGGTGCAAGCGGCAGGCGCGTATCATTGACCGTTTTTGAGTTATGGCCCAAAAACGAAAAATTGAAAAAATGGCAAGAGGTACCCCTTACGATTTTTTCAATTTTTCGACTTTTCCTTCTGGAGACCGTAATAGTTGTTCAAACATTATGAAAATTGGTATACTTATGTAATTTTGCTCGTAGAATTTAATGGTGCAAGCGGCAGGCGCGTATCATTGACCGTTTTTGAGTTATGGCCCAAAAACGATAAATTGAAAAATGGCAAGGGGTACCCCTAACGATTTTTTCAATTTTTAGACTTTTCCTTCTGGAGACCGTAATAGTTGTTCAAACATTATGAAATTTGGTATACTTATGTAATTTTGCTCGCAGAATTTAATGGTGCAAGCGGCAGGCGCGTATCATTGACCGTTTTTGAGTTATGGCCCAAAAACTTAAAATTGAAAGAATGGCAAGGGTACCCCTTACGATTTTTTCAATTTTTAGACTTTTCCTTTTGGAGACCGTAATAGTTGTTCAAACATTATGAAATTTGGCATACTTACGTAATTTTGCTCGTAGAATTTAATGGTGCACGCGGCAGGCGCGTATCATTGACCGTTTTTGAGTTATGGCACACAAACGAAAAATTGAAAAATGGCAAGGGGTACCCCTTACGATTTTTTCAATTTTTAGACTTTTGCTTCTGGAGACCGTAATAGTTGTTCAAACATTATGAAAATTGGTATACTTATGTAATTTTGCTCGTAGAATTTAATGGTGCAAGCGGCAGGCGCGTATCATTGACCGTTTTTGAGTTATGGCCCACAAACAAAAAATTGAAAAATGGCAAGGGGTACCCCTTACGATTTTTTCAATTTTTAGACTTTTCCTTTTGGAGACCGTAATAGTTGTTCAAACATTATGAAATTTGGTATACTTATGTAATTTTGCTCGTAGAATTTAATGGTGCAAGCGGCAGGCGCGTATCATTGACCGTTTTTGAGTTATAGCACACAAACGAAAAATTGAAAAATGGCAAGGGGTACCCCTTACGATTTTTTCAATTTTTAGATTTTTGCTTCTGGAGACCGTAATAGTTGTTCAAACATTATGAAAATTGGTATACTTATGTAATTTTGCTCGTAGAATTTAATGGTGCAAGCGGCAGGCGCGTATCATTGACCGTTTTTGAGTTATGGCCCACAAACAAAAAATTGAAAAATGGCAAGGGGTACCCCTTACGATTTTTTCAATTTTTAGACTTTTCCTTTTGGAGACCGTAATAGTTGTTCAAACATTATGAAAATTGGTATACTTATGTAATTTTGCTCGTAGAATTTAATAGTGCAAGCGGCAGGCGCGTATCATTGACCGTTTTTGAGTTATGGCCCACAAACGGAAAATTGGAAAATGGCAAGAGGTACCCCTTAAGATTTTTTCAATTTTTATACTTTTCCTTCTGGAGACCGTAATAGTTGTTCAAACATTATGAAATTTGGTATACTTATGTAATTTTGCTCGTAGAATTTAATGGTGCAAGCGGCAGGCGCGTATCATTGACCGTTTTTGAGTTATGGCCCAAAAACGTAAAATTGAAAGAATGGCAAGGGTACCCCTTACGATTTTTTCAATTTTTCGACTTTTCCTTCTGGAGACCGTAATAGTTGTTCAAACATTATGAAAATTGTTATACTTATGTAATTTTGCTCGTAGAATTTAATGGTGCAAGCGGCAGGCGCGTATCATTGACCGTTTTTGAGTTATGGCCCAAAAACGAAAAATTGAAAAAATGGCAAGAGGTACCCCTTACGATTTTTTCAATTTTTCGACTTTTCCTTCTGGAGACCGTAATAGTTGTTCAAACATTATGAAAATTGGTATACTTATGTAATTTTGCTCGTAGAATTTAATGGTGCAAGCGGCAGGCGCGTATCATTGACCGTTTTTGAGTTATGGCCCAAAAACGATAAATTGAAAAATGGCAAGGGGTACCCCTAACGATTTTTTCAATTTTTAGACTTTTCCTTCTGGAGACCGTAATAGTTGTTCAAACATTATGAAATTTGGTATACTTATGTAATTTTGCTCGTAGAATTTAATGGTGCAAGCGGCAGGCGCGTATCATTGACCGTTTTTGAGTTATGGCCCAAAAACTTAAAATTGAAAGAATGGCAAGGGTACCCCTTACGATTTTTTCAATTTTTAGACTTTTCCTTCTGGAGACCGTAATAGTTGTTCAAACATTATGAAATTTGGCATACTTACGTAATTTTGCTCGTAGAATTTAATGGTGCACGCGGCAGGCGCGTATCATTGACCGTTTTTGAGTTATGGCCCAAAAACGATAAATTGAAAAATGGCAAGGGGTACCCTAACGATTTTTTCAATTGTTAGACTTTTCCTTCTGGAGACCGTAATAGTTGTTCAAACATTATGAAATTTGGTATACTTATGTAATTTTGCTCGTAGAATTTAATGGTGCAAGCGGCAGGCGCGCATCATTGACCGTTTTTGAGTCATGGCCCAAAAACGTAAAATTGAAAAAATGGCAAGGGTGCCCCTTAAGATTTTTTCAATTTTTAGACTTTTCCTTTTGGAGACGGTAATAGTTGTTCAAACATTATGAAATTTGGTATACTTATGTAATTTTGCTCGTAGAATTTAATGGTGCAAGCGGCAGGCGCGTATCATTGACCGTTTTTGAGTTATGGCACACAAACGAAAAATTGAAAAATGGCAAGGGGTACCCCTTACGATTTTTTCAATTTTTAGACTTTTCCTTCTGGAGACCGTAATAGTTGTTCAAACATTATGAAAATTGGTATACTTATGTAATTTTGCTCGTAGAATTTAATGGTGCAAGCGGCAGGCGCGTATCATTGACCGATTTTGAGTTATGGCCCAAAAACGATAAATTGAAAAATGGCAGGAGTACCCCTAACGATTTTTTCAATTTTTCGACTTTTCCTTCTGGAGACCGTAATAGTTGTTCAAACATTATGAAATTTGGTATACTTATGTAATTTTGCTCGTAGAATTTAATGGTGCAAGCGGCAGGCGGGTATCATTGACCGTTTTTGAGTTATGGCCCAAAAACATAAAATTGAAAAAATGACAAGGGTACCCCTTACGATTTTTTCAATTTTTAGACTTTTCCTTCTGGAGACCGTAATAGTTGTTCAAACATTATGAAATTTGGTATACTTATGTAATTTTGCTCGTAGAATTTAATGGTGTAAGCGGCAGGCGCGTATCATTTGACCGTTTTTGATTTATGGCCCAAAAACGAAAAATTGAAAAAATGGCAAGGGGTACCCCTTACGATTTTTTCAATTTTTCGACTTTTCCTTCTGGAGACCGTAATAGTTGTTCAAACATTATGAAAATTGTTATACTTATGTAATTTTGCTCGTAGAATTTAATGGTGCAAGCGGCAGGCGCGTATCAATGACCGTTTTTGAGTTATGGCTTAAAAACGATAAATTGAAAAATGGCAAGGGGTACCCTTAACGATTTTTTCAATTTTTAGACTTTTCCTTCTGGAGACCGTAATAGTTGTTCAAACATTATGAAATTTGGTATACTTATGTAATTTTGCTCGTAGAATTTAATGGTGCAAGCGGCAGGCGCGTATCATTGACCGTTTTTGAGTTATGGCCCAAAAACGATAAATTGAAAAATGGCAAGGGGTACCCCTAACGATTTTTTCAATTTTTAGACTTTTCCTTCTGGAGACCGTAATAGTTGTTCAAACATTATGAAATTTGGTATACTTATGTAATTTTGCTCGTAGAATTTAATGGTGCAAGCGGCAGGCGCGTATCA
Source organism: Harpalus rubripes (assembly GCA_963082715.1). Classification (NCBI taxonomy): domain Eukaryota; kingdom Metazoa; phylum Arthropoda; class Insecta; order Coleoptera; family Carabidae; genus Harpalus; species Harpalus rubripes. The sequence continues at coordinate 38,940,382 of OY720454.1, forward strand.
TTGACCGTTTTTGAGTTATGGCCCAAAAACTTAAAATTGAAAGAATGGCAAGGGTACCCCTTACGATTTTTTCAATTTTTAGACTTTTCCTTTTGGAGACCGTAATAGTTGTTCAAACATTATGAAATTTGGCATACTTACGTAATTTTGCTCGTAGAATTTAATGGTGCACGCGGCAGGCGCGTATCATTGACCGTTTTTGAGTTATGGCCCAAAAACGATAAATTGAAAAATGGCAAGGGGTACCCTAACGATTTTTTCAATTGTTAGACTTTTCCTTCTGGAGACCGTAATAGTTGTTCAAACATTATGAAATTTGGTATACTTATGTAATTTTGCTCGTAGAATTTAATGGTGCAAGCTGCAGGCGCGCATCATTGACCGTTTTTGAGTCATGGCCCAAAAACGTAAAATTGAAAAAATGGCAAGGGTGCCCCTTAAGATTTTTTCAATTTTTAGACTTTTCCTTTTGGAGACCGTAATAGTTGTTCAAACATTATGAAATTTGGTATACTTATGTAATTTTGCTCGTAGAATTTAATGGTGCAAGCGGCAGGCGCGTATCATTGACCGTTTTTGAGTTATGGCACACAAACGAAAAATTGAAAAATGGCAAGGGGTACCCCTTACGATTTTTTCAATTTTTAGACTTTTCCTTCTGGAGACCGTAATAGTTGTTCAAACATTATGAAAATTGGTATACTTATGTAATTTTGCTCGTAGAATTTAATCGTGCAAGCGGCAGGCGCGTATCATTGACCGATTTTGAGTTATGGCCCAAAAACGATAAATTGAAAAATGGCAAGGAGTACCCCTAACGATTTTTTCAATTTTTAGACTTTTCCTTCTGGAGACCGTAATAGTTGTTCAAACATTATGAAATTTGGTATACTTATGTAATTTTGCTCGTAGAATTTAATGGTGCAAGCGGCAGGCGGGTATCATTGACCGTTTTTGAGTTATGGCCCAAAAACATAAAATTGAAAAAATGACAAGGGGACCCCTTACGATTTTTTCAATTTTTAGACTTTTCCTTCTGGAGACCGTAATAGTTGTTCAAACATTATGAAATTTGGTATACTTACGTAATTTTGCTCGTAGAATTTAATGGTGTAAGCGGCAGGCGCGTATCATTTGACCGTTTTTGAGTAATGGCCCAAAAACGAAAAATTGAAAAAATGGCAAGGGGTACCCCTTACGATTTTTTCAATTTTTCGACTTTTCCTTCTGGAGACCGTAATAGTTGTTCAAACATTATGAAATTTGGTATACTTATGTAATTTTGCTCGTAGAATTTAATGGTGTAAGCGGCAGGCGCGTATCATTTGACCGTTTTTGAGTTATGGCCCAAAAACGAAAAATTGAAAAAATGGCAAGGGGTACCCCTTACGATTTTTTCAATTTTTCGACTTTTCCTTCTGGAGACCGTAATTGTTGTTCAAACATTATGAAAATTGGTATACTTATGTAATTTTGCTCGTAGAATTTAATGGTGCAAGCGGCAGGCGCGTATCATTGACCGTTTTTGAGTTATGGCCCACAAACAAAAAATTGAAAAATGGCAAGGGGTACCCCTTACGATTTTTTCAATTTTTAGACTTTTCCTTTTGGAGACCGTAATAGTTGTTCAAACATTATGAAATTTGGTATACTTATGTAATTTTGCTCGTAGAATTTAATGGTGCAAGCGGCAGGCGCGTATCATTGACCGTTTTTGAGTTATAGCACACAAACGAAAAATTGAAAAATGGCAAGGGGTACCCCTTACGATTTTTTCAATTTTTAGACTTTTCCTTCTGGAGACCGTAATAGTAGTTCAAACATTATGAAAATTGGTGTACTTATGTAATTTTGCTCGTAGAATTTAATGGTGCAAGCGGCAGGCGCCTATCATTGACCGATTTTGAGTTATGGCATAAAAACGAAAAATTGAAAAAATGGCATGGGTTACCCCATACGATTTTTTCAAATTTTAGACTTTTCCTTCTGGAGACCGTAATAGTTGTTCAAACATTATGAAAATTGGTATACTTATGTAATTTTGCTCGTAGAATTTAATGGTGCAAGCGGCAGGCGCGTATCATTGACCGTTTTTGAGTTATGGCCCAAAACCGAAAAATTTAAAAAATGGCAAGGGGTACCCCTTACGATTTTTTCAATTTTTAGACTTTTCCTTTTGGAGACCGTAATAGTTGTTCAAACATTATGAAAATTGGTATACTTATGTAATTTTGCTCGCAGAATTTAATTGTGCAAGCGGCAGGCGCGTATCATTGACCGTTTTTGAGATGGCCCAAAAACGAAAAATTGCAAAAATGGCAAGGGTTACCCCTTACGATTTCTTAAAATTTTAGACTTTTCCTTCTGGAGACCGTAATAGTTGTTCAAACATTATAAAAATTGGTTTACTTATGTAATTTTGCTCGTAGAATTTAATGGTGCAAGCGGCAGGCGCGTATCATTGACCGTTTTTGAGTTATCACCCAAAAACGAAAAATTAAAAAAATGGCATGGGTTACCCTTACGATTTTTTCAAATTTTAGACTTTTCCTTCTGGAGACCGTAATAGTAGATCAAACATTATGAAAATTGGTATACTTATGTAATTTTGCTCGTAGAATTTAATGGTGCAAGCGGCAGGCGCGTATCATTGACCGTTTTTGAGTTATGGCCCAAAACCGAAAAATTTAAAAAATTACAAGGGGTACCCCTTACGATTTTTTCAATTTTTAGACTTTTCCTTCTGGAGACCGTAATAGTTGTTCAAACATTATGAAAATTGGTATACTTATGTAATTTTGCTCGCAGAATTTAATGGTGCAAGCGGCAGGCGCCTATCATTGACCGTTTTTGAGTTATAGCCCAAAAACGAAAAATTGAAAAAATGGCAAGGGGTACCCCTTACGATTTTTTCAAATTTTAGACTTTTCCTTCTGGAGACCGTAATAGTTGTTCAAACATTATGAAAATTAGTATACTTATGTAATTTTGCTCGTAGAATTTAATGGTGCAAGCGGCAGGCGCGTATCATTGACCGTTTTTGAGTTATCGCCCAAAAACGAAAAAATTGAAAAAATGGCAAGGGGTACCCCTTACGATTTTTTCAATTTTTAGACTTTTCCTTCTGGAGACCGTAATAGTTGTTCAAACATTATGAAAATTGGTATACTTATGTAATTTTGCTCGCAGAATTTAATTGTGCAAGCGGCAGGCGCGTATCATTGACCGTTTTTGAGTTATGACCCAAAAACGAAAATTTGAAAAAATGGCAAGGGGTACCCCTTACGATTTTTTCAATTTTTAGACTTTTCCTTCTGGAGACCGTAATAGTAGATCAAACATTATGAAAATTGGTATACTTATGTAATTTTGCTCGTAGAATTTAATTGTGCAAGCGGCAGGCGCCTATCATTGACCGTTTTTGAGTTATGGCCCAAAACCGAAAAATTTAAAAAATGGCATGGGTTACCCCTTACGATTTTTTCAAATTTTAGACTTTTCCTTCTGGAGACCGTAATAGTTGTTCAAACATTATGAAAATTGGTATACTTATGTAATTTTGCTCGCAGAATTTAATTTTGCAAGCGGCAGGCGCGTATCATTGACCGTTTTTGAGATGGCCCAAAAACGAAAAATTGCAAAATTGGCAAGGGTTACCCCTTACGATTTCTTAAAATTTTAGACTTTTCCTTCTGGAGACCGTAATAGTTGTTCAAACATTATAAAAATTGGTTTACTTATGTAATTTTGCTCGTAGAATTTAATGGTGCAAGCGGCAGGCGCGTATCATTGACCGTTTTTGAGTTATCGCCCAAAAACGAAAAAATTGAAAAAATGGCAAGAGGTACCCCTTACGATTTTTTCAATTTTTAGACTTTTCCTTCTGGAGACCGTAATAGTTGTTCAAACATTATGAAAATTGGTATACTTATGTAATTTTGCTCGCAGAATTTAATTGTGCAAGCGGCAGGCGCGTATCATTGACCGTTTTTGAGTTATGACCCAAAAACGAAAATTTGAAAAAATGGCAAGGGGTACCCCTTACGATTTTTTCAATTTTTAGACTTTTCCTTCTGGAGACCGTAATAGTAGATCAAACATTATGAAAATTGGTATACTTATGTAATTTTGCTCGTAGAATTTAATTGTGCAAGCGGCAGGCGCCTATCATTGACCGTTTTTGAGTTATGGCCCAAAACCGAAAAATTTAAAAAATGGCATGGGTTACCCCTTACGATTTTTTCAAATTTTAGACTTTTCCTTCTGGAGACCGTAATAGTTGTTCAAACATTATGAAAATTGGTATACTTATGTAATTTTGCTCGCAGAATTTAATTTTGCAAGCGGCAGGCGCGTATCATTGACCGTTTTTGAGATGGCCCAAAAACGAAAAATTGCAAAAATGGCAAGGGTTACCCCTTACGATTTTATCAATTTTTAGACTTTTCCTTCTGGAGACCGTAATAGTTGTTCAAACATTATGAAAATTGGTGTACTTATGTAATTTTGCTCGTAAAATTTAATGGTGCAAGCGGCAGGCGCGTATCATTGACCGTTTTTGAGTTATGGCCCAAAACCGAAAAATTTAAAAAATGGCAAGAGGTACCCCTTACGATTTTTTCAATTTTTAGACTTTTCCTTCTGGAGACCGTAATAGTTGTTCAAACATTATGAAAATTGGAATACTTATGTAATTTTGCTCGTAGAATTTAATGGTGCAAGCGGCAGGCGCGTATCATTGACCGTTTTTGAGTTATGGCCCAAAACCGAAAAATTTAAAAAATGGCAAGAGGCACCCCTTACAAATTTTTCAATTTTTAGACTTTTCCTTCTGGAGACCGTAATAGTTGTTCAAACATTATGAAAATTGGAATACTTATGTAATTTTGCTCGTAGAATTTAATGGTGCAAGCGGCAGGCGCGTATCATTGACCGTTTTTGAGTTATGGCCCAAAACCGAAAATTTAAAAAATGGCAAGGGTTACCCCTTACGATTTTTTCAAATTTTAGACTTTTCCTTCTGGAGACCGTAATAGTAGTTCAAACATTATGAAAATTGGTGTACTTATGTAATTTTGCTCGTAGAATTTAATGGTGCAAGCGGCAGGCGCCTATCATTGACCGATTTTGAGTTATGGCATAAAAACGAAAAATTGAAAAAATGGCATGGGTTACCCCATACGATTTTTTCAAATTTTAGACTTTTCCTTCTGGAGACCGTAATAGTTGTTCAAACATTATGAAAATTGGTATACTTATGTAATTTTGCTCGTAGAATTTAATGGTGCAAGCGGCAGGCGCGTATCATTGACCGTTTTTGAGTTATGGCCCAAAACCGAAAAATTTAAAAAATGGCAAGGGGTACCCCTTACGATTTTTTCAATTTTTAGACTTTTCCTTTTGGAGACCGTAATAGTTGTTCAAACATTATGAAAATTGGTATACTTATGTAATTTTGCTCGCAGAATTTAATTGTGCAAGCGGCAGGCGCGTATCATTGACCGTTTTTGAGATGGCCCAAAAACGAAAAATTGCAAAAATGGCAAGGGTTACCCCTTACGATTTCTTAAAATTTTAGACTTTTCCTTCTGGAGACCGTAATAGTTGTTCAAACATTATAAAAATTGGTTTACTTATGTAATTTTGCTCGTAGAATTTAATGGTGCAAGCGGCAGGCGCGTATCATTGACCGTTTTTGAGTTATCACCCAAAAACGAAAAATTAAAAAAATGGCAAGGGTTACCCTTACGATTTTTTCAAATTTTAGACTTTTCCTTCTGGAGACCGTAATAGTAGATCAAACATTATGAAAATTGGTATACTTATGTAATTTTGCTCGTAGAATTTAATGGTGCAAGCGGCAGGCGCGTATCATTGACCGTTTTTGAGTTATGGCCCAAAACCGAAAAATTTAAAAAATTACAAGGGGTACCCCTTACGATTTTTTCAATTTTTAGACTTTTCCTTCTGGAGACCGTAATAGTTGTTCAAACATTATGAAATTTGGTATACTTATGTAATTTTGCTCGCAGAATTTAATTTTGCAAGCGGCAGGCGCGTATCATTGACCGTTTTTGAGATGGCCCAAAAACGAAAAATTGCAAAAATGGCAAGGGTTACCCCTTACGATTTCTTAAAATTTTAGACTTTTCCTTCTGGAGACCGTAATAGTTGTTCAAACATCATGAAAATTGGAATACTTATGTAATTTTGCTCGTAGAATTTAATGGTGCAAGCGGCAGGCGCGTATCATTGCCCGTTTTTGAGTTATGGCCCAAAACCGAAAATTTAAAAAATGGCAAGGGTTACCCCTTACGATTTTTTCAAATTTTAGACTTTTCCTTCTGGAGACCGTAATAGTAGATTAAACATTATGAAAATTAGTATACTTATGTAATTTTGCTCGTAGAATTTAATGGTGCAAGCGGCAGGCGCCTATCATTGACCATTTTTGAGTTATAGCCCAAAAACGAAAAATTGAAAAAATGGCATGGGTTACCCCTTACGATTTTTTCAAATTTTAGACTTTTCCTTCTGGAGACCGTAATAATTGTTCAAACATTATGAAAATTGGTATACTTATGTAATTTTGCTCGCAGAATTTAATTGTGCAAGCGGCAGGCGCGTATCATTGACCGTTTTTGAGTCATGACCCAAAAACGAAAATTTGAAAAAATGGCAAGGGTTACCCCTTACGATTTTTTCAAATTTTAGACTTTTCCTTCTGGAGACCGTAATAGTATATCAAACATTATGAAAATTAGTATACTTATGTAATTTTGCTCGCAGAATTTAATGGTGTAAGCGGCAGGCGCCTATCATTGACCGTTTTTGAGTTATGGCCCAAAAACGAAAAATTGAAAAAATGGCATGGGTTACCCCTTACGATTTTTTCAAATTTTAGACTTTTCCTTCTAGAGACCGTAATAGTTGTTCAAACATTATGAAAATTAGTATACTTATGTAATTTTGCTCGTAGAATTTAATGGTGCAAGCGGCAGGCGCGTATCATTGACCGTTTTTGAGTTATCGCCCAAAAACGAAAAAATTGAAAAAATGGCAAGGGGTACCCCTTACGATTTTTTCAATTTTTAGACTTTTCCTTCTGGAGACCGTAATAGTTGTTCAAACATTATGAAAATTGGTATACTTATGTAATTTTGCTCGCAGAATTTAATTGTGCAAGCGGCAGGCGCGTATCATTGACCGTTTTTGAGTTATGACCCAAAAACGAAAATTTGAAAAAATGGCAAGGGGTACCACTTACGATTTTTTCAATTTTTAGACTTTTCCTTCTGGAGACCGTAATAGTTGTTCAAACATTATGAAAATTGGTATACTTATGTAATTTTGCTCGCAGAATTTAATTTTGCAAGCGGCAGGCGCGTATCATTGACCGTTTTTGAGATGGCCCAAAAACGAAAAATTGCAAAAATGGCAAGGGTTACCCCTTACGATTTCTTAAAATTTTAGACTTTTCCTTCTGGAGACCGTAATAGTTGTTCAAACATCATGAAAATTGGAATACTTATGTAATTTTGCTCGTAGAATTTAATGGTGCAAGCGGCAGGCGCGTATCATTGCCCGTTTTTGAGTTATGGCCCAAAACCGAAAATTTAAAAAATGGCAAGGGTTACCCCTTACTATTTTTTCAAATTTTAGACTTTTCCTTCTGGAGCCGTAATAGTAGATCAAACATTATGAAAATTGGTATACTTATGTAATTTTGCTCGTAGAATTTAATGGTGCAAGCGGCAGGCGCCTATCATTGACCGTTTTTGAGTTATAGCCCAAAAACGAAAAATTGAAAAAATGGCATGGGTTACCCCTTACGATTTTTTCAAATTTTAGACTTTTCCTTCTGGAGACCGTAATAGTTGTTCAAACATTATGAAAATTAGTATACTTATGTAATTTTGCTCGTAGAATTTAATGGTGCAAGCGGCAGGCGCGTATCATTGACCGTTTTTGAGTTATCGCCCAAAAACGAAAAAATTGAAAAAATGGCAAGGGGTACCCCTTACGATTTTTTCAATTTTTAGACTTTTCCTTCTGGAGACCGTAATAGTTGTTCAAACATTATGAAAATTGGTATACTTATGTAATTTTGCTCGCAGAATTTAATTGTGCAAGCGGCAGGCGCGTATCATTGACCGTTTTTGAGTTATGACCCAAAAACGAAAATTTGAAAAAATGGCAAGGGGTACCCCTTACGATTTTTTCAATTTTTAGACTTTTCCTTCTGGAGACCGTAATAGTAGATCAAACATTATGAAAATTGGTTTACTTATGTAATTTTGCTCGTAGAATTTAATTGTGCAAGCGGCAGGCGCCTATCATTGACCGTTTTTAAATTATGGCCCAAAAACGAAAAATTGAAAAAATGGCATGGGTTACCCCTTACGATTTTTTCAAATTTTAGACTTTTCCTTCTGGAGACCGTAATAGTTGTTCAAACATTATGAAAATTGGTATACTTATGTAATTTTGCTCGCAGAATTTAATTTTGCAAGCGGCAGGCGCGTATCATTGACCGTTTTTGAGATGGCCCAAAAACGAAAAATTGCAAAAATGGCAAGGGTTACCCCTTACGATTTCTTAAAATTTTAGACTTTTCCTTCTGGAGACCGTAATAGTTGTTCAAACATTATAAAAATTGGTTTACTTATGTAATTTTGCTCGTAGAATTTAATGGTGCAAGCGGCAGGCGCGTATCATTGACCGTTTTTGAGTTATGGCCCAAAACCGAAAAATTTAAAAAATGGCAAGGGGCACCCCTTACGATTTTTTCAATTTTTAGACTTTTCCTTCTGGAGACCGCAATAGTTGCTCAAACATTATGAAAATTGGTATACTTATGTAATTTTGCTCGCAGAATTTAATTGTGCAAGCGGCAGGCGCGTATCATTGACCGTTTTTGAGATGGCCCAAAAACGAAAAATTGCAAAAATGGCAAGGGTTACCCCTTACGATTTCTTAAAATTTTAGACTTTTACTTCTGGAGACCGTAATAGTTGTTCAAACATTATAAAAATTGGTTTACTTATGTAATTTTGCTCGTAGAATTTAATGGTGCAAGCGGCAGGCGCGTATCATTGACCGTTTTTGAGTTATCGCCCAAAAACGAAAAATTGAAAAAATGGCAAGGGGTACCCCTTACGATTTTTTTAATTTTTAGACTTTTCCTTCTGGAGACCGTAATAGTTGTTCAAACATTATGAAAATTGGTATACTTATGTAATTTTGCTCGAAGAATTTAATGGTGCAAGCGGCAGGCGCGTATCATTGACCGTTTTTGAGTTATGGACCAAAACCGAAAAATTTAAAAAATGGCAAGGGGTACCCCTTACGATTTTTTCAATTTTTAGACTTTTCCTTCTGGAGACCGTAATAGTTGTTCAAACATTATGAAAATTGGTATACTTATGTAATTTTGCTCGCAGACTTTAATTGTGCAAGCGGCAGGCGCGTATCATTGACCGTTTTTGAGTTATGACCCAAAAACGAAAATTTGAAAAAATGGCAAGGGGTACCCCTTACGATTTTTTCAATTTTTAGACTTTTCCTTCTGGAGACCGTAATAGTTGTTCAAACATTATGAAAATTGGTATACTTATGTAATTTTGCTCGCAGAATTTAATTTTGCAAGCGGCAGGCGCGTATCATTGACCGTTTTTGAGATGGCCCAAAAACGAAAAATTGCAAAAATGGCAAGGGTTACCCCTTACGATTTCTTAAAATTTTAGACTTTTCCTTCTGGAGACCGTAATAGTTGTTCAAACATCATGAAAATTGGAATACTTATGTAATTTTGCTCGTAGAATTTAATAGTGCAAGCGTCAGGCGCGTATCATTGACCGTTTTTGAGTTATGGCCCACAAACGGAAAATTGGAAAATGGCAAGAGGTACCCCTTAAGATTTTTTCAATTTTTATACTTTTCCTTCTGGAGACCGTAATAGTTGTTCAAACATTATGAAATTTGGTATACTTATGTAATTTTGCTCGTAGAATTTAATGGTGCAAGCGGTAGGCGCGTATCATTTGACCGTTTTTGAGTTATGGCCCAAAAACGAAAAATTGAAAAAATGGCAAGGGGTACCCCTTACGATTTTTTCAATTTTTCGACTTTTCCTTCTGGAGACCGTAATAGTTGTTCAAACATTATGAAAATTGTTATACTTATGTAATTTTGCTCGTAGAATTTAATGGTGCAAGCGGCAGGCGCGTATCATTGACCGTTTTTGAGTTATGGCTTAAAAACGATAAATTGAAAAATAGCAAGGGGTACCCCTAACGATTTTTTCAATTTTTAGACTTTTCCTTCTGGAGACCGTAATAGTTGTTCAAACATTATGAAATTTGGTATACTTATGTAATTTTGCTCGTAGAATTTAATGGTGCAAGCGGCAGGCGCGTATCATTGACCGTTTTTGAGTTATGGCCCAAAAACGAAAAATTGAAAAAATGGCAAGGGGTACCCCTTACGATTTTTTCAATTTTTCGACTTTTCCTTCTGGAGACCGTAATAGTTGTTCAAACATTATGAAAATTGGTATACTTATGTAATTTTGCTCGTAGAATTTAATGGTGCAAGCGGTAGGCGCGTATCATTTGACCGTTTTTGAGTTATGGCCCAAAAACGAAAAATTGAAAAAATGGCAAGGGGTACCCCTTACGATTTTTTCAATTTTTATACTTTTCCTTCTGGAGACCGTAATAGTTGTTCAAACATTATGAAATTTGGTATACTTATGTAATTTTGCTCGTAGAATTTAATGGTGCAAGCGGTAGGCGCGTATCATTTGACCGTTTTTGAGTTATGGCCCAAAAACGAAAAATTGAAAAAATGGCAAGGGGTACCCCTTACGATTTTTTCAATTTTTCGACTTTTCCTTCTAGAGACCGTAATAGTTGTTCAAACATTATGAAAATTGGTATACTTATGTAATTTTGCTCGTAGAATTTAATGGTGCAAGCGGCAGGCGCGTATCATTGACCGTTTTTGAGTTATGGCCCAAAAACGTAAAATTGAAAAAATGACAAGGGTACCCCTTACGATTTTTTCAATTTTTAGACTTTTCCTTCTGGAGACCGTAATAGTTGTTCAAACATTATAAAATTTGGTATACTTATGTAATTTTGCTCGTAGAATTTAATGTTGTAAGCGGCAGGCGCGTATCATTTGACCGTTTTTGAGTTATGGCCCAAAAACGAAAAATTGAAAAAATGGCAAGGGGTACCCCTTACGATTTTTTCAATTTTTCGACTTTTCCTTCTGGAGACCGTAATAGTTGTTCAAACATTATGAAAATTGGTATACTTATGTAATTTTGCTCGTAGAATTTAATGGTGCAAGCGGCAGGCGCGTATCATTGACCGTTTTTGAGTTATGGCCCACAAACGGAAAATTGGAAAATGGCAAGAGGTACCCCTTAAGATTTTTTCAATTTTTATACTTTTCCTTCTGGAGACCGTAATAGTTGTTCAAACATTATGAAATTTGGTATACTTATGTAATTTTGCTCGTAGAATTTAATGGTGCAAGCGGTAGGCGCGTATCATTTGACCGTTTTTGAGTTATGGCCCAAAAACGAAAAATTGAAAAAATGGCAAGGGTTACCCCTTACGATTTTTTCAATTTTTATACTTTTCCTTCTGGAGACCGTAATAGTTGTTCAAACATTATGAAATTTGGTATACTTATGTAATTTTGCTCGTAGAATTTAATGGTGCAAGCGGTAGGCGCGTATCATTTGACCGTTTTTGAGTTATGGCCCAAAAACGAAAAATTGAAAAAATGGCAAGGGTTACCCCTTACGATTTTTTCAATTTTTTGACTTTTCCTTCTGGAGACCGTAATAGTTGTTCAAACATTATGAAAATTGTTATACTTATGTAATTTTGCTCGTAGAATTTAATGGTGCAAGCAGCAGGCGCGTATCATTGACCGTTTTTGAGTTATGGCTTAAAAACGATAAATTGAAAAATGGCAAGGGGTACCCCTAACGATTTTTTCAATTTTTATACTTTTCCTTCTGGAGACCGTAATAGTTGTTCAAACATTATGAAATTTGGTATACTTATGTAATTTTGCTCGTAGAATTTAATGGTGCAAGCGGTAGGCGCGTATCATTTGACCGTTTTTGAGTTATGGCCCAAAAACGAAAAATTGAAAAAATGGCAAGGGGTACCCCTTACGATTTTTTCAATTTTTCGACTTTTCCTTCTGGAGACCGTAATAGTTGTTCAAACATTATGAAAATTGGTATACTTATGTAATTTTGCTCGTAGAATTTAATGGTGCAAGCGGTAGGCGCGTATCATTTGACCGTTTTTGAGTTATGGCCCAAAAACGAAAAATTGAAAAAATGGCAAGGGGTACCCCTTACGATTTTTTCAATTTTTATACTTTTCCTTCTGGAGACCGTAATAGTTGTTCAAACATTATGAAATTTGGTATACTTATGTAATTTTGCTCGTAGAATTTAATGGTGCAAGCGGTAGGCGCGTATCATTTGACCGTTTTTGAGTTATGGCCCAAAAACGAAAAATTGAAAAAATGGCAAGGGGTACCCCTTACGATTTTTTCAATTTTTCGACTTTTCCTTCTAGAGACCGTAATAGTTGTTCAAACATTATGAAAATTGGTATACTTATGTAATTTTGCTCGTAGAATTTAATGGTGCAAGCGGCAGGCGCGTATCATTGACCGTTTTTGAGTTATGGCCCAAAAACGTAAAATTGAAAAAATGACAAGGGTACCCCTTACGATTTTTTCAATTTTTAGACTTTTCCTTCTGGAGACCGTAATAGTTGTTCAAACATTATAAAATTTGGTATACTTATGTAATTTTGCTCGTAGAATTTAATGTTGTAAGCGGCAGGCGCGTATCATTTGACCGTTTTTGAGTTATGGCCCAAAAACGAAAAATTGAAAAAATGGCAAGGGGTACCCCTTACGATTTTTTCAATTTTTCGACTTTTCCTTCTGGAGACCGTAATAGTTGTTCAAACATTATGAAAATTGGTATACTTATGTAATTTTGCTCGTAGAATTTAATGGTGCAAGCGGCAGGCGCGTATCATTGACCGTTTTTGAGTTATGGCCCACAAACGGAAAATTGGAAAATGGCAAGAGGTACCCCTTAAGATTTTTTCAATTTTTATACTTTTCCTTCTGGAGACCGTAATAGTTGTTCAAACATTATGAAATTTGGTATACTTATGTAATTTTGCTCGTAGAATTTAATGGTGCAAGCGGTAGGCGCGTATCATTTGACCGTTTTTGAGTTATGGCCCAAAAACGAAAAATTGAAAAAATGGCAAGGGTTACCCCTTACGATTTTTTCAATTTTTATACTTTTCCTTCTGGAGACCGTAATAGTTGTTCAAACATTATGAAATTTGGTATACTTATGTAATTTTGCTCGTAGAATTTAATGGTGCAAGCGGTAGGCGCGTATCATTTGACCGTTTTTGAGTTATGGCCCAAAAACGAAAAATTGAAAAAATGGCAAGGGTTACCCCTTACGATTTTTTCAATTTTTTGACTTTTCCTTCTGGAGACCGTAATAGTTGTTCAAACATTATGAAAATTGTTATACTTATGTAATTTTGCTCGTAGAATTTAATGGTGCAAGCAGCAGGCGCGTATCATTGACCGTTTTTGAGTTATGGCTTAAAAACGATAAATTGAAAAATGGCAAGGGGTACCCTTAACGATTTTTTCAATTTTTATACTTTTCCTTCTGGAGACCGTAATAGTTGTTCAAACATTATGAAATTTGGTATACTTATGTAATTTTGCTCGTAGAATTTAATGGTGCAAGCGGTAGGCGCGTATCATTTGACCGTTTTTGAGTTATGGCCCAAAAACGAAAAATTGAAAAAATGGCAAGGGGTACCCCTTACGATTTTTTCAATTTTTCGACTTTTCCTTCTGGAGACCGTAATAGTTGTTCAAACATTATGAAAATTGGTATACTTATGTAATTTTGCTCGTAGAATTTAATAGTGCAAGCGGCAGGCGCGTATCATTGACCGTTTTTGAGTTATGGCCCACAAACGGAAAATTGGAAAATGGCAAGAGGTACCCCTTAAGATTTTTTCAATTTTTATACTTTTCCTTCTGGAGACCGTAATAGTTGTTCAAACATTATGAAATTTGGTATACTTATGTAATTTTGCTCGTAGAATTTAATGGTGCAAGCGGTAGGCGCGTATCATTTGACCGTTTTTGAGTTATGGCCCAAAAACGAAAAATTGAAAAAATGGCAAGGGTTACCCCTTACGATTTTTTCAATTTTTTGACTTTTCCTTTTGGAGACTGTAATAGTTGTTCAAACATTATGAAAATTGTTATACTTATGTAATTTTGCTCGTAGAATTTAATGGTGCAAGCAGCAGGCGCGTATCATTGCCCGTTTTTGAGTTATGGCTTAAAAACGATAAATTGAAAAATGGCAAGGGGTACCCTTAACGATTTTTTCAATTTTTATACTTTTCCTTCTGGAGACCGTAATAGTTGTTCAAACATTATGAAATTTGGTATACTTATGTAATTTTGCTCGTAGAATTTAATGGTGCAAGCGGTAGGCGCGTATCATTTGACCGTTTTTGAGTTATGGCCCAAAAACAAAAAATTGAAAAAATGGCAAGGGGTACCCCTTACGATTTTTTCAATTTTTCGACTTTTCCTTCTGGAGACCGTAATAGTTGTTCAAACATTATGAAAATTGTTATACTTATGTAATTTTGCTCGTAGAATTTAATGGTGCAAGCGGCAGGCGCGTATCATTGACCGTTTTTGAGTTATGGCTTAAAAACGATAAATTGAAAAATGGCAAGGGGTACCCCTAACGATTTTTTCAATTTTTAGACTTTTCCTTCTGGAGACCGTAATAGTTGTTCAAACATTATGAAATTTGGTATACTTATGTAATTTTGCTCGTAGAATTTAATGGTGCAAGCGGCAGGCGCGTATCATTGACCGTTTTTGAGTTATGGCCCAAAAACGAAAAATTGAAAAAATGGCAAGAGGTACCCCTTAAGATTTTTTCAATTTTTATACTTTTCCTTCTGGAGACCGTAATAGTTGTTCAAACATTATGAAATTTGGTATACTTATGTAATTTTGCTCGTAGAATTTAATGGTGCAAGCGGTAGGCGCGTATCATTTGACCGTTTTTGAGTTATGGCCCAAAAACGAAAAATTGAAAAAATGGCAAGGGTTACCCCTTACGATTTTTTCAATTTTTTGACTTTTCCTTTTGGAGACTGTAATAGTTGTTCAAACATTATGAAAATTGTTATACTTATGTAATTTTGCTCGTAGAATTTAATGGTGCAAGCAGCAGGCGCGTATCATTGCCCGTTTTTGAGTTATGGCTTAAAAACGATAAATTGAAAAATGGCAAGGGGTACCCTTAACGATTTTTTCAATTTTTATACTTTTCCTTCTGGAGACCGTAATAGTTGTTCAAACATTATGAAATTTGGTATACTTATGTAATTTTGCTCGTAGAATTTAATGGTGCAAGCGGTAGGCGCGTATCATTTGACCGTTTTTGAGTTATGGCCCAAAAACAAAAAATTGAAAAAATGGCAAGGGGTACCCCTTACGATTTTTTCAATTTTTCGACTTTTCCTTCTGGAGACCGTAATAGTTGTTCAAACATTATGAAAATTGTTATACTTATGTAATTTTGCTCGTAGAATTTAATGGTGCAAGCGGCAGGCGCGTATCATTGACCGTTTTTGAGTTATGGCTTAAAAACGATAAATTGAAAAATGGCAAGGGGTACCCCTAACGATTTTTTCAATTTTTAGACTTTTCCTTCTGGAGACCGTAATAGTTGTTCAAACATTATGAAATTTGGTATACTTATGTAATTTTGCTCGTAGAATTTAATGGTGCAAGCGGCAGGCGCGTATCATTGACCGTTTTTGAGTTATGGCCCAAAAACGAAAAATTGAAAAAATGGCAAGGGGTACCCCTTACGATTTTTTCAATTTTTCGACTTTTCCTTCTGGAGACCGTAATAGTTGTTCAAACATTATGAAAATTGGTATACTTATGTAATTTTGCTCGTAGAATTTAATGGTGCAAGCGGTAGGCGCGTATCATTTGACCGTTTTTGAGTTATGGCCCAAAAACAAAAAATTGAAAAAATGGCAAGGGTTACCCCTTACGATTTTTTCAATTTTTATACTTTTCCTTCTGGAGACCGTAATAGTTGTTCAAACATTATGAAATTTGGTATACTTATGTAATTTTGCTCGTAGAATTTAATGGTGCAAGCGGTAGGCGCGTATCATTTGACCGTTTTTGAGTTATGGCCCAAAAACGAAAAATTGAAAAAATGGCAAGGGTTACCCCTTACGATTTTTTCAATTTTTTGACTTTTCCTTCTGGAGACCGTAATAGTTGTTCAAACATTATGAAAATTGTTATACTTATGCAATTTTGCTCGTAGAATTTAATGGTGCAAGCAGCAGGCGCGTATCATTGACCGTTTTTGAGTTATGGCTTAAAAACGATAAATTGAAAAATGGCAAGGGGTACCCTTAACGATTTTTTCAATTTTTATACTTTTCCTTCTGGAGACCGTAATAGTTGTTCAAACATTATGAAATTTGGTATACTTATGTAATTTTGCTCGTAGAATTTAATGGTGCAAGCGGTAGGCGCGTATCATTTGACCGTTTTTGAGTTATGGCCCAAAAACGAAAAATTGAAAAAATGGCAAGGGGTACCCCTTACGATTTTTTCAATTTTTCGACTTTTCCTTCTGGAGACCGTAATAGTTGTTCAAACATTATGAAAATTGGTATACTTATGTAATTTTGCTCGTAGAATTTAATAGTGCAAGCGGCAGGCGCGTATCATTGACCGTTTTTGAGTTATGGCCCACAAACGGAAAATTGGAAAATGGCAAGAGGTACCCCTTAAGATTTTTTCAATTTTTATACTTTTCCTTCTGGAGACCGTAATAGTTGTTCAAACATTATGAAATTTGGTATACTTATGTAATTTTGCTCGTAGAATTTAATGGTGCAAGCGGTAGGCGCGTATCATTTGACCGTTTTTGAGTTATGGCCCAAAAACGAAAAATTGAAAAAATGGCAAGGGTTACCCCTTACGATTTTTTCAATTTTTTGACTTTTCCTTTTGGAGACTGTAATAGTTGTTCAAACATTATGAAAATTGTTATACTTATGTAATTTTGCTCGTAGAATTTAATGGTGCAAGCAGCAGGCGCGTATCATTGCCCGTTTTTGAGTTATGGCTTAAAAACGATAAATTGAAAAATGGCAAGGGGTACCCTTAACGATTTTTTCAATTTTTATACTTTTCCTTCTGGAGACCGTAATAGTTGTTCAAACATTATGAAATTTGGTATACTTATGTAATTTTGCTCGTAGAATTTAATGGTGCAAGCGGTAGGCGCGTATCATTTGACCGTTTTTGAGTTATGGCCCAAAAACAAAAAATTGAAAAAATGGCAAGGGGTACCCCTTACGATTTTTTCAATTTTTCGACTTTTCCTTCTGGAGACCGTAATAGTTGTTCAAACATTATGAAAATTGTTATACTTATGTAATTTTGCTCGTAGAATTTAATGGTGCAAGCGGCAGGCGCGTATCATTGACCGTTTTTGAGTAATGGCTTAAAAACGATAAATTGAAAAATGGCAAGGGGTACCCCTAACGATTTTTTCAATTTTTAGACTTTTCCTTCTGGAGACCGTAATAGTTGTTCAAACATTATGAAATTTGGTATACTTATGTAATTTTGCTCGTAGAATTTAATGGTGCAAGCGGCAGGCGCGTATCATTGACCGTTTTTGAGTTATGGCCCAAAAACGAAAAATTGAAAAAATGGCAAGGGGTACCCCTTACGATTTTTTCAATTTTTCGACTTTTCCTTCTGGAGACCGTAATAGTTGTTCAAACATTATGAAAATTGGTATACTTATGTAATTTTGCTCGTAGAATTTAATGGTGCAAGCGGTAGGCGCGTATCATTTGACCGTTTTTGAGTTATGGCCCAAAAACGAAAAATTGAAAAAATGGCAAGGGGTACCCCTTACGATTTTTTCAATTTTTATACTTTTCCTTCTGGAGACCGTAATAGTTGTTCAAACATTATGAAAATTGGTATACTTATGTAATTTTGCTCGCAGAATTTAATTGTGCAAGCGGCAGGCGCGTATCATTGACCGTTTTTGAGTTATGACCCAAAAACGAAAATTTGAAAAAATTGCAAGGGGTACCCCTTACGATTTTTTCAATTTTTAGACTTTTCCTTCTGGAGACCGTAATAGTTGTTCAAACATTATGAAAATTGGTATACTTATGTAATTTTGCTCGCAGAATTTAATTTTGCAAGCGGCAGGCGCGTATCATTGACCGTTTTTGAGATGGCCCAAAAACGAAAAATTGCAAAAATGGCAAGGGTTACCCCTTACGATTTCTTAAAATTTTAGACTTTTCCTTCTGGAGACCGTAATAGTTGTTCAAACATCATGAAAATTGGAATACTTATGTAATTTTGCTCGTAGAATTTAATAGTGCAAGCGTCAGGCGCGTATCATTGACCGTTTTTGAGTTATGGCCCACAAACGGAAAATTGGAAAATGGCAAGAGGTACCCCTTAAGATTTTTTCAATTTTTATACTTTTCCTTCTGGAGACCGTAATAGTTTTCAAACATTATGAAATTTGGTATACTTATGTAATTTTGCTCGTAGAATTTAATGGTGCAAGCGGTAGGCGCGTATCATTTGACCGTTTTTGAGTTATGGCCCAAAAACGAAAAATTGAAAAAATGGCAAGGGGTACCCCTTACGATTTTTTCAATTTTTCGACTTTTCCTTCTGGAGACCGTAATAGTTGTTCAAACATTATGAAAATTGGTATACTTATGTAATTTTGCTCGTAGAATTTAATGGTGCAAGCGGCAGGCGCGTATCATTGACCGTTTTTGAGTTATGGCCCACAAACGGAAAATTGGAAAATGGCAAGAGGTACCCCTTAAGATTTTTTCAATTTTTATACTTTTCCTTCTGGAGACCGTAATAGTTGTTCAAACATTATGAAAATTGGTATACTTATGTAATTTTGCTCGTAGAATTTAATGGTGCAAGCGGCAGGCGCGTATCATTGACCGTTTTTGAGTTATGGCCCAAAAACGTAAAATTGAAAAAATGACAAGGGTACCCCTTACGATTTTTTCAATTTTTAGACTTTTCCTTCTGGAGACCGTAATAGTTGTTCAAACATTATAAAATTTGGTATACTTATGTAATTTTGCTCGTAGAATTTAATGTTGTAAGCGGCAGGCGCGTATCATTTGACCGTTTTTGAGTTATGGCCCAAAAACGAAAAATTGAAAAAATGGCAAGGGTTACCCCTTACGATTTTTTCAATTTTTTGACTTTTCCTTCTGGAGACCGTAATAGTTGTTCAAACATTATGAAAATTGTTATACTTATGTAATTTTGCTCGTAGAATTTAATGGTGCAAGCAGCAGGCGCGTGTCATTGACCGTTTTTGAGTTATGGCTTAAAAACGATAAATTGAAAAATGGCAAGGGGTACCCCTTACGATTTTTTCAATTTTTCGACTTTTCCTTCTGGAGACCGTAATAGTTGTTCAAACATTATGAAAATTGGTATACTTATGTAATTTTGCTCGTAGAATTTAATAGTGCAAGCGGCAGGCGCGTATCATTGACCGTTTTTGAGTTATGGCCCACAAACGGAAAATTGGAAAATGGCAAGAGGTACCCCTTAAGATTTTTTCAATTTTTATACTTTTCCTTCTGGAGACCGTAATAGTTGTTCAAACATTATGAAATTTGGTATACTTATGTAATTTTGCTCGTAGAATTTAATGGTGCAAGCGGTAGGCGCGTATCATTTGACCGTTTTTGAGTTATGGCCCAAAAACGAAAAATTGAAAAAATGGCAAGGGTTACCCCTTACGATTTTTTCAATTTTTTGACTTTTCCTTTTGGAGACTGTAATAGTTGTTCAAACATTATGAAAATTGTTATACTTATGTAATTTTGCTCGTAGAATTTAATGGTGCAAGCAGCAGGCGCGTATCATTGCCCGTTTTTGAGTTATGGCTTAAAAACGATAAATTGAAAAATGGCAAGGGGTACCCTTAACGATTTTTTCAATTTTTATACTTTTCCTTCTGGAGACCGTAATAGTTGTTCAAACATTATGAAATTTGGTATACTTATGTAATTTTGCTCGTAGAATTTAATGGTGCAAGCGGTAGGCGCGTATCATTTGACCGTTTTTGAGTTATGGCCCAAAAACAAAAAATTGAAAAAATGGCAAGGGGTACCCCTTACGATTTTTTCAATTTTTCGACTTTTCCTTCTGGAGACCGTATAAGTTGTTCAAACATTATGAAAATTGTTATACTTATGTAATTTTGCTCGTAGAATTTAATGGTGCAAGCGGCAGGCGCGTATCATTGACCGTTTTTGAGTTATGGCTTAAAAACGATAAATTGAAAAATGGCAAGGGGTACCCCTAACGATTTTTTCAATTTTTAGACTTTTCCTTCTGGAGACCGTAATAGTTGTTCAAACATTATGAAATTTGGTATACTTATGTAATTTTGCTCGTAGAATTTAATGGTGCAAGCGGCAGGCGCGTATCATTGACCGTTTTTGAGTTATGGCCCAAAAACGAAAAATTGAAAAAATGGCAAGGGGTACCCCTTACGATTTTTTCAATTTTTCGACTTTTCCTTCTGGAGACCGTAATAGTTGTTCAAACATTATGAAAATTGGTATACTTATGTAATTTTGCTCGTAGAATTTAATGGTGCAAGCGGTAGGCGCGTATCATTTGACCGTTTTTGAGTTATGGCCCAAAAACGAAAAATTGAAAAAATGGCAAGGGGTACCCCTTACGATTTTTTCAATTTTTATACTTTTCCTTCTGGAGACCGTAATAGTTGTTCAAACATTATGAAATTTGGTATACTTATGTAATTTTGCTCGTAGAATTTAATGGTGCAAGCGGTAGGCGCGTATCATTTGACCGTTTTTGAGTTATGGCCCAAAAACGAAAAATTGAAAAAATGGCAAGGGGTACCCCTTACGATTTTTTCAATTTTTCGACTTTTCCTTCTGGAGACCGTAATAGTTGTTCAAACATTATGAAAATTGGTATACTTATGTAATTTTGCTCGTAGAATTTAATAGTGCAAGCGGCAGGCGCGTATCATTGACCGTTTTTGAGTTATGGCCCACAAACGGAAAATTGGAAAATGGCAAGAGGTACCCCTTAAGATTTTTTCAATTTTTATACTTTTCCTTCTGGAGACCGTAATAGTTGTTCAAACATTATGAAATTTGGTATACTTATGTAATTTTGCTCGTAGAATTTAATGGTGCAAGCGGTAGGCGCGTATCATTTGACCGTTTTTGAGTTATGGCCCAAAAACGAAAAATTGAAAAAATGGCAAGGGTTACCCCTTACGATTTTTTCAATTTTTTGACTTTTCCTTCTGGAGACCGTAATAGTTGTTCAAACATTATGAAAATTGTTATACTTATGTAATTTTGCTCGTAGAATTTAATGGTGCAAGCAGCAGGCGCGTATCATTGACCGTTTTTGAGTTATGGCTTAAAAACGATAAATTGAAAAATGGCAAGGGGTACCCTTAACGATTTTTTCAATTTTTAGACTTTTCCTTCTGGAGACCGTAATAGTTGTTCAAACATTATGAAATTTGGTATACTTATGTAATTTTGCTCGTAGAATTTAATGGTGCAAGCGGCAGGCGCGTATCATTGACCGTTTTTGAGTTATGGCCCAAAAACGAGAAATTGAAAAAATGGCAAGAGGTACCCCTTACGATTTTTTCAATTTTTCGACTTTTCATTCTGGAGACCGTAATAGTTGTTCAAACATTATGAAAATTGGTATACTTATGTAATTTTGCTCGTAGAATTTAATGGTGCAAGCGGCAGGCGCGTATCATTGACCGTTTTTGAGTTATGGCCCAAAAACGATAAATTGAAAAATGGCAAGGGGTACCCCATACGATTTTTTCAATTTTTCGACTTTTCCTTCTGGAGACCGTAATAGTTGTTCAAACATTATGAAAATTGGTATACTTATGTAATTTTGCTCGTAGAATTTAATGGTGCAAGCGGCAGGCGCGTATCATTGACCGTTTTTGAGTTATGGCCCAAAAACGAAAAATTGAAAAAATGGCAAGAGGTACCCCTTACGATTTTTTCAATTTTTCGACTTTTCCTTCTGGAGACCGTAATAGTTGTTCAAACATTATGAAAATTGGTATACTTATGTAATTTTGCTCGTAGAATTTAATGGTGCAAGCGGCAGGCGCGTATCATTGACCGTTTTTGAGTTATGGCCCAAAAACGATAAATTGAAAAATGGCAAGGGGTACCCCTAACGATTTTTTCAATTTTTAGACTTTTCCTTCTGGAGACCGTAATAGTTGTTCAAACATTATGAAATTTGGTATACTTATGTAATTTTGCTCGCAGAATTTAATGGTGCAAGCGGCAGGCGCGTATCATTGACCGTTTTTGAGTTATGGCCCAAAAACTTAAAATTGAAAGAATGGCAAGGGTACCCCTTACGATTTTTTCAATTTTTAGACTTTTCCTTTTGGAGACCGTAATAGTTGTTCAAACATTATGAAATTTGGCATACTTACGTAATTTTGCTCGTAGAATTTAATGGTGCACGCGGCAGGCGCGTATCATTGACCGTTTTTGAGTTATGGCCCAAAAACGATAAATTGAAAAATGGCAAGGGGTACCCAAACGATTTTTTCAATTGTTAGACTTTTCCTTCTGGAGACCGTAATAGTTGTTCAAACATTATGAAATTTGGTATACTTATGTAATTTTGCTCGTAGAATTTAATGGTGCAAGCGGCAGGCGCGCATCATTGACCGTTTTTGAGTCATGGCCCAAAAACGTAAAATTGAAAAAATGGCAAGGGTGCCCCTTAAGATTTTTTCAATTTTTAGACTTTTCCTTTTGGAGACCGTAATAGTTGTTCAAACATTATGAAATTTGGTATACTTATGTAATTTTGCTCGTAGAATTTAATGGTGCAAGCGGCAGGCGCGTATCATTGACCGTTTTTGAGTTATGGCACACAAACGAAAAATTGAAAAATGGCAAGGGGTACCCCTTACGATTTTTTCAATTTTTAGACTTTTGCTTCTGGAGACCGTAATAGTTGTTCAAACATTATGAAAATTGGTATACTTATGTAATTTTGCTCGTAGAATTTAATGGTGCAAGCGGCAGGCGCGTATCATTGACCGTTTTTGAGTTATGGCCCACAAACAAAAAATTGAAAAATGGCAAGGGGTACCCCTTACGATTTTTTCAATTTTTAGACTTTTCCTTTTGGAGACCGTAATAGTTGTTCAAACATTATGAAATTTGGTATACTTATGTAATTTTGCTCGTAGAATTTAATGGTGCAAGCGGCAGGCGCGTATCATTGACCGTTTTTGAGTTATAGCACACAAACGAAAAATTGAAAAATGGCAAGGGGTACCCCTTACGATTTTTTCAATTTTTAGACTTTTGCTTCTGGAGACCGTAATAGTTGTTCAAACATTATGAAAATTGGTATACTTATGTAATTTTGCTCGTAGAATTTAATGGTGCAAGCGGCAGGCGCGTATCATTGACCGTTTTTGAGTTATGGCCCACAAACAAAAAATTGAAAAATGGCAAGGGGTACCCCTTACGATTTTTTCAATTTTTAGACTTTTCCTTTTGGAGACCGTAATAGTTGTTCAAACATTATGAAAATTGGTATACTTATGTAATTTTGCTCGTAGAATTTAATAGTGCAAGCGGCAGGCGCGTATCATTGACCGTTTTTGAGTTATGGCCCACAAACGGAAAATTGGAAAATGGCAAGAGGTACCCCTTAAGATTTTTTCAATTTTTATACTTTTCCTTCTGGAGACCGTAATAGTTGTTCAAACATTATGAAATTTGGTATACTTATGTAATTTTGCTCGTAGAATTTAATGGTGCAAGCGGCAGGCGCGTATCATTGACCGTTTTTGAGTTATGGCCCAAAAACGTAAAATTGAAAGAATGGCAAGGGTACCCCTTACGATTTTTTCAATTTTTCGACTTTTCCTTCTGGAGACCGTAATAGTTGTTCAAACATTATGAAAATTGTTATACTTATGTAATTTTGCTCGTAGAATTTAATGGTGCAAGCGGCAGGCGCGTATCATTGACCGTTTTTGAGTTATGGCCCAAAAACGAAAAATTGAAAAAATGGCAAGAGGTACCCCTTACGATTTTTTCAATTTTTCGACTTTTCCTTCTGGAGACCGTAATAGTTGTTCAAACATTATGAAAATTGGTATACTTATGTAATTTTGCTCGTAGAATTTAATGGTGCAAGCGGCAGGCGCGTATCATTGACCGTTTTTGAGTTATGGCCCAAAAACGATAAATTGAAAAATGGCAAGGGGTACCCCTAACGATTTTTTCAATTTTTAGACTTTTCCTTCTGGAGACCGTAATAGTTGTTCAAACATTATGAAATTTGGTATACTTATGTAATTTTGCTCGTAGAATTTAATGATGCAAGCGGCAGGCGCGTATCATTGACCGTTTTTGAGTTATGGCCCAAAAACTTAAAATTGAAAGAATGGCAAGGGTACCCCTTACGATTTTTTCAATTTTTAGACTTTTCCTTCTGGAGACCGTAATAGTTGTTCAAACATTATGAAATTTGGCATACTTACGTAATTTTGCTCGTAGAATTTAATGGTGCACGCGGCAGGCGCGTATCATTGACCGTTTTTGAGTTATGGCCCAAAAACGATAAATTGAAAAATGGCAAGGGGTACCCTAACGATTTTTTCAATTGTTAGACTTTTCCTTCTGGAGACCGTAATAGTTGTTCAAACATTATGAAATTTGGTATACTTATGTAATTTTGCTCGTAGAATTTAATGGTGCAAGCGGCAGGCGCGCATCATTGACCGTTTTTGAGTCATGGCCCAAAAACGTAAAATTGAAAAAATGGCAAGGGTGCCCCTTAAGATTTTTTCAATTTTTAGACTTTTCCTTTTGGAGACGGTAATAGTTGTTCAAACATTATGAAATTTGGTATACTTATGTAATTTTGCTCGTAGAATTTAATGGTGCAAGCGGCAGGCGCGTATCATTGACCGTTTTTGAGTTATGGCACACAAACGAAAAATTGAAAAATGGCAAGGGGTACCCCTTACGATTTTTTCAATTTTTAGACTTTTCCTTCTGGAGACCGTAATAGTTGTTCAAACATTATGAAAATTGGTATACTTATGTAATTTTGCTCGTAGAATTTAATGGTGCAAGCGGCAGGCGCGTATCATTGACCGATTTTGAGTTATGGCCCAAAAACGATAAATTGAAAAATGGCAGGAGTACCCCTAACGATTTTTTCAATTTTTCGACTTTTCCTTCTGGAGACCGTAATAGTTGTTCAAACATTATGAAATTTGGTATACTTATGTAATTTTGCTCGTAGAATTTAATGGTGCAAGCGGCAGGCGGGTATCATTGACCGTTTTTGAGTTATGGCCCAAAAACATAAAATTGAAAAAATGACAAGGGTACCCCTTACGATTTTTTCAATTTTTAGACTTTTCCTTCTGGAGACCGTAATAGTTGTTCAAACATTATGAAATTTGGTATACCTATGTAATTTTGCTCGTAGAATTTAATGGTGTAAGCGGCAGGCGCGTATCATTTGACCGTTTTTGATTTATGGCCCAAAAACGAAAAATTGAAAAAATGGCAAGGGGTACCCCTTACGATTTTTTCAATTTTTCGACTTTTCCTTCTGGAGACCGTAATAGTTGTTCAAACATTATGAAAATTGTTATACTTATGTAATTTTGCTCGTAGAATTTAATGGTGCAAGCGGCAGGCGCGTATCAATGACCGTTTTTGAGTTATGGCTTAAAAACGATAAATTGAAAAATGGCAAGGGGTACCCTTAACGATTTTTTCAATTTTTAGACTTTTCCTTCTGGAGACCGTAATAGTTGTTCAAACATTATGAAATTTGGTATACTTATGTAATTTTGCTCGTAGAATTTAATGGTGCAAGCGGCAGGCGCGTATCATTGACCGTTTTTGAGTTATGGCCCAAAAACGATAAATTGAAAAATGGCAAGGGGTACCCCTAACGATTTTTTCAATTTTTAGACTTTTCCTTCTGGAGACCGTAATAGTTGTTCAAACATTATGAAATTTGGTATACTTATGTAATTTTGCTCGTAGAATTTAATGGTGCAAGCGGCAGGCGCGTATCATTGACCGTTTTTGAGTTATGGCCCAAAAACTTAAAATTGAAAGAATGGCAAGGGTACCCCTTACGATTTTTTCAATTTTTAGACTTTTCCTTTTGGAGACCGTAATAGTTGTTCAAACATTATGAAATTTGGCATACTTACGTAATTTTGCTCGTAGAATTTAATGGTGCACGCGGCAGGCGCGTATCATTGACCGTTTTTGAGTTATGGCCCAAAAACGATAAATTGAAAAATGGCAAGGGGTACCCTAACGATTTTTTCAATTGTTAGACTTTTCCTTCTGGAGACCGTAATAGTTGTTCAAACATTATGAAATTTGGTATACTTATGTAATTTTACTCGTAGAATTTAATGGTGCAAGCTGCAGGCGCGCATCATTGACCGTTTTTGAGTCATGGCCCAAAAACGTAAAATTGAAAAAATGGCAAGGGTGCCCCTTAAGATTTTTTCAATTTTTAGACTTTTCCTTTTGGAGACCGTAATAGTTGTTCAAACATTATGAAAATTGGTATACTTATGTAATTTTGCTCGTAGAATTTAATGGTGCAAGCGGCAGGCGCGTATCATTGACCGTTTTTGAGTTATGGCCCAAAAACGATAAATTGAAAAATGGCAAGGGGTACCCCTAACGATTTTTTCAATTTTTAGACTTTTCCTTCTGGAGACCGTAATAGTTGTTCAAACATTATGAAATTTGGTATACTTATGTAATTTTGCTCGTAGAATTTAATGATGCAAGCGGCAGGCGCGTATCATTGACCGTTTTTGAGTTATGGCCCAAAAACTTAAAATTGAAAGAATGGCAAGGGTACCCCTTACGATTTTTTCAATTTTTAGACTTTTCCTTCTGGAGACCGTAATAGTTGTTCAAACATTATGAAATTTGGCATACTTACGTAATTTTGCTCGTAGAATTTAATGGTGCACGCGGCAGGCGCGTATCATTGACCGTTTTTGAGTTATGGCCCAAAAACGATAAATTGAAAAATGGCAAGGGGTACCCTAACGATTTTTTCAATTGTTAGACTTTTCCTTCTGGAGACCGTAATAGTTGTTCAAACATTATGAAATTTGGTATACTTATGTAATTTTGCTCGTAGAATTTAATGGTGCAAGCGGCAGGCGCGCATCATTGACCGTTTTTGAGTCATGGCCCAAAAACGTAAAATTGAAAAAATGGCAAGGGTGCCCCTTAAGATTTTTTCAATTTTTAGACTTTTCCTTTTGGAGACGGTAATAGTTGTTCAAACATTATGAAATTTGGTATACTTATGTAATTTTGCTCGTAGAATTTAATGGTGCAAGCGGCAGGCGCGTATCATTGACCGTTTTTGAGTTATGGCACACAAACGAAAAATTGAAAAATGGCAAGGGGTACCCCTTACGATTTTTTCAATTTTTAGACTTTTCCTTCTGGAGACCGTAATAGTTGTTCAAACATTATGAAAATTGGTATACTTATGTAATTTTGCTCGTAGAATTTAATGGTGCAAGCGGCAGGCGCGTATCATTGACCGATTTTGAGTTATGGCCCAAAAACGATAAATTGAAAAATGGCAGGAGTACCCCTAACGATTTTTTCAATTTTTCGACTTTTCCTTCTGGAGACCGTAATAGTTGTTCAAACATTATGAAATTTGGTATACTTATGTAATTTTGCTCGTAGAATTTAATGGTGCAAGCGGCAGGCGGGTATCATTGACCGTTTTTGAGTTATGGCCCAAAAACATAAAATTGAAAAAATGACAAGGGTACCCCTTACGATTTTTTCAATTTTTAGACTTTTCCTTCTGGAGACCGTAATAGTTGTTCAAACATTATGAAATTTGGTATACCTATGTAATTTTGCTCGTAGAATTTAATGGTGTAAGCGGCAGGCGCGTATCATTTGACCGTTTTTGATTTATGGCCCAAAAACGAAAAATTGAAAAAATGGCAAGGGGTACCCCTTACGATTTTTTCAATTTTTCGACTTTTCCTTCTGGAGACCGTAATAGTTGTTCAAACATTATGAAAATTGTTATACTTATGTAATTTTGCTCGTAGAATTTAATGGTGCAAGCGGCAGGCGCGTATCAATGACCGTTTTTGAGTTATGGCTTAAAAACGATAAATTGAAAAATGGCAAGGGGTACCCTTAACGATTTTTTCAATTTTTAGACTTTTCCTTCTGGAGACCGTAATAGTTGTTCAAACATTATGAAATTTGGTATACTTATGTAATTTTGCTCGTAGAATTTAATGGTGCAAGCGGCAGGCGCGTATCATTGACCGTTTTTGAGTTATGGCCCAAAAACGATAAATTGAAAAATGGCAAGGGGTACCCCTAACGATTTTTTCAATTTTTAGACTTTTCCTTCTGGAGACCGTAATAGTTGTTCAAACATTATGAAATTTGGTATACTTATGTAATTTTGCTCGTAGAATTTAATGGTGCAAGCGGCAGGCGCGTATCATTGACCGTTTTTGAGTTATGGCCCAAAAACTTAAAATTGAAAGAATGGCAAGGGTACCCCTTACGATTTTTTCAATTTTTAGACTTTTCCTTTTGGAGACCGTAATAGTTGTTCAAACATTATGAAATTTGGCATACTTACGTAATTTTGCTCGTAGAATTTAATGGTGCACGCGGCAGGCGCGTATCATTGACCGTTTTTGAGTTATGGCCCAAAAACGATAAATTGAAAAATGGCAAGGGGTACCCTAACGATTTTTTCAATTGTTAGACTTTTCCTTCTGGAGACCGTAATAGTTGTTCAAACATTATGAAATTTGGTATACTTATGTAATTTTACTCGTAGAATTTAATGGTGCAAGCTGCAGGCGCGCATCATTGACCGTTTTTGAGTCATGGCCCAAAAACGTAAAATTGAAAAAATGGCAAGGGTGCCCCTTAAGATTTTTTCAATTTTTAGACTTTTCCTTTTGGAGACCGTAATAGTTGTTCAAACATTATGAAATTTGGTATACTTATGTAATTTTGCTCGTAGAATTTAATGGTGCAAGCGGCAGGCGCGTATCATTGACCGTTTTTGAGTTATGGCACACAAACGAAAAATTGAAAAATGGCAAGGGGTACCCCTTACGATTTTTTCAATTTTTAGACTTTTCCTTCTGGAGACCGTAATAGTTGTTCAAACATTATGAAAATTGGTATACTTATGTAATTTTGCTCGTAGAATTTAATCGTGCAAGCGGCAGGCGCGTATCATTGACCGATTTTGAGTTATGGCCCAAAAACGATAAATTGAAAAATGGCAAGGAGTACCCCTAACGATTTTTTCAATTTTTAGACTTTTCCTTCTGGAGACCGTAATAGTTGTTCAAACATTATGAAATTTGGTATACTTATGTAATTTTGCTCGTAGAATTTAATGGTGCAAGCGGCAGGCGGGTATCATTGACCGTTTTTGAGTTATGGCCCAAAAACATAAAATTGAAAAAATGACAAGGGGACCCCTTACGATTTTTTCAATTTTTAGACTTTTCCTTCTGGAGACCGTAATAGTTGTTCAAACATTATGAAATTTGGTATACTTACGTAATTTTGCTCGTAGAATTTAATGGTGTAAGCGGCAGGCGCGTATCATTTGACCGTTTTTGAGTAATGGCCCAAAAACGAAAAATTGAAAAAATGGCAAGGGGTACCCCTTACGATTTTTTCAATTTTTCGACTTTTCCTTCTGGAGACCGTAATAGTTGTTCAAACATTATGAAATTTGGTATACTTATGTAATTTTGCTCGTAGAATTTAATGGTGTAAGCGGCAGGCGCGTATCATTTGACCGTTTTTGAGTTATGGCCCAAAAACGAAAAATTGAAAAAATGGCAAGGGGTACCCCTTACGATTTTTTCAATTTTTCGACTTTTCCTTCTGGAGACCGTAATTGTTGTTCAAACATTATGAAAATTGGTATACTTATGTAATTTTGCTCGTAGAATTTAATGGTGCAAGCGGCAGGCGCGTATCATTGACCGTTTTTGAGTTATGGCCCACAAACGAAAAATTGAAAAATGGCAAGGGGTACCCCTTAAGATTTTTTAAATTTTTATACTTTTCCTTCTGGAGACCGTAATAGTTGTTCAAACATTTTGAAAATTGGTATACTTATGCAATGTTGCTCGTAGAATTTAATGGTGCAAGCGGCAGGCGCGTATCATTGACCGTTTTTGAGTTATGGCCCAAAAACGTAAAATTGAAAGAATGGCAAGGGTACCCCTTACGATTTTTTCAATTTTTAGACTTTTCCTTTTGGAGACCATAATATTTGTTCAAACATTATGAAATTTGGTATACTTACATAATTTTGCTCGTAGAATTTAATGGTGCAAGCGGCAGGCGCGTATCATTGACCGTTTTTGAGTTATGGCCCAAAAACGATAAATTGAAAAATGGCAAGGGGTACCCCATAAGATTTTTTAAATTTTTATACTTTTCCTTCTGGAGACCGTAATAGTTGTTCAAACATTTTGAAAATTGGTATACTTATGCAATGTTGCTCGTAGAATTTAATGGTGCAAGCGGCAGGCGCGTATCATTGACCGTTTTTGAGTTATGGCCCACAAACGAAAAATTGAAAAATGGCAAGGGGTACCCCTTAAGATTTTTTCAATTTTTATACTTTTCCTTCTGGAGACCGTAATAGTTGTTCAAACATTATGAAATTTGGTATACTTATGTAATTTTGCTCGTAGAATTTAATGGTGCAAGCGGCAGGCACGTATCATTAACCGTTTATGAGTTATGGCCCAAAAACGAAAAATTGAAAAAATGGCAAGGGTACCCCTTACGATTTTTTAAAATTTTAGACTTTTGCTTCTGGAGACCGTAATAGTTGTTCAAACATTATGAAAATTGGTATACTTATGTAATTTTGCTCGTAGAATTTAATGGTGCAAGCGGCAGGCGCGTATCATTGACCGTTTTTGAGTTATGGCCCAAAAACGAAAAATTGAAAAATGGCAAGGGGTACCCCTTAAGATTTTTTCAATTTTTATACTTTTCCTTCTGGAGACCGTAATAGTTGTTCAAACATTATGAAAATTGGTATACTTATGTAATTTTGCTCGTAGAATTTAATGGTGCAAGCGGCAGGCGCGTACCATTGACCGTTTTTGAGTTATGGCACACAAACGAAAAATTGAAAAATGGCAAGGGGTACCCCTTACGATTTTTTCAATTTTTAGACTTTTTCTTCTGGAGACCGTAATAGTTGTTCAAACATTATGAAAATTGGTATACTTATGTAATTTTGCTCGTAGAATTTAATGGTGCTAGCGGCAGGCGCGTATCATTGACCGTTTTTGAGTTATGGCCCAAAAACGATAAATTGAAAAAATGGCAAGGGTACCCCTTACGATTTTTTAAAATTTTAGACTTTTGCTTCTGGAGACCGTAATAGTTGTTCAAACATTATGAAAATTGGTATACTTATGTAATTTTGCTCGTAGAATTTAATGGTGCAAGCGGCAGGCGCGTATCATTGACCGTTTTTGAGTTATGGCCCAAAAACGATAAATTGAAAAATGGCAAGGGGTACCCCTAACGATTTTTTCAATTTTTAGACTTTTCCTTCTGGAGACCGTAATAGTTGTTCAAACATTATGAAATTTGGTATACTTATGTAATTTTGCTCGTAGAATTTAATGGTGCAAGCGGCAGGCGCGTATCATTGACCGTTTTTGAGATATGGCCCAAAAACCTAAAATTGAAAGATTGGCAAGGGTACCCCTTACGATTTTTTCAATTTTTAGACTTTTCCTTTTGGAGACCGTAATATTTGTTCAAACATTATGAAATTTGGTATACTTACGTAATTTTGCTCGTAGAATTTAATGGTGCAAGCGGCAGGCGCGTATCATTGACCGTTTTTGAGTTATGGCCCAAAAACGATAAATTGAAAAATGGCAAGGGGTACCCTAACGATTTTTTCAATTTTTAGACTTTTCTTTCTGGAGACCGTAATAGTTGTTCAAACATTATGAAATTTGGTATACTTATTTAATTTTGCTCGTAGAAATTATTGGTGCAAGCGGCAGGCGCACATCATTGACCGTTTTTGAGTCATGGCCCAAAAACTTAAAATTGAAAAAATGGCAAGGGTGCCCCTTAAGATTTTTTCAATTTTTAGACTTTTCCTTTTGGAGACCGTAATAGTTGTTCAAACATTATGAAATTTGGTATACTTATGTAATTTTGCTCGTAGAATTTAATGGTGCAAGCGGCAGGCGCGTATCATTGACCGTTTTTGAGTTATGGCACACAAACGAAAAATTGAAAAATGGCAAGGGGTACCCCTTACGATTTTTTCAATTTTTAGACTTTTCCTTCTGGAGACCGTAATAGTTGTTCAAACATTATGAAAATTGGTATACTTATGTAATTTTGCTCGTAGAATTTAATGGTGCTAGCGGCAGGCGCGTATCATTGACCGTTTTTGAGTTATGGCCCAAAAACGATAAATTGAAAAATGGCAAGGAGTACCCCTAACGATTTTTTCAATTTTTAGACTTTTCCTTCTGGAGACCGTAATAGTTGTTCAAACATTATGAAATTTGGTATACTTATGTAATTTTGCTCGTAGAATTTAATGGTGCAAGCGGCAGGCGCGTATCATTGACCGTTTTTGAGTTATGGCCCAAAAACTTAAAATTGAAAAAATGACAAGGGTACCCCTTACGATTTTTTCAATTTTTAGACTTTTCCTTCTGGAGACCGTAATAGTTGTTCAAACATTATGAAAATTGGTATACTTATGTAATTTTGCTCGTAGAATTTAACGGTGCAAGCGGCAGGCGCGTATCATTTGACCGTTTTTGAGTTATGGCCCAAAAACAAAAAATTGAAAAAATGGCAAGGGGTACCCCTTACGATTTTTTCAATTTTTCGACTTTTCCTTCTGGAGACCGTAATAGTTTTTCAAACATTATGAAAATTGGTATACTTATGTAATTTTGCTCGTAGAATTTAATGGTGCAAGCGGCAGGCGCGTATCATTGACCGTTTTTGAGTTATGGCCCACAAACGAAAAATTGAAAAATGGCAAGGGGTACCCCTTAAGATTTTTTAAATTTTTATACTTTTCCTTCTGGAGACCGTAATAGTTGTTCAAACATTTTGAAAATTGGTATACTTATGCAATGTTGCTCGTAGAATTTAATGGTGCAAGCGGCAGGCGCGTATCATTGACCGTTTTTGAGTTATGGCCCACAAACGAAAAATTGAAAAATGGCAAGGGGTACCCCTTAAGATTTTTTCAATTTTTATACTTTTCCTTCTGGAGACCGTAATAGTTGTTCAAACATTATGAAATTTGGTATACTTATGTAATTTTGCTCGTAGAATTTAATGGTGCAAGCGGCAGGCACGTATCATTGACCGTTTTTGAGTTATGGCCCAAAATCGAAAAATTAAAAAAATGGCAAGGGTACCCCTAACGATTTTTTCAATTTTTAGACTTTTCCTTCTGGAGACCGTAATAGTTGTTCAAACATTATGAAATTTGGTATACTTATTTAATTTTGCTCGTAGAATTTAATGGTGCAAGCGGCAGGCGCGCATCATTGACCGTTTTTGAGTCATGGCCCAAAAACTTAAAATTGAAAAAATGGCAAGGGTGCCCCTTACGATTTTTTCAATTTTTAGACTTTTCCTTCTGGAGACCGTAATAGTTGTTCAAACATTATGAAATTTGGTATACTTATGTAATTTTGCTCGTAGAATTTAATGGTGCAAGCGGCAGGCACGTATCATTAACCGTTTATGAGTTATGGCCCAAAAACGAAAAATTGAAAAAATGGCAAGGGTACCCCTAACGATTTTTACAATTTTTAGACTTTTCCTTCTGGAGACCGTAATAGTTGTTCAAACATTATGAAATTTGGTATACTTATGTAATTTTGCTCGTAGAATTTAATGGTGCAAGCGGCAGGCGCGTATCATTGACCGTTTTTGAGTTATGGCCCAAAAACGTAAAATTGAAAAATGGCAAGGGGTACCCTAACGATTTTTTCAATTTTTAGACTTTTCCTTCTGGAGACCGTAATAGTTGTTCAAACATTATGAAATTTGGTATACTTATTTAATTTTGCTCGTAGAATTTAATGGTGCAAGCGGCAGCCGCGCATCATTGACCGTTTTTGAGTCATGGCCCAAAAACTTAAAATTGAAAAAATGGCAAGGGTGCCTCTTACGATTTTTTCAATTTTTCGACTTTTCCTTCTGGAGACCGTAATAATTGTTCAAACATTATGAAATTTGGTATACTTATGTAATTTTGCTCGTAGAATTTAATGGTGCAAGCGGCAGGCGCGTATCATTGACCGTTTTTGAGTTATGGCCCAAAAACGAAAAATTGAAAAAATGGCAAGGGGTACCCCTTACGATTTTTTCAATTTTTCGACTTTTCCTTCTGGAGACCGTAATTGTTGTTCAAACATTATGAAAATTGGTATACTTATGTAATTTTGCTCGTAGAATTTAATGGTGCAAGCGGCAGGCGCGTATCGATG
Source organism: Harpalus rubripes (assembly GCA_963082715.1). NCBI lineage: Eukaryota > Metazoa > Arthropoda > Insecta > Coleoptera > Carabidae > Harpalus > Harpalus rubripes. Next base: position 38,975,255 of record OY720454.1, read on the forward strand.
ACCGTTTTTGAGTTATGGCCCACAAACGAAAAATTGAAAAATGGCAAGGGGTACCCCATAAGATTTTTTAAATTTTTATACTTTTCCTTCTGGAGACCGTAATAGTTGTTCAAACATTTTGAAAATTGGTATACTTATGCAATGTTGCTCGTAGAATTTAATGATGCAAGCGGCAGGCGCGTATCATTGACCGTTTTTGAGTTATGGCCCACAAACGAAAAATTGAAAAATGGCAAGGGGTACCCCTTAAGATTTTTTCAATTTTTATACTTTTCCTTCTGGAGACCGTAATAGTTGTTCAAACATTATGAAATTTGGTATACTTATGTAATTTTGCTCGTAGAATTTAATGGTGCAAGCGGCAGGCACGTATCATTAACCGTTTATGAGTTATGGCCCAAAAACGAAAAATTGAAAAAATGGCAAGGGTACCCCTTACGATTTTTTAAAATTTTAGACTTTTGCTTCTGGAGACCGTAATAGTTGTTCAAACATTATAAAAATTGGTATACTTATGTAATTTTGCTCGTAGAATTTAATGGTGCAAGCGGCAGGCGCGTATCATTGACCGTTTTTGAGTTATGGCCCAAAAACGAATAATTGAAAAATGGCAAGGGGTACCCCTTAAGATTTTTTCAATTTTTATACTTTTCCTTCTGGAGACCGTAATAGTTGTTCAAACATTATGAAAATTGGTATACTTATGTAATTTTGCTCGTAGAATTTAATGGTGCAAGCGGCAGGCGCGTATCATTGACCGTTTTTGAGTTATGGCCCAAAAACGATAAATTGAAAAATGGCAAGGGGTACCCCTAACGATTTTTTCAATTTTTAGGCTTTTCCTTCTGGAGACCGTAATAGTTGTTCAAACATTATGAAATTTGGTATACTTATGTAATTTTGCTCGTAGAATTTAATGGTGCAAGCGGCAGGCGCGTATCATTGACCGTTTTTGAGATATGGCCCAAAAACCTAAAATTGAAAGAATGGCAAGGGTACCCCTTACGATTTTTTCAATTTTTAGACTTTTCCTTTTGGAGACCGTAATATTTGTTCAAACATTATGAAATTTGGTATACTTACGTAATTTTGCTCGTAGAATTTAATGGTGCAAGCGGCAGGCGCGTATCATTGACCGTTTTTGAGTTATGGCCCAAAAACGATAAATTGAAAAATGGCAAGGGGTACCCTAACGATTTTTTCAATTTTTAGACTTTTCCTTCTGGAGACCGTAATAGTTGTTCAAACATTATGAAAATTGGTATACTTATGTAATTTTGCTCGTAGAATTTAATGGTGCTAGCGGCAGGCGCGTATCATTGACCGTTTTTGAGTTATGGCCCAAAAACGATAAATTGAAAAATGGCAAGGAGTACCCCTAACGATTTTTTCAATTTTTAGACTTTTCCTTCTGGAGACCGTAATAGTTGTTCAAACATTATGAAATTTGGTATACTTATGTAATTTTGCTCGTAGAATTTAATGGTGCAAGCGGCAGGCGCGTATCATTGACCGTTTTTGAGTTATGGCCCAAAAACGTAAAATTGAAAAAATGACAAGGGTACCCCTTACGATTTTTTCAATTTTTAGACTTTTCTTTCTGGAGACCGTAATAGTTGTTCAAACATTATAAAATTTGGTATACTTATGTAATTTTGCTCGTAGAATTTAATGGTGTAAGCGGCAGGCGCGTATCATTTGACCGTTTTTGAGTTATGGCCCAAAAACGAAAAATTGAAAAAATGGCAAGGGGTACCCCTTACGATTTTTTCAATTTTTCGACTTTTCCTTCTGGAGACCGTAATAGTTGTTCAAACATTATGAAAATTGGTATACTTATGTAATTTTGCTCGTAGAATTTAATGGTGTAAGCGGCAGGCGCGTATCATTGACCGTTTTTGAGTTATGGCCCAAAAACGATAAATTGAAAAATGGCAAAGAGTACCCCTAACGATTTTTTCAATTTTTAGACTTTTCCTTCTGGAGACCGTAATAGTTGTTCAAACATTATGAAATTTGGTATACTTGTGTAATTTTGCTCGTAGAATTTAATGGTGCAAGCGGCAGGCGCGTATCATTGACCGTTTTTGAGTTATGGCCCAAAAACGTAAAATTGAAAAAATGACAAGGGTACCCCTTACGATTTTTTCAATTTTTAGACTTTTCCTTCTGGAGACCGTAATAGTTGTTCAAACATTATGAAAATTGGTATACTTATGTAATTTTGCTCGTAGAATTTAATGGTGCAAGCGGCAGGCGCGTATCATTTGACCGTTTTTGAGTTATGGCCCAAAAACGAAAAATTGAAAAAATGGCAAGGGGTACCCCTAACGATTTTTTCAATTTTTAGACTTTTCCTTCTGGAGACCGTAATAGTTGTTCAAACATTATGAAATTTGGTATACTTATGTAATTTTGCTCGTAGAATTTAATGGTGCAAGCGGCAGGCGCGTATCATTGACCGTTTTTGAGTTATGGCCCAAAAACGTAAAATTGAAAAAATGGCAAGGGTACCCCTTACGATTTTTTCAATTTTTAGACTTTTCCTTTTGCAGACCGTAATAGTTGTTCAAACATTATGAAATTTGGTATACTTATGTAATTTTGCTCGTAGAATTTAATGGTGCAAGCAACAGGCGCGTATCATTTGACCGTTTTTGAGTTATGGCCCAAAAACGAAAAATTGAAAAAATGGCAAGGGGTACCCCTTACGATTTTTTCAATTTTTCGACTTTTCCTTCTGGAGACCGTAATAGTTGTTCAAACATTATGAAAATTGGTATACTTATGTAATTTTGCTCGTAGAATTTAATGGTGCAAGCGGCAGGCGCGTATCATTGACCGTTTTTGAGTTATGGCCCAAAAACGTAAAATTGAAAAAATGACAAGGGTACCCCTTACGATTTTTTCAATTTTTAGACTTTTCTTTCTGGAGACCGTAATAGTTGTTCAAACATTATAAAATTTGGTATACTTATGTAATTTTGCTCGTAGAATTTAATGTTGTAAGCGGCAGGCGCGTATCATTTGACCGTTTTTGAGTTATGGCCCAAAAACGAAAAATTGAAAAAATGGCAAGGGGTACCCCTTACGATTTTTTCAATTTTTCGACTTTTCCTTCTGGAGACCGTAATAGTTGTTCAAACATTATGAAAATTGGTACACTTATGTAATTTTGCTCGTAGAATTTAATGGTGCAAGCGGCAGGCGCGTATCATTGACCGTTTTTGAGTTATGGCTTAAAAACGATAAATTGAAAAATGGCAAGGGGTACCCTTAACAATTTTTTTAATTTTTAGACTTTTCCTTTTGCAGACCGTAATACTTGTTCAAACATTATGAAATTTGGTATACTTATGTAATTTTGCTCGTAGAATTTAACGGTGCAAGCGGCAGGCGCGTATCATTTGACCGTTTTTGAGTTATGGCCCAAAAACGAAAAATTTAAAAAATGGCAAGGGGTACCCCTTACGATTTTTTCAATTTTTCGACTTTTCCTTCTGGAGACCGTAATATTTGTTCAAACATTATGAAAATTGGTATACTTATGTAATTTTGCTCGTAGAATTTAATGGTGCAAGCGGCAGGCGCGTATCATTGACCGTTTTTGAGTTATGGCCCAAAAACGTAAAATTGAAAAAATGACAAGGGTACCCCTTACGATTTTTTCAATTTTTAGACTTTTCCTTCTGGAGACCGTAATAGTTGTTCAAACATTATAAAATTTGGTATACTTATGTAATTTTGCTCGTAGAATTTAATGGTGTAAGCGGCAGGCGCGTATCATTTGACCGTTTTTGAGTTATGGCCCAAAAACGAAAAATTGAAAAAATGGCAAGGGGTACCCCTTACGATTTTTTCAATTTTTCGACTTTTCCTTCTGGAGACCGTAATAGTTGTTCAAACATTATGAAAATTGGTATACTTATGTAATTTTGCTCGTAGAATTTAATGGTGTAAGCGGCAGGCGCGTATCATTGACCGTTTTTGAGTTATGGCCCAAAAACGATAAATTGAAAAATGGCAAAGAGTACCCCTAACGATTTTTTCAATTTTTAGACTTTTCCTTCTGGAGACCGTAATAGTTGTTCAAACATTATGAAATTTGGTATACTTATGTAATTTTGCTCGTAGAATTTAATGGTGCAAGCGGCAGGCGCGTATCATTGACCGTTTTTGAGTTATGGCCCAAAAACGTAAAATTGAAAAAATGACAAGGGTACCCCTTACGATTTTTTCAATTTTTAGACTTTTCCTTCTGGAGACCGTAATAGTTGTTCAAACATTATGAAAATTGGTATACTTATGTAATTTTGCTCGTAGAATTTAATGGTGCAAGCGGCAGGCGCGTATCATTTGACCGTTTTTGAGTTATGGCCCAAAAACGAAAAATTGAAAAAATGGCAAGGGGTACCCCTAACGATTTTTTTCAATTTTTAGACTTTTCCTTCTGGAGACCGTAATAGTTGTTCAAACATTATGAAATTTGGTATACTTATGTAATTTTGCTCGTAGAATTTAATGGTGCAAGCGGCAGGCGCGTATCATTGACCGTTTTTGAGTTATGGCCCAAAAACGTAAAATTGAAAAAATGGCAAGGGTACCCCTTACGATTTTTTCAATTTTTAGACTTTTCCTTTTGCAGACCGTAATAGTTGTTCAAACATTATGAAATTTGGTATACTTATGTAATTTTGCTCGTAGAATTTAATGGTGCAAGCAACAGGCGCGTATCATTTGACCGTTTTTGAGTTATTGCCCAAAAACGAAAAATTGAAAAGATGGCAAGGGGTACCCCTTACGATTTTTTCAATTTTTGGACTTTTCCTTCTGGAGACCGTAATAGTTGTTCAAACATTATGAAAATTGGTATACTTATGTAATTTTGCTCGTAGAATTTAATGGTGCAAGCGGCAGGCGCGTATCATTGACCGTTTTTGAGTTATGGCCCAAAAACGTAAAATTGAAAAAATGACAAGGGTACCCCTTACGATTTTTTCAATTTTTAGACTTTTCCTTCTGGAGACCGTAATAGTTGTTCAAACATTATAAAATTTGGTATACTTATGTAATTTTGCTCGTAGAATTTAATGGTGCAAGCGGCAGGCGCGTATCATTGACCGTTTTTGAGTTATGGCTTAAAAACGATAAATTGAAAAATGGCAAGGGGTACCCTTAACAATTTTTTCAATTTTTAGACTTTTCCTTCTGGAGACCGTAATAGTTGTTCAAACATTATGAAATTTGGTATACTTATGTAATTTTGCTCGTAGAATTTAATGGTGTAAGCGGCGGGCGCGTATCATTTGACCGTTTTTGAGTTATGGCCCAAAAACGAAAAATTGAAAAAATGGCAAGGGGTACCCCTTACGATTTTTTCAATTTTTCGACTTTTCCTTCTGGAAACCGTAATAGTTGTTCAAACATTATGAAAATTGGTATACTTATGTAATTTTGCTCGTAGAATTTAATGGTGCAAGCGGCAGGCGCGTATCATTGACCGTTTTTGAGTTATGGCCCACAAACGGAAAATTGGAAAATGGCAAGAGGTACCCCTTAAGATTTTTTCAATTTTTATACTTTTCCTTCTGGAGACCGTAATAGTTGTTCAAACATTATGAAATTTGGTATACTTATGTAATTTTGCTCGTAGAATTTAATGGTGCAAGCGGTAGGCGCGTATCATTTGACCGTTTTTGAGTTATGGCCCAAAAACGAAAAATTGAAAAAATGGCAAGGGTTACCCCTTACGATTTTTTCAATTTTTATACTTTTCCTTCTGGAGACCGTAATAGTTGTTCAAACATTATGAAATTTGGTATACTTATGTAATTTTGCTCGTAGAATTTAATGGTGCAAGCGGTAGGCGCGTATCATTTGACCGTTTTTGAGTTATGGCCCAAAAACGAAAAATTGAAAAAATGGCAAGGGTTACCCCTTACGATTTTTTCAATTTTTATACTTTTCCTTCTGGAGACCGTAATAGTTGTTCAAACATTATGAAATTTGGTATACTTATGTAATTTTGCTCGCAGAATTTAATTTTGCAAGCGGCAAGCGCGTATCATTGACCGTTTTTGAGATGGCCCAAAAACGAAAAATTGCAAAAATGGCAAGGGTTACCCCTTACGATTTCTTAAAATTTTAGACTTTTCCTTCTGGAGACCGTAATAGTTGTTCAAACATTATAAAAATTGGTTTACTTATGTAATTTTGCTCGTAGAATTTAATGGTGCAAGCGGCAGGCGCGTATCATTGACCGTTTTTGAGTTATGGCCCAAAACCGAAAAATTTAAAAAATGGCAAGGGGCACCCCTTACGATTTTTTCAATTTTTAGACTTTTCCTTCTGGAGACCGCAATAGTTGCTCAAACATTATGAAAATTGGTATACTTATGTAATTTTGCTCGCAGAATTTAATTGTGCAAGCGGCAGGCGCGTATCATTGACCGTTTTTGAGATGGCCCAAAAACGAAAAATTGCAAAAATGGCAAGGGTTACCCCTTACGATTTCTTAAAATTTTAGACTTTTACTTCTGGAGACCGTAATAGTTGTTCAAACATTATAAAAATTGGTTTACTTATGTAATTTTGCTCGTAGAATTTAATGGTGCAAGCGGCAGGCGCGTATCATTGACCGTTTTTGAGTTATCGCCCAAAAACGAAAAATTGAAAAAATGGCAAGGGGTACCCCTTACGATTTTTTTAATTTTTAGACTTTTCCTTCTGGAGACCGTAATAGTTGTTCAAACATTATGAAAATTGGTATACTTATGTAATTTTGCTCGAAGAATTTAATGGTGCAAGCGGCAGGCGCGTATCATTGACCGTTTTTGAGTTATGGACCAAAACCGAAAAATTTAAAAAATGGCAAGGGGTACCCCTTACGATTTTTTCAATTTTTAGACTTTTCCTTCTGGAGACCGTAATAGTTGTTCAAACATTATGAAAATTGGTATACTTATGTAATTTTGCTCGCAGAATTTAATTGTGCAAGCGGCAGGCGCGTATCATTGACCGTTTTTGAGTTATGACCCAAAAACGAAAATTTGAAAAAATGGCAAGGGGTACCCCTTACGATTTTTTCAATTTTTAGACTTTTCCTTCTGGAGACCGTAATAGTTGTTCAAACATTATGAAAATTGGTATACTTATGTAATTTTGCTCGCAGAATTTAATTTTGCAAGCGGCAGGCGCGTATCATTGACCGTTTTTGAGATGGCCCAAAAACGAAAAATTGCAAAAATGGCAAGGGTTACCCCTTACGATTTCTTAAAATTTTAGACTTTTCCTTCTGGAGACCGTAATAGTTGTTCAAACATCATGAAAATTGGAATACTTATGTAATTTTGCTCGTAGAATTTAATAGTGCAAGCGTCAGGCGCGTATCATTGACCGTTTTTGAGTTATGGCCCACAAACGGAAAATTGGAAAATGGCAAGAGGTACCCCTTAAGATTTTTTCAATTTTTATACTTTTCCTTCTGGAGACCGTAATAGTTGTTCAAACATTATGAAATTTGGTATACTTATGTAATTTTGCTCGTAGAATTTAATGGTGCAAGCGGTAGGCGCGTATCATTTGACCGTTTTTGAGTTATGGCCCAAAAACGAAAAATTGAAAAAATGGCAAGGGGTACCCCTTACGATTTTTTCAATTTTTCGACTTTTCCTTCTGGAGACCGTAATAGTTGTTCAAACATTATGAAAATTGTTATACTTATGTAATTTTGCTCGTAGAATTTAATGGTGCAAGCGGCAGGCGCGTATCATTGACCGTTTTTGAGTTATGGCTTAAAAACGATAAATTGAAAAATAGCAAGGGGTACCCCTAACGATTTTTTCAATTTTTAGACTTTTCCTTCTGGAGACCGTAATAGTTGTTCAAACATTATGAAATTTGGTATACTTATGTAATTTTGCTCGTAGAATTTAATGGTGCAAGCGGCAGGCGCGTATCATTGACCGTTTTTGAGTTATGGCCCAAAAACGAAAAATTGAAAAAATGGCAAGGGGTACCCCTTACGATTTTTTCAATTTTTCGACTTTTCCTTCTGGAGACCGTAATAGTTGTTCAAACATTATGAAAATTGGTATACTTATGTAATTTTGCTCGTAGAATTTAATGGTGCAAGCGGTAGGCGCGTATCATTTGACCGTTTTTGAGTTATGGCCCAAAAACGAAAAATTGAAAAAATGGCAAGGGGTACCCCTTACGATTTTTTCAATTTTTATACTTTTCCTTCTGGAGACCGTAATAGTTGTTCAAACATTATGAAATTTGGTATACTTATGTAATTTTGCTCGTAGAATTTAATGGTGCAAGCGGTAGGCGCGTATCATTTGACCGTTTTTGAGTTATGGCCCAAAAACGAAAAATTGAAAAAATGGCAAGGGGTACCCCTTACGATTTTTTCAATTTTTCGACTTTTCCTTCTAGAGACCGTAATAGTTGTTCAAACATTATGAAAATTGGTATACTTATGTAATTTTGCTCGTAGAATTTAATGGTGCAAGCGGCAGGCGCGTATCATTGACCGTTTTTGAGTTATGGCCCAAAAACGTAAAATTGAAAAAATGACAAGGGTACCCCTTACGATTTTTTCAATTTTTAGACTTTTCCTTCTGGAGACCGTAATAGTTGTTCAAACATTATGAAATTTGGTATACTTATGTAATTTTGCTCGTAGAATTTAATGGTGCAAGCGGCAGGCGCGCATCATTGACCGTTTTTGAGTCATGGCCCAAAAACGTAAAATTGAAAAAATGGCAAGGGTGCCCCTTAAGATTTTTTCAATTTTTAGACTTTTCCTTTTGGAGACGGTAATAGTTGTTCAAACATTATGAAATTTGGTATACTTATGTAATTTTGCTCGTAGAATTTAATGGTGCAAGCGGCAGGCGCGTATCATTGACCGTTTTTGAGTTATGGCACACAAACGAAAAATTGAAAAATGGCAAGGGGTACCCCTTACGATTTTTTCAATTTTTAGACTTTTCCTTCTGGAGACCGTAATAGTTGTTCAAACATTATGAAAATTGGTATACTTATGTAATTTTGCTCGTAGAATTTAATGGTGCAAGCGGCAGGCGCGTATCATTGACCGTTTTTGAGTTATGGCCCACAAACGGAAAATTGGAAAATGGCAAGAGGTACCCCTTAAGATTTTTTCAATTTTTATACTTTTCCTTCTGGAGACCGTAATAGTTGTTCAAACATTATGAAATTTGGTATACTTATGTAATTTTGCTCGTAGAATTTAATGGTGCAAGCGGTAGGCGCGTATCATTTGACCGTTTTTGAGTTATGGCCCAAAAACGAAAAATTGAAAAAATGGCAAGGGTTACCTCTTACGATTTTTTCAATTTTTATACTTTTCCTTCTGGAGACCGTAATAGTTGTTCAAACATTATGAAATTTGGTATACTTATGTAATTTTGCTCGTAGAATTTAATGGTGCAAGCGGTAGGCGCGTATCATTTGACCGTTTTTGAGTTATGGCCCAAAAACGAAAAATTGAAAAAATGGCAAGGGTTACCCCTTACGATTTTTTCAATTTTTTGACTTTTCCTTCTGGAGACCGTAATAGTTGTTCAAACATTATGAAAATTGTTATACTTATGTAATTTTGCTCGTAGAATTTAATGGTGCAAGCAGCAGGCGCGTATCATTGACCGTTTTTGAGTTATGGCTTAAAAACGATAAATTGAAAAATGGCAAGGGGTACCCCTAACGATTTTTTCAATTTTTATACTTTTCCTTCTGGAGACCGTAATAGTTGTTCAAACATTATGAAATTTGGTATACTTATGTAATTTTGCTCGTAGAATTTAATGGTGCAAGCGGTAGGCGCGTATCATTTGACCGTTTTTGAGTTATGGCCCAAAAACGAAAAATTGAAAAAATGGCAAGGGGTACCCCTTACGATTTTTTCAATTTTTCGACTTTTCCTTCTGGAGACCGTAATAGTTGTTCAAACATTATGAAAATTGGTATACTTATGTAATTTTGCTCGTAGAATTTAATGGTGCAAGCGGTAGGCGCGTATCATTTGACCGTTTTTGAGTTATGGCCCAAAAACGAAAAATTGAAAAAATGGCAAGGGGTACCCCTTACGATTTTTTCAATTTTTATACTTTTCCTTCTGGAGACCGTAATAGTTGTTCAAACATTATGAAATTTGGTATACTTATGTAATTTTGCTCGTAGAATTTAATGGTGCAAGCGGTAGGCGCGTATCATTTGACCGTTTTTGAGTTATGGCCCAAAAACGAAAAATTGAAAAAATGGCAAGGGGTACCCCTTACGATTTTTTCAATTTTTCGACTTTTCCTTCTAGAGACCGTAATAGTTGTTCAAACATTATGAAAATTGGTATACTTATGTAATTTTGCTCGTAGAATTTAATGGTGCAAGCGGCAGGCGCGTATCATTGACCGTTTTTGAGTTATGGCCCAAAAACGTAAAATTGAAAAAATGACAAGGGTACCCCTTACGATTTTTTCAATTTTTAGACTTTTCCTTCTGGAGACCGTAATAGTTGTTCAAACATTATAAAATTTGGTATACTTATGTAATTTTGCTCGTAGAATTTAATGTTGTAAGCGGCAGGCGCGTATCATTTGACCGTTTTTGAGTTATGGCCCAAAAACGAAAAATTGAAAAAATGGCAAGGGGTACCCCTTACGATTTTTTCAATTTTTCGACTTTTCCTTCTGGAGACCGTAATAGTTGTTCAAACATTATGAAAATTGGTATACTTATGTAATTTTGCTCGTAGAATTTAATGGTGCAAGCGGTAGGCGCGTATCATTTGACCGTTTTTGAGTTATAGCACACAAACGAAAAATTGAAAAATGGCAAGGGGTACCCCTTACGATTTTTTCAATTTTTAGACTTTTGCTTCTGGAGACCGTAATAGTTGTTCAAACATTATGAAAATTGGTATACTTATGTAATTTTGCTCGTAGAATTTAATGGTGCAAGCGGCAGGCGCGTATCATTGACCGTTTTTGAGTTATGGCCCACAAACAAAAAATTGAAAAATGGCAAGGGGTACCCCTTACGATTTTTTCAATTTTTAGACTTTTCCTTTTGGAGACCGTAATAGTTGTTCAAACATTATGAAAATTGGTATACTTATGTAATTTTGCTCGTAGAATTTAATAGTGCAAGCGGCAGGCGCGTATCATTGACCGTTTTTGAGTTATGGCCCACAAACGGAAAATTGGAAAATGGCAAGAGGTACCCCTTAAGATTTTTTCAATTTTTATACTTTTCCTTCTGGAGACCGTAATAGTTGTTCAAACATTATGAAATTTGGTATACTTATGTAATTTTGCTCGTAGAATTTAATGGTGCAAGCGGCAGGCGCGTATCATTGACCGTTTTTGAGTTATGGCCCAAAAACGTAAAATTGAAAGAATGGCAAGAGGTACCCCTTACGATTTTTTCAATTTTTCGACTTTTCCTTCTGGAGACCGTAATAGTTGTTCAAACATTATGAAAATTGGTATACTTATGTAATTTTGCTCGTAGAATTTAATGGTGCAAGCGGCAGGCGCGTATCATTGACCGTTTTTGAGTTATGGCCCAAAAACGATAAATTGAAAAATGGCAAGGGGTACCCCTAACGATTTTTTCAATTTTTAGACTTTTCCTTCTGGAGACCGTAATAGTTGTTCAAACATTATGAAATTTGGTATACTTATGTAATTTTGCTCGTAGAATTTAATGGTGCAAGCGGCAGGCGCGTATCATTGACCGTTTTTGAGTTATGGCCCAAAAACTTAAAATTGAAAGAATGGCAAGGGTACCCCTTACGATTTTTTCAATTTTTAGACTTTTCCTTCTGGAGACCGTAATAGTTGTTCAAACATTATGAAATTTGGCATACTTACGTAATTTTGCTCGTAGAATTTAATGGTGCACGCGGCAGGCGCGTATCATTGACCGTTTTTGAGTTATGGCCCAAAAACGATAAATTGAAAAATGGCAAGGGGTACCCTAACGATTTTTTCAATTGTTAGACTTTTCCTTCTGGAGACCGTAATAGTTGTTCAAACATTATGAAATTTGGTATACTTATGTAATTTTGCTCGTAGAATTTAATGGTGCAAGCGGCAGGCGCGCATCATTGACCGTTTTTGAGTCATGGCCCAAAAACGTAAAATTGAAAAAATGGCAAGGGTGCCCCTTAAGATTTTTTCAATTTTTAGACTTTTCCTTTTGGAGACGGTAATAGTTGTTCAAACATTATGAAATTTGGTATACTTATGTAATTTTGCTCGTAGAATTTAATGGTGCAAGCGGCAGGCGCGTATCATTGACCGTTTTTGAGTTATGGCACACAAACGAAAAATTGAAAAATGGCAAGGGGTACCCCTTACGATTTTTTCAATTTTTAGACTTTTCCTTCTGGAGACCGTAATAGTTGTTCAAACATTATGAAAATTGGTATACTTATGTAATTTTGCTCGTAGAATTTAATGGTGCAAGCGGCAGGCGCGTATCATTGACCGATTTTGAGTTATGGCCCAAAAACGATAAATTGAAAAATGGCAGGAGTACCCCTAACGATTTTTTCAATTTTTCGACTTTTCCTTCTGGAGACCGTAATAGTTGTTCAAACATTATGAAATTTGGTATACTTATGTAATTTTGCTCGTAGAATTTAATGGTGCAAGCGGCAGGCGGGTATCATTGACCGTTTTTGAGTTATGGCCCAAAAACATAAAATTGAAAAAATGACAAGGGTACCCCTTACGATTTTTTCAATTTTTAGACTTTTCCTTCTGGAGACCGTAATAGTTGTTCAAACATTATGAAATTTGGTATACTTATGTAATTTTGCTCGTAGAATTTAATGGTGTAAGCGGCAGGCGCGTATCATTTGACCGTTTTTGATTTATGGCCCAAAAACGAAAAATTGAAAAAATGGCAAGGGGTACCCCTTACGATTTTTTCAATTTTTCGACTTTTCCTTCTGGAGACCGTATAAGTTGTTCAAACATTATGAAAATTGTTATACTTATGTAATTTTGCTCGTAGAATTTAATGGTGCAAGCGGCAGGCGCGTATCAATGACCGTTTTTGAGTTATGGCTTAAAAACGATAAATTGAAAAATGGCAAGGGGTACCCTTAACGATTTTTTCAATTTTTAGACTTTTCCTTCTGGAGACCGTAATAGTTGTTCAAACATTATGAAATTTGGTATACTTATGTAATTTTGCTCGTAGAATTTAATGGTGCAAGCGGCAGGCGCGTATCATTGACCGTTTTTGAGTTATGGCCCAAAAACGAAAAATTGAAAAAATGGCAAGAGGTACCCCTTACGATTTTTTCACTTTTTCGACTTTTCCTTCTGGAGACCGTAATAGTTGTTCAAACATTATGAAAATTGGTATACTTATGTAATTTTGCTCGTAGAATTTAATGGTGCAAGCGGCAGGCGCGTATCATTGACCGTTTTTGAGTTATGGCCCAAAAACTTAAAATTGAAAGAATGGCAAGGGTACCCCTTACGATTTTTTCAATTTTTAGACTTTTCCTTTTGGAGACCGTAATAGTTGTTCAAACATTATGAAATTTGGCATACTTACGTAATTTTGCTCGTAGAATTTAATGGTGCACGCGGCAGGCGCGTATCATTGACCGTTTTTGAGTTATGGCCCAAAAACGATAAATTGAAAAATGGCAAGGGGTACCCTAACGATTTTTTCAATTGTTAGACTTTTCCTTCTGGAGACCGTAATAGTTGTTCAAACATTATGAAATTTGGTATACTTATGTAATTTTGCTCGTAGAATTTAATGGTGCAAGCGGCAGGCGCGCATCATTGACCGTTTTTGAGTCATGGCCCAAAAACGTAAAATTGAAAAAATGGCAAGGGTGCCCCTTAAGATTTTTTCAATTTTTAGACTTTTCCTTTTGGAGACCGTAATAGTTGTTCAAACATTATGAAATTTGGTATACTTATGTAATTTTGCTCGTAGAATTTAATGGTGCAAGCGGCAGGCGCGTATCATTGACCGTTTTTGAGTTATGGCACACAAACGAAAAATTGAAAAATGGCAAGGGGTACCCCTTACGATTTTTTCAATTTTTAGACTTTTCCTTCTGGAGACCGTAATAGTTGTTCAAACATTATGAAAATTGGTATACTTATGTAATTTTGCTCGTAGAATTTAATGGTGCAAGCGGCAGGCGCGTATCATTGACCGATTTTGAGTTATGGCCCAAAAACGATAAATTGAAAAATGGCAAGGAGTACCCCTAACGATTTTTTCAATTTTTAGACTTTTCCTTCTGGAGACCGTAATAGTTGTTCAAACATTATGAAATTTGGTATACTTATGTAATTTTGCTCGTAGAATTTAATGGTGTAAGCGGCAGGCGGGTATCATTGACCGTTTTTGAGTTATGGCCCAAAAACATAAAATTGAAAAAATGACAAGGGGACCCCTTACGATTTTTTCAATTTTTAGACTTTTCCTTCTGGAGACCGTAATAGTTGTTCAAACATTATGAAATTTGGTATACTTACGTAATTTTGCTCGTAGAATTTAATGGTGTAAGCGGCAGGCGCGTATCATTTGACCGTTTTTGAGTAATGGCCCAAAAACGAAAAATTGAAAAAATGGCAAGGGGTACCCCTTACGATTTTTTCAATTTTTCGACTTTTCCTTCTGGAGACCGTAATAGTTGTTCAAACATTATGAAATTTGGTATACTTATGTAATTTTGCTCGTAGAATTTAATGGTGTAAGCGGCAGGCGCGTATCATTTGACCGTTTTTGAGTTATGGCCCAAAAACGAAAAATTGAAAAAATGGCAAGGGGTACCCCTTACGATTTTTTCAATTTTTCGACTTTTCCTTCTGGAGACCGTAATTGTTGTTCAAACATTATGAAAATTGGTATACTTATGTAATTTTGCTCGTAGAATTTAATGGTGCAAGCGGCAGGCGCGTATCATTGACCGTTTTTGAGTTATGGCCCACAAACGAAAAATTGAAAAATGGCAAGGGGTACCCCTTAAGATTTTTTAAATTTTTATACTTTTCCTTCTGGAGACCGTAATAGTTGTTCAAACATTTTGAAAATTGGTATACTTATGCAATGTTGCTCGTAGAATTTAATGGTGCAAGCGGCAGGCGCGTATCATTGACCGTTTTTGAGTTATGGCCCAAAAACGTAAAATTGAAAGAATGGCAAGGGTACCCCTTACGATTTTTTCAATTTTTAGACTTTTCCTTTTGGAGACCATAATATTTGTTCAAACATTATGAAATTTGGTATACTTACATAATTTTGCTCGTAGAATTTAATGGTGCAAGCGGCAGGCGCGTATCATTGACCGTTTTTGAGTTATGGCCCAAAAACGATAAATTGAAAAATGGCAAGGGGTACCCTAACGATTTTTTCAATTTTTAGACTTTTCCTTCTGGAGACCGTAATAGTTGTTCAAACATTATGAAATTTGGTATACTTATTTAATTTTGCTCGTAGAATTTAATGGTGCAAGCGGCAGGCGCGCATCATTGACCGTTTTTGAGTCATGGCCCAAAAACTTAAAATTGAAAAAATGGCAAGGGTGCCCCTTGCGATTTTTTCAATTTTTAGACTTTTCCTTTTGGAGACCGTAATAGTTGTTCAAACATTATGAAATTTGGTATACTTATGTAATTTTGCTCGTAGAATTTAATGGTGCAAGCGGCAGGCGCGTATCATTGACCGTTTTTGAGTTATGGCACACAAACGAAAAATTGAAAAATGGCAAGGGGTACCCCTTACGATTTTTTCAATTTTTAGACTTTTCCTTCTGGAGACCGTAATAGTTGTTCAAACATTATGAAATTTGGTATACTTATGTAATTTTGCTCGTAGAATTTAATGGTGTAAGCGGCAGGCGCGTATCATTTGACCGTTTTTGAGTTATGGCCCAAAAACGGAAAATTGAAAAAATGGCTAGGGGTACCCCTTACGATTTTTTCAATTTTTCGACTTTTCCTTCTGGAGACCGTAATTGTTGTTCAAACATTATGAAAATTGGTATACTTATGTAATTTTGCTCGTAGAATTTAATGGTGCAAGCGGCAGGCGCGTATCATTGACCGTTTTTGAGTTATGGCCCACAAACGAAAAATTGAAAAATGGCAAGGGGTACCCCATAAGATTTTTTAAATTTTTATACTTTTCCTTCTGGAGACCGTAATAGTTGTTCAAACATTTTGAAAATTGGTATACTTATGCAATGTTGCTCGTAGAATTTAATGGTGCAAGCGGCAGGCGCGTATCATTGACCGTTTTTGAGTTATGGCCCACAAACGAAAAATTGAAAAATGGCAAGGGGTACCCCTTAAGATTTTTTCAATTTTTATACTTTTCCTTCTGGAGACCGTAATAGTTGTTCAAACATTATGAAATTTGGTATACTTATGTAATTTTGCTCGTAGAATTTAATGGTGCAAGCGGCAGGCACGTATCATTAACCGTTTATGAGTTATGGCCCAAAAACGAAAAATTGAAAAAATGGCAAGGGTACCCCTTACGATTTTTTAAAATTTTAGACTTTTGCTTCTGGAGACCGTAATAGTTGTTCAAACATTATGAAAATTGGTATACTTATGTAATTTTGCTCGTAGAATTTAATGGTGCAAGCGGCAGGCGCGTATCATTGACCGTTTTTGAGTTATGGCCCAAAAACGAAAAATTGAAAAATGGCAAGGGGTACCCCTTAAGATTTTTTCAATTTTTATACTTTTCCTTCTGGAGACCGTAATAGTTGTTCAAACATTATGAAAATTGGTATACTTATGTAATTTTGCTCGTAGATTTTAATGGTGCAAGCGGCAGGCGCGTACCATTGACCGTTTTTGAGTTATGGCACACAAACGAAAAATTGAAAAATGGCAAGGGGTACCCCTTACGATTTTTTCAATTTTTAGACTTTTTCTTCTGGAGACCGTAATAGTTGTTCAAACATTATGAAAATTGGTATACTTATGTAATTTTGCTCGTAGAATTTAATGGTGCTAGCGGCAGGCGCGTATCATTGACCGTTTTTGAGTTATGGCCCAAAAACGATAAATTGAAAAAATGGCAAGGGTACCCCTTACGATTTTTTAAAATTTTAGACTTTTGCTTCTGGAGACCGTAATAGTTGTTCAAACATTATGAAAATTGGTATACTTATGTAATTTTGCTCGTAGAATTTAATGGTGCAAGCGGCAGGCGCGTATCATTGACCGTTTTTGAGTTATGGCCCAAAAACGATAAATTGAAAAATGGCAAGGGGTACCCCTAACGATTTTTTCAATTTTTAGACTTTTCCTTCTGGAGACCGTAATAGTTGTTCAAACATTATGAAATTTGGTATACTTATGTAATTTTGCTCGTAGAATTTAATGGTGCAAGCGGCAGGCGCGTATCATTGACCGTTTTTGAGATATGGCCCAAAAACCTAAAATTGAAAGATTGGCAAGGGTACCCCTTACGATTTTTTCAATTTTTAGACTTTTCCTTTTGGAGACCGTAATATTTGTTCAAACATTATGAAATTTGGTATACTTACGTAATTTTGCTCGTAGAATTTAATGGTGCAAGCGGCAGGCGCGTATCATTGACCGTTTTTGAGTTATGGCCCAAAAACGATAAATTGAAAAATGGCAAGGGGTACCCTAACGATTTTTTCAATTTTTAGACTTTTCCTTCTGGAGACCGTAATAGTTGTTCAAACATTATGAAATTTGGTATACTTATTTAATTTTGCTCGTAGAAATTAATGGTGCAAGCGGCAGGCGCGCATCATTGACCGTTTTTGAGTCATGGCCCAAAAACTTAAAATTGAAAAAATGGCAAGGGTGCCCCTTAAGATTTTTTCAATTTTTAGACTTTTCCTTTTGGAGACCGTAATAGTTGTTCAAACATTATGAAATTTGGTATACTTATGTAATTTTGCTCGTAGAATTTAATGGTGCAAGCGGCAGGCGCGTATCATTGACCGTTTTTGAGTTATGGCACACAAACGAAAAATTGAAAAATAGCAAGGGGTACCCCTTACGATTTTTTCAATTTTTAGACTTTTCCTTCTGGAGACCGTAATAGTTGTTCAAACATTATGAAAATTGGTATACTTATGTAATTTTGCTCGTAGAATTTAATGGTGCTAGCGGCAGGCGCGTATCATTGACCGTTTTTGAGTTATGGCCCAAAAACGATAAATTGAAAAATGGCAAGGAGTACCCCTAACGATTTTTTCAATTTTTAGACTTTTCCTTCTGGAGACCGTAATAGTTGTTCAAACATTATGAAATTTGGTATACTTATGTAATTTTGCTCGTAGAATTTAATGGTGCAAGCGGCAGGCGCGTATCATTGACCGTTTTTGAGTTATGGCCCAAAAACTTAAAATTGAAAAAATGACAAGGGTACCCCTTACGATTTTTTCAATTTTTAGACTTTTCCTTCTGGAGACCGTAATAGTTGTTCAAACATTATGAAAATTGGTATACTTATGTAATTTTGCTCGTAGAATTTAACGGTGCAAGCGGCAGGCGCGTATCATTTGACCGTTTTTGAGTTATGGCCCAAAAACAAAAAATTGAAAAAATGGCAAGGGGTACCCCTTACGATTTTTTCAATTTTTCGACTTTTCCTTCTGGAGACCGTAATAGTTTTTCAAAAATTATGAAAATTGGTATACTTATGTAATTTTGCTCGTAGAATTTAATGGTGCAAGCGGCAGGCGCGTATCATTGACCGTTTTTGAGTTATGGCCCACAAACGAAAAATTGAAAAATGGCAAGGGGTACCCCTTAAGATTTTTTAAATTTTTATACTTTTCCTTCTGGAGACCGTAATAGTTGTTCAAACATTTTGAAAATTGGTATACTTATGCAATGTTGCTCGTAGAATTTAATGGTGCAAGCGGCAGGCGCGTATCATTGACCGTTTTTGAGTTATGGCCCACAAACGAAAAATTGAAAAATGGCAAGGGGTACCCCTTAAGATTTTTTCAATTTTTATACTTTTCCTTCTGGAGACCGTAATAGTTGTTCAAACATTATGAAATTTGGTATACTTATGTAATTTTGCTCGTAGAATTTAATGGTGCAAGCGGCAGGCACGTATCATTGACCGTTTTTGAGTTATGGCCCAAAATCGAAAAATTGAAAAAATGGCAAGGGTACCCCTAACGATTTTTTTAATTTTTAGACTTTTCCTTCTGGAGACCGTAATAGTTGTTCAAACATTATGAAATTTGGTATACTTATTTAATTTTGCTCGTAGAATTTAATGGTGCAAGCGGCAGGCGCGCATCATTGACCGTTTTTGAGTCATGGCCCAAAAACTTAAAATTGAAAAAATGGCAAGGGTGCCCCTTACGATTTTTTCAATTTTTAGACTTTTCCTTCTGGAGACCGTAATAGTTGTTCAAACATTATGAAATTTGGTATACTTATGTAATTTTGCTCGTAGAATTTAATGGTGCAAGCGGCAGGCACGTATCATTAACCGTTTATGAGTTATGGCCCAAAAACGAAAAATTGAAAAAATGGCAAGGGTACCCCTAACGATTTTTACAATTTTTAGACTTTTCCTTCTGGAGACCGTAATAGTTGTTCAAACATTATGAAATTTGGTATACTTATGTAATTTTGCTCGTAGAATTTAATGGTGCAAGCGGCAGGCGCGTATCATTGACCGTTTTTGAGATATGGCCCAAAAACCTAAAATTGAAAGATTGGCAAGGGTACCCCTTACGATTTTTTCAATTTTTAGACTTTTCCTTTTGGAGACCGTAATATTTGTTCAAACATTATGAAATTTGGTATACTTACGTAATTTTGCTCGTAGAATTTAATGGTGCAAGCGGCAGGCGCGTATCATTGACCGTTTTTGAGTTATGGCCCAAAAACGATAAATTGAAAAATGGCAAGGGGTACCCTAACGATTTTTTCAATTTTTAGACTTTTCCTTCTGGAGACCGTAATAGTTGTTCAAACATTATGAAATTTGGTATACTTATTTAATTTTGCTCGTAGAAATTAATGGTGCAAGCGGCAGGCGCGCATCATTGACCGTTTTTGAGTCATGGCCCAAAAACTTAAAATTGAAAAAATGGCAAGGGTGCCTCTTAAGATTTTTTCAATTTTTAGACTTTTCCTTTTGGAGACCGTAATAGTTGTTCAAACATTATGAAATTTGGTATACTTATGTAATTTTGCTCGTAGAATTTAATGGTGCAAGCGGCAGGCGCGTATCATTGACCGTTTTTGAGTTATGGCACACAAACGAAAAATTGAAAAATGGCAAGGGGTACCCCTTACGATTTTTTCAATTTTTAGACTTTTCCTTCTGGAGACCGTAATAGTTGTTCAAACATTATGAAAATTGGTATACTTATGTAATTTTGCTCGTAGAATTTAATGGTGCTAGCGGCAGGCGCGTATCATTGACCGTTTTTGAGTTATGGCCCAAAAACGATAAATTGAAAAATGGCAAGGAGTACCCCTAACGATTTTTTCAATTTTTAGACTTTTCCTTCTGGAGACCGTAATAGTTGTTCAAACATTATGAAATTTGGTATACTTATGTAATTTTGCTCGTAGAATTTAATGGTGCAAGCGGCAGGCGCGTATCATTGACCGTTTTTGAGTTATGGCCCAAAAACTTAAAATTGAAAAAATGACAAGGGTACCCCTTACGATTTTTTCAATTTTTAGACTTTTCCTTCTGGAGACCGTAATAGTTGTTCAAACATTATGAAAATTGGTATACTTATGTAATTTTGCTCGTAGAATTTAACGGTGCAAGCGGCAGGCGCGTATCATTTGACCGTTTTTGAGTTATGGCCCAAAAACAAAAAATTGAAAAAATGGCAAGGGGTACCCCTTACGATTTTTTCAATTTTTCGACTTTTCCTTCTGGAGACCGTAATAGTTTTTCAAACATTATGAAAATTGGTATACTTATGTAATTTTGCTCGTAGAATTTAATGGTGCAAGCGGCAGGCGCGTATCATTGACCGTTTTTGAGTTATGGCCCACAAACGAAAAATTGAAAAATGGCAAGGGGTACCCCTTAAGATTTTTTAAATTTTTATACTTTTCCTTCTGGAGACCGTAATAGTTGTTCAAACATTTTGAAAATTGGTATACTTATGCAATGTTGCTCGTAGAATTTAATGGTGCAAGCGGCAGGCGCGTATCATTGACCGTTTTTGAGTTATGGCCCACAAACGAAAAATTGAAAAATGGCAAGGGGTACCCCTTAAGATTTTTTCAATTTTTATACTTTTCCTTCTGGAGACCGTAATAGTTGTTCAAACATTATGAAATTTGGTATACTTATGTAATTTTGCTCGTAGAATTTAATGGTGCAAGCGGCAGGCACGTATCATTGACCGTTTTTGAGTTATGGCCCAAAATCGAAAAATTGAAAAAATGGCAAGGGTACCCCTAACGATTTTTTCAATTTTTAGACTTTTCCTTCTGGAGACCGTAATAGTTGTTCAAACATTATGAAATTTGGTATACTTATTTAATTTTGCTCGTAGAATTTAATGGTGCAAGCGGCAGGCGCGCATCATTGACCGTTTTTGAGTCATGGCCCAAAAACTTAAAATTGAAAAAATGGCAAGGGTGCCCCTTACGATTTTTTCAATTTTTAGACTTTTCCTTCTGGAGACCGTAATAGTTGTTCAAACATTATGAAATTTGGTATACTTATGTAATTTTGCTCGTAGAATTTAATGGTGCAAGCGGCAGGCACGTATCATTAACCGTTTATGAGTTATGGCCCAAAAACGAAAAATTGAAAAAATGGCAAGGGTACCCCTAACGATTTTTACAATTTTTAGACTTTTCCTTCTGGAGACCGTAATAGTTGTTCAAACATTATGAAATTTGGTATACTTATGTAATTTTGCTCGTAGAATTTAATGGTGCAAGCGGCAGGCGCGTATCATTGACCGTTTTTGAGTTATGGCCCAAAAACGTAAAATTGAAAAATGGCAAGGGGTACCCTAACGATTTTTTCAATTTTTAGACTTTTCCTTCTGGAGACCGTAATAGTTGTTCAAACATTATGAAATTTGGTATACTTATTTAATTTTGCTCGTAGAATTTAATGGTGCAAGCGGCAGCCGCGCATCATTGACCGTTTTTGAGTCATGGCCCAAAAACTTAAAATTGAAAAAATGGCAAGGGTGCCTCTTACGATTTTTTCAATTTTTCGACTTTTCCTTCTGGAGACCGTAATAATTGTTCAAACATTATGAAATTTGGTATACTTATGTAATTTTGCTCGTAGAATTTAATGGTGCAAGCGGCAGGCGCGTATCATTGACCGTTTTTGAGTTATGGCCCAAAAACGAAAAATTGAAAAAATGGCAAGGGGTACCCCTTACGATTTTTTCAATTTTTCGACTTTTCCTTCTGGAGACCGTAATTGTTGTTCAAACATTATGAAAATTGGTATACTTATGTAATTTTGCTCGTAGAATTTAATGGTGCAAGCGGCAGGCGCGTATCATTGACCGTTTTTGAGTTATGGCCCAAAAACGAATAATTGAAAAATGGCAAGGGGTACCCCTTAAGATTTTTTCAATTTTTATACTTTTCCTTCTGGAGACCGTAATAGTTGTTCAAACATTATGAAAATTGGTATACTTATGTAATTTTGCTCGTAGAATTTAATGGTGCAAGCGGCAGGCGCGTATCATTGACCGTTTTTGAGTTATGGCCCAAAAACGATAAATTGAAAAATGGCAAGGGGTACCCCTAACGATTTTTTCAATTTTTAGGCTTTTCCTTCTGGAGACCGTAATAGTTGTTCAAACATTATGAAATTTGGTATACTTATGTAATTTTGCTCGTAGAATTTAATGGTGCAAGCGGCAGGCGCGTATCATTGACCGTTTTTGAGATATGGCCCAAAAACCTAAAATTGAAAGAATGGCAAGGGTACCCCTTACGATTTTTTCAATTTTTAGACTTTTCCTTTTGGAGACCGTAATATTTGTTCAAACATTATGAAATTTGGTATACTTACGTAATTTTGCTCGTAGAATTTAATGGTGCAAGCGGCAGGCGCGTATCATTGACCGTTTTTGAGTTATGGCCCAAAAACGATAAATTGAAAAATGGCAAGGGGTACCCTAACGATTTTTTCAATTTTTAGACTTTTCCTTCTGGAGACCGTAATAGTTGTTCAAACATTATGAAATTTGGTATACTTATTTAATTTTGCTCGTAGAATTTAATGGTGCAAGCGGCAGGCGCGCATCATTGACCGTTTTTGAGTCATGGCCCAAAAACTTAAAATTGAAAAAATGGCAAGGGTGCCCCTTAAGATTTTTTCAATTTTTAGACTTTTCCTTTTGGAGACCGTAATAGTTGTTCAAACATTATGAAATTTGGTATACTTATGTAATTTTGCTCGTAGAATTTAATGGTGCAAGCGGCAGGCGCGTATCATTGACCGTTTTTGAGTTATGGCACACAAAAGAAAAATTGAAAAATGGCAAGGGGTACCCCTTACGATTTTTTCAATTTTTAGACTTTTCCTTCTGGAGACCGTAATAGTTGTTCAAACATTATGAAAATTGGTATACTTATGTAATTTTGCTCGTAGAATTTAATGGTGCTAGCGGCAGGCGCGTATCATTGACCGTTTTTGAGTTATGGCCCAAAAACGATAAATTGAAAAATGGCAAGGAGTACCCCTAACGATTTTTTCAATTTTTAGACTTTTCCTTCTGGAGACCGTAATAGTTGTTCAAACATTATGAAATTTGGTATACTTATGTAATTTTGCTCGTAGAATTTAATGGTGCAAGCGGCAGGCGCGTATCATTGACCGTTTTTGAGTTATGGCCCAAAAACGTAAAATTGAAAAAATGACAAGGGTACCCCTTACGATTTTTTCAATTTTTAGACTTTTCCTTCTGGAGACCGTAATAGTTGTTCAAACATTATAAAATTTGGTATACTTATGTAATTTTGCTCGTAGAATTTAATGGTGTAAGCGGCAGGCGCGTATCATTTGACCGTTTTTGAGTTATGGCCCAAAAACGAAAAATTGAAAAAATGGCAAGGGGTACCCCTTACGATTTTTTCAATTTTTCGACTTTTCCTTCTGGAGACCGTAATAGTTGTTCAAACATTATGAAAATTGGTATACTTATGTAATTTTGCTCGTAGAATTTAATGGTGTAAGCGGCAGGCGCGTATCATTGACCGTTTTTGAGTTATGGCCCAAAAACGATAAATTGAAAAATGGCAAAGAGTACCCCTAACGATTTTTTCAATTTTTAGACTTTTCCTTCTGGAGACCGTAATAGTTGTTCAAACATTATGAAATTTGGTATACTTATGTAATTTTGCTCGTAGAATTTAATGGTGCAAGCGGCAGGCGCGTATCATTGACCGTTTTTGAGTTATGGCCCAAAAACGTAAAATTGAAAAAATGACAAGGGTACCCCTTACGATTTTTTCAATTTTTAGACTTTTCCTTCTGGAGACCGTAACAGTTGTTCAAACATTATGAAAATTGGTATACTTATGTAATTTTGCTCGTAGAATTTAATGGTGCAAGCGGCAGGCGCGTATCATTTGACCGTTTTTGAGTTATGGCCCAAAAACGAAAAATTGAAAAAATGGCAAGGGGTACCCCTAACGATTTTTTCAATTTTTAGACTTTTCCTTCTGGAGACCGTAATAGTTGTTCAAACATTATGAAATTTGGTATACTTATGTAATTTTGCTCGTAGAATTTAATGGTGCAAGCGGCAGGCGCGTATCATTGACCGTTTTTGAGTTATGGCCCAAAAACGTAAAATTGAAAAAATGGCAAGGGTACCCCTTACGATTTTTTCAATTTTTAGACTTTTCCTTTTGCAGACCGTAATAGTTGTTCAAACATTATGAAATTTGGTATACTTATGTAATTTTGCTCGTAGAATTTAATGGTGCAAGCAACAGGCGCGTATCATTTGACCGTTTTTGAGTTATTGCCCAAAAACGAAAAATTGAAAAGATGGCAAGGGGTACCCCTTACGATTTTTTCAATTTTTGGACTTTTCCTTCTGGAGACCGTAATAGTTGTTCAAACATTATGAAAATTGGTATACTTATGTAATTTTGCTCGTAGAATTTAATGGTGCAAGCGGCAGGCGCGTATCATTGACCGTTTTTGAGTTATGGCCCAAAAACGTAAAATTGAAAAAATGACAAGGGTACCCCTTACGATTTTTTCAATTTTTAGACTTTTCCTTCTGGAGACCGTAATAGTTGTTTAAACATTATAAAATTTGGTATACTTATGTAATTTTGCTCGTAGAATTTAATGGTGCAAGCGGCAGGCGCGTATCATTGACCGTTTTTGAGTTATGGCTTAAAAACGATAAATTGAAAAATGGCAAGGGGTACCCTTAACAATTTTTTCAATTTTTAGACTTTTCCTTCTGGAGACCGTAATAGTTGTTCAAACATTATGAAATTTGGTATACTTATGTAATTTTGCTCGTAGAATTTAATGGTGTAAGCGGCGGGCGCGTATCATTTGACCGTTTTTGAGTTATGGCCCAAAAACGAAAAATTGAAAAAATGGCAAGGGGTACCCCTTACGATTTTTTCAATTTTTCGACTTTTCCTTCTGGAGACCGTAATAGTTGTTCAAACATTATGAAAATTGGTATACTTATGTAATTTTGCTCGTAGAATTTAATGGTGTAAGCGGCAGGCGCGTATCATTGACCGTTTTTGAGTTATGGCCCAAAAACGATAAATTGAAAAATGGCAAAGAGTACCCCTAACGATTTTTTCAATTTTTAGACTTTTCCTTCTGGAGACCGTAATAGTTGTTCAAACATTATGAAATTTGGTATACTTATGTAATTTTGCTCGTAGAATTTAATGGTGCAAGCGGCAGGCGCGTATCATTGACCGTTTTTGAGTTATGGCCAAAAAACGTAAAATTGAAAAAATGACAAGGGTACCCCTTACGATTTTTTCAATTTTTAGACTTTTCCTTCTGGAGACCGTAATAGTTGTTCAAACATTATGAAATTTGGTATACTTATGTAATTTTGCTCGTAGAATTTAATGGTGTAAGCGGCAGGCGCGTATCATTTGACCGTTTTTGAGTTATGGCCCAAAAACGAAAAATTGAAAAAATGGCAAGGGGTACCCCTTACGATTTTTTCAATTTTTCGACTTTTCCTTCTGGAGACCGTAATAGTTGTTCAAACATTATGAAAATTGGTATACTTATGTAATTTTGCTCGTAGAATTTAATGGTGCAAGCGGCAGGCGCGTATCATTTGACCGTTTTTGAGTTATGGCCCAAAAACAAAAAATTGAAAAAATGGCAAGGGGTACCCCTTACGATTTTTTCAATTTTTCGACTTTTCCTTCTGGAGACCGTAATAGTTGTTCAAACATTATGAAAATTGGTATACTTATGTAATTTTGCTCGTAGAATTTAATGGTGCAAGCGGCAGGCGCGTATCATTGACCGTTTTTGAGTTATGGCCCACAAACGAAAAATTGAAAAATTGCAAGGGGTACCCCTTAAGATTTTTTAAATTTTTATACTTTTCCTTCTGGAGACCGTAATAGTTGTTCAAACATTATGAAATTTGGTATACTTATGTAATTTTGCTCGTAGAATTTAATGGTGCAAGCGGCAGGCGCGTATCATTTGACCGTTTTTGAGTTATGGCCCAAAAACGAAAAATTGAAAAAATGGCAAGGGGTACCCCTTACGATTTTTTCAATTTTTCGACTTTTCCTTCTGGAGACCGTAATAGTTGTTCAAACATTATGAAAATTGGTATACTTATGTAATTTTGCTCGTAGAATTTAATGGTGCAAGCGGCAGGCGCGCATCATTGACCGTTTTTGAGTTATGGCATACAAACGAAAAATTGAAAATTGGCAAGGGGTACCCCTTAAGATTTTTTCAATTTTTATACTTTTCCTTCTGGAGACCGTAATAGTTGTTCAAACATTATGAAAATTGGTATACTTATGTAATGTTGCTCGTAGCATTTAATGGTGTAAGCGGCAGGCGCGTATCATTTGACCGTTTTTGAGTTATGGCCCAAAAACAAAAAATTGAAAAAATGGCAAGGGGTACCCCTTACGATTTTTTCAATTTTTCGACTTTTCCTTCTGGAGACCGTAATAGTTGTTCAAACATTATGAAAATTGGTATACTTATGTAATTTTGCTCGTAGAATTTAATGGTGCAAGCGGCAGGCGCGTATCATTGGCCGTTTTTGTGTTATGGCCCAAAAACGTAAAATTGAAAAAATGGCAAGGGGTAACCCTTACGATTTTTTCAATTTTTAGACTTTTCCTTCTGGAGACCGTAATTGTTGTTCAAACATTATGAAAATTGGTATACTTATGTAATTTTGCTTGTAGATTTTAATGGTGATATCGCTAGGTGTGTATCAATGACCATTGGGCCGTTATGAGCACGTGAAAATGAAGTTTCATCGCTGGAGAAATTTTAGTGGGCGGTACGTAACTATATTTGTGATTTCGTTTGTTACAAGTTTTTTTTATTGTTGTTGACAGCTGTATGAAGCCATCTTGCAAGTGGACAGACATACATACATCGCTTGCCGTAATTCTGGGGCTGTTGAACTAGTGGAACAACTTGAACGAGTAAATATGGCGGATAAACATCGCGCTCTGAAGTTCAGGTAAGAAAATAAATGTTTTTCAGCATATTTAAGCTCGTTTTAAGTATAAAATGAGATTATATATTTAATTTTAAATATTCTACATAAATTTCTACGATATTTAATATAAAAATTAAGCCAATTGCAAATGTAAAAACCGTTAGTTTTACGAAATTTCTGTCATTTTTGTTTATTTTCGCAAAACTACGTTTCTTTATACATTTACACCTTTTTCAGGGTAAGTAATATATTTTTAAAGAATTTATAAGATCTTATTTACCCTATAAAAGGTGCAAAGGTATAAAGAAACATCAGTTTTTTAAGAATAAACGTCTTACTGAAACTTCAAGTAATTGTTAACATATAAATTAATGTTTCTGATAAATTTCAGATTTGTGGATACGAGCTGCTGTTGTCCAGAGATGCTGAGAAACTTGGAAACGAGAGGCGCGGACTTCCACCGTTGAATTTCAGCCCTGGAGAATTTGTAAGAGTCGACGTCATGTATTCCTCTTCAACTAAAGTACCCCCTCCGTGCACCCTAGACTTATGGTGATTTTTTAATGAATGCATTGTTAGATAATTAACTTAGATATAAAAATTCATATTTTTAACTGTGGTAGTTTAATAAATATTGAAAAAAAATCGATTTTGCTTCAAGTAAAGTACCCATTCCGTGTACCCCAGATTTTTGGTAATTTTTATATAAAATGTATTGTTGAATAGTTAACTTAAATATAAAATTTTTAATTTTGTTAGTTTAACAAATATTTAAAAATAATTGATTTTTTTCAAGTAAAGTATTCCTTCTGGTCACCCCAGAATTTTGGTAATTTTTATATCAATTTATTGTTGAATAAGTAACTCAGATATCAAATTTCAAATTTTTATCTCTGTTAGTATAGGAAACTAGCGTAACCTCGGCTTCGCCGAGTTTTCCCTAGGGCTCCGCCGATAGTGGTTTATGCTGCCCACGCAACATGCCCACCCAAACTGCCCACGCAACATGCCCACGCAAAATGCCCACTCACACTCTCCTTGACTTTTCTGGCTCATGCTGTATGATTATGTAATTTAAAAGATTTTTTATTAGTACGATACAATAATTGGCACCCCCCGCAATGGCCTCGAGGATATATTTATTTTTATTTATAAATAAATAAATAATTAAATAAATAAAAAATAAATAAATACATAAATTAATTAATTAATAAGTAAATAAATAAATAAATAAATAAATAAATAAATAAATAAATAAATACATAAATACATAACTAAATAAGTAAACAAATTAAATAAATTAATAAATTAATAAATAAATAAATAAATAAATAAATAAATAAATAAATAAATAAATAAATAAATAAATAAATAAATAAATAAATAAATAAATAAATACATAAATACATAAATAAATTAATAAATTAATAAATTAATAAATTAATAAATTAATAAATTAATAAATTAATAAATTAATAAATTAATAAATTAATAAATTAATAAATTAATAAATTAATAAATTAATAAATTAATAAATTAATAAATAAATAAATAAATAAATAAATAAATAAATAAATAAATAAATAAATACATAAATACATAAATAAATTAATAAATTAATAAATTAATAAATTAATAAATTAATAAATTAATAAATTAATAAATTAATAAATTAATAAATTAATAAATTAATAAATTAATAAATTAATAAATTAATAAATTAATAAATTAATAAATTAATAAATTAATAAATTAATAAATTAATAAATTAATAAATTAATAAATTAATAAATTAATAAATTAATAAATTAATAAATTAATAAATTAATAAATTAATAAATTAATAAATTAATAAATTAATAAATTAATAAATTAATAAATTAATAAATTAATAAATTAATAAATTAATAAATTAATAAATTAATAAATTAATAAATTAATAAATTAATAAATTAATAAATTAATAAATTAATAAATTAATAAATTAATAAATTAATATATTAAAAAATTAATAAATTAATAAATTAATAAATTAATAAATTAATAAATTAAAAAATTAATATATTAAAAAATTAATAAATTAATAAATTAATAAATTAATAAATTAATAAATTAATAAATTAATAAATTAATAAATTAATAAATTAATAAATTAATAAATTAATAAATTAATAAATTAATAAATTAATAAATTAATAAATTAATAAATTAATAAATTAATAAATTAATAAATTAATAAATTAATAAATTAATAAATTAATAAATTAATAAATTAATAAATTAATAAATTAATAAATTAATAAATTAATAAATTAATAAATTAATAAATTAATAAATTAATAAATTAATAAATTAATAAATTAATAAATTAATAAATTAATAAATTAATAAATTAATAAATTAATAAATTAATAAATTAATAAATTAATAAATTAATAAATTAATAAATTAATAAATTAATAAATTAATAAATTAATAAATTAATAAATTAATAAATTAATAAATTAATAAATTAATAAATTAATAAATTAATAAATTAATAAATTAATAAATTAATAAATTAATAAATTAATAAATTAATAAATTAATAAATTAATAAATTAATAAATTAATAAATTAATAAATTAATAAATTAATAAATTAATAAATTAATAAATTAATAAATTAATAAATTAATAAATTAATAAATTAATAAATTAATAAATTAATAAATTAATAAATTAATAAATTAATAAATTAATAAATTAATAAATTAATAAATTAATAAATTAATAAATTAATAAATTAATAAATTAATAAATTAATAAATTAATAAATTAATAAATTAATAAATTAATAAATTAATAAATTAATAAATTAATAAATTAATAAATTAATAAATTAATAAATTAATAAATTAATAAATTAATAAATTAATAAATTAATAAATTAATAAATTAATAAATTAATAAATTAATAAATTAATAAATTAATAAATTAATAAATTAATAAATTAATAAATTAATAAATTAATAAATTAATAAATTAATAAATTAATAAATTAATAAATTAATAAATTAATAAATTAATAAATTAATAAATTAATATATTAATAAATTAATAAATTAATAAATTAATAAATTAATAAATTAATAAATTAATAAATTAATAAATTAATAAATTAATAAATTAATAAATTAATAAATTAATAAATTAATAAATTAATAAATTAATAAATTAATAAATTAATAAATTAATAAATTAATAAATTAATAAATTAATAAATTAATAAATTAATAAATTAATAAATTAATAAATTAATAAATTAATAAATTAATAAATTAATAAATTAATAAATTAATAAATTAATAAATTAATAAATTAATAAATTAATAAATTAATAAATTAATAAATTAATAAATTAATAAATTAATAAATTAATAAATTAATAAATTAATAAATTAATAAATTAATAAATTAATAAATTAATAAATTAATAAATTAATAAATTAATAAATTAATAAATTAATAAATTAATAAATTAATAAATTAATAAATTAATAAATTAATAAATTAATAAATTAATAAATTAATAAATTAATAAATTAATAAATTAATAAATTAATAAATTAATAAATTAATAAATTAATAAATTAATAAATTAATAAATTAATAAATTAATAAATTAATAAATTAATAAATTAATAAATTAATAAATTAATAAATTAATAAATTAATAAATTAATAAATTAATAAATTAATAAATTAATAAATTAATAAATTAATAAATTAATAAATTAATAAATTAATAAATTAATAAATTAATAAATTAATAAATTAATAAATTAATAAATTAATAAATTAATAAATTAATAAATTAATAAATTAATAAATTAATAAATTAATAAATTAATAAGTTAATAAGTTAATAAGTTAATAAATTAATAAATTAATAATATTATAGATGTTTGGCAACACTTGAGTACGGACTTCACATTAGTCTAGTGAGGAATATTTGTTTTTTACCTAGTTACTTATGACATATTTGGCAACACTGTTCAAGTACATATGAAATGTCAAAATTTATAATTTTCAATTAAAATGATTTAGGCCTTTTTTACCTGTGCGGATATAATTTCCCATTCTCAAAATTTATAATTATGAATTAAACTTCTTTCAAATTGTCTCCATTTCATAAATATTTCCATTTAAAGATTCAAAATGACATGACAAACATGGCGTTCTTCGTCTTAAATTTTTCAATGAGAACTGTGATCGTTACTGTGACCTATTGTTTCTGTCTTAATTTTCAAACTTTAATAATGTTTTACACAAAAACTATGCATCCTACAGAAATTCGATCTATTAGAAGGGAGCTGAAGCCAATCATTTCCTACCACTTGATACAAATTTCACGAAAATCGGTCGCTCCGTTTAACCTGTAGCCTTGTCTAAAGTTTGGCGATCGGCTTTTTGATTAAAATATATATAGAGAGTGAATCATGCCTTTTAGTATTGTAGACTAGCCTAACCTCGGCTTCGCCGAGTTTACCCTAGGGCTCCGCCGATAGTGTTTCATAATAGTTTATACGTACATCCAATCTGTCTACGCACAATTTAAAACCAAAGTGGTAACGCCAACAGTCTTGTCAGATACCCAAGGTCCCCGTTCTATCAAACGAATTTGCGTTATGCATAAAACAGAAGCCAATCAACCTGTTATAAATTTCCACACTTGTGTCTAAAAGTTAGTAACCAGACCTCTCATTTGATACCAAACACGACATATTTCTAGCACCTTTATACAGAAAGAAAAGCCGATCGAGATGTCTATTTGTTGACACTTCTATGTTATAGCCCTGCAGAAAAAAATTCACTTGATCCTAATCACGACATGGTTCTGACAACTTTATGTGAAAAACAAAAGCCGGTCAAGTTGATGTCAAAATTTTGAAAGTTCTATTGTTTAGCCATGCAGAAAACTTTTCATTTAATACTAAACAGGATATACAGGTGTTTCATATAAGAGTGCAAGGCGTAGGAGTATGAATTCTGATACCAAAAGGGGGAAAAATTCCAATAAACATTGGTGCTATAACGCTGACTAAGAGAGATACCCAGGATTTTATTTTAAAAAAAAACAGGAAATAGGTTAGTTTTATTTATTTTGTATTGGGTCATAAATAATTATTTATGAAAAGAATCCCAGAGCAAGTGTTCAAAATGAAAGCCATTACATTCAATAAATAAATCAGTATTATTTAAAAATACTACGGTAAATTATTAAAATATTACATTTTTATTAAATACAGAGAGCTTGGCAATACTTTTTTGTATTAAAAATATTATCAAAATATTAAATAACAGGTGTAATAATTAAATAATTATCGGATTGAAATGAGTAGAATTTTTAATTAATTAAATCTCATTTAAATTTTAAATGAATTAAACAAATGCCATCAGCCAACTATTTTCTATTTCAGTATTACGCTTCATTTAAGATAAATCTTCGGTATCTCTGTTATGAAGCGTTCTAGCACCAATGTTTATTGGATTTTTTTTCATGTTGGTGTCTAGAATTTATACTCCGAAGCCTTACATAGTTAATTGAAACACCCTGTATTTCTGACAAATATATACGAAAAACAATAAATGTTTTCTCAGGGACTGTCATAGAGAATTGTCAAAAATACGACAGCTCGATCGGCTATTGTTTTTTTTTTTTTATAAAATTGTCAGTAATATTTCGGAAATGTAGTATCTATAGCTGAGTGCACGATGTATAATGTATTACAAAGAATGGCTAAATAACCGGGTTAGTTCATACAGTATGCTGCTAGATGTCAGGTTTTTTGCGACCCGGTTTTTACAAATATTTAAAATAGTAAATTATTCCTATATAACGCACAATATTTGATATTTTCAATACATTACCTTTTATCTTTTGTCAGTTCTATGTATGTATTTTGGACAAATTCCATACAGAAGGCTTCTATATTTTCAGTAAAATTATAAAATAAACATTATGTCATGTACTTGACACTGACATCTTTCAATCAGAATTTTCTTAATCGTAGTGCCTGTTTCTATGGTTATAGCATGGCTGGCTGCTACAAAATCGCACATTTTGGCACCTTAAAAAGACTATGGCCCGTATTTTTACATCTTTAAGTAGCGCTACTTTCGAAAAATCGCTACTTCAACTGTTAAATGTCAACTTTAACATTAAAATTAGAGATATAAAAATAAATTAAATTGTAAAAAGCATTTATTTCAAATGTCATAGGTTTCATTTACAAAAATATGAAACCTATTCTTATCTATTCATAAAATAAAATAAATAAAAAATCGAAATAGCGCTACTTCTGAAGTAACGTTACTTCAAGAGGTGAAAATTCGGGTCTATATCTCTTTATTTGATCCATACCCTGTTGTGCATCCTATAGCACAACATTTTCTATTTAAACGCGAACTTATTTTAACCGCAACCGGCACACTGCGGCACACCAACTGCCAAACGCCTGTCAAATGGTAACGGGTCGCGTTAGCGTCTTTTGTACCAGCTAGTTATGTCAACGCATCTCGTGCTCTCACCTATAGATACTACACCGTGGTAGGACCTGATTAAAACATATAATAAAATGTGCATTTTATGCGAGCAAACAGGACAAAATGTCCCAATTACAGGATAAATATAAACATAATACAGGGTGCCCATTTTATATGTTCCCGCCTAAAATTTTAAGAAGAAGCAAAACCAAATACATTTCATAAGCCACTTGATTAATATTAGTACTTTAAATCGAATAATCACAGTAGGTATAAGGGCAAAACAAAATTTTAAAAACCAACTCACTTATGAAATGTATCATGGATTGCCTAAACATGAATTTTCAGGCGGGAACTTTTAAAATACGTAGCCTGTATTAGTAACATGTATACAGGGAATTTATTTTAACGCGCAACATATGGTCAATCACTTCTATGGTTACTACACACTACTGTCAAAGAATGACAGCAATGTAATATTTGTCCATTTTAAAATGCAACATACAAAAATTTGTAGTTATGTATTTTCAATACTAATTTCCAATAAATTAGCCTACATACTATTAACAAAAAATCAAAACTTTAATGTAGCACATCTTAACAAACTTTGGCTTACAAAAATTCATAATTTTAATGTAATAAATGTTCAAGAATACCTCCATTCACACTGAGGCAATATCCTAGTCGCTCGTAGAAAGAATTGATACCATTTGTGATATGTTCTGGACGTATCTCCTGTGCTGCAATACTATTTATAATGTTGCATTTTAAAATGGACAAATATTACATTGCTGTCATTTTTTGACAGTAGTGTGTAACCATGGAAGTGATAAATCATATGTTGCATTTTAAAATAAATTCTCTGTATGAGTACACAATACTAAATTTAAAGATAAAAATAAATCAAACAAAACTAAAAGATGTGATATTTTAATTCTAGAGTAAACAGTTTACAAACTGCAGAAAAGTAAGTACTTACATTACATTATATCTGAACTTTTACAACGAATTTGAAAATATATCAATAAAGTTTGGATTGTTAATAAGGGGATAGAATGCAAAAATCATAAAATGACTTTTCTGGCACATGCTGTATGATTATGTAATTTAAAAGATTTTTTATTAGTACGATACAATAATTGGGAATAATTTTTTTTAATATAGATAATTTTAACGTAATATAAGAAAATAAAATACAGATTAAATTCTGTACCGTTTTAAGATAGATATCGAATTATGTATAATCTGAAATAATTTTAAACGTAATGTAAGATAATGAATTACAAAAAAAAGAACAGATTAAAACATACTATCTAAAATTATTGAATTGTCTTGTTCCAGATTTTATGATTTTCCTGTAGTATTTAATTTTTATTCTTGCCTCTAAATACGTATTAGATATTGTACATGTGTTCTTTGTCGATTGTGATGTTTATTATGTCTTTCTCAGCCTGACATTGTTAAATCTATTTACAAAATAAAATATAT
Organism: Harpalus rubripes; assembly: GCA_963082715.1. Lineage (NCBI taxonomy): Eukaryota > Metazoa > Arthropoda > Insecta > Coleoptera > Carabidae > Harpalus > Harpalus rubripes. Next base: position 39,010,971 of record OY720454.1, read on the forward strand.
AAATTAACAATAAACATACGTCTTAAAATAGGTAAAATAGGTATAGCCTTTCTTCATTGTGTACAGAGTTCCTTTATGGTGCCCTCATTCCTTATTTTTATTTTTTTATTCTGTAGTGTTTAATTCTTTGTCCTGTGTTTAGCACCAAATCTTTTTGGGTTCCATTTAAACACGTATATTCTGTTTTGCATGTTTACTTCCAGACTATGTTTTTAGTATTGATACGACATGCATAATTCGTCATTAATATATCAAATATGACATGACAATGTTTATCTTTTTAATTTTGTACATCGATTGTGATATTATTCCTACCTTTCTGATCCTTTTCGACGTGTTTCCTTATACATTTTCCAAAATTCTATTTACAAAATAAAATATGTAACATGATAATAAACATGGCTTAAAATCATTACACATACCTACCTTGTTAAATTTATCATCTTTTCTTTAATTATTACATATTATTTAAACATTTTATTGCATTTAAAAGGAAGAAAACTGATAATTTGTCATCATTGACATTGACATAACAGCGTTTATCGTCTTAAATTTTCAAGGAAAACTGTGATCGTTACTGTGAAAAATATTGTTTAGTTAGAAATATTTGTTTTTTACCTAGTTACTTATGACACATTTGGTAACACTGTCCAAGTACGTATGAACCGTCCAATTTTATAATTTTTAATTAAAATGGTTTAGGCCTTTTTTACCTGTGCGGATATAACTGCCCATTCTCAAAATTTATAATTATGAATTAAACTTCTTTCAAATTGTCTCCATTTCATAAATATTTCCATTTAAAGGTTCAAAATGACATGACAAACATGGCGTTCTTCGTCTTAAATTTTCAAGGAAAACTGTGATCGTTACTGTGAAAAATATTGTTTCTGTCCCAATTTTCAATCTTTAATAATTTTTTAATCGAAAACTATGCATCCTACACAAATTCGTCCCATTAGAAGGGCCCTGAAGCCAATCATTTCCTACAGTTTGTTACAACTTTCATGAAAATCGGTCGCACCGTTTAAGCTGTAGCCTTGTCTAAAGTTGGGCGATCGTCGTGATGAATTCATATATATATATATATATATATATATATATATATATATATATATATATATAGAACTATAGATAGTGAATCTGATCGTTTAGTATTAGGACTAGCGTAACCTCGGCTTCGCCGAGTTTTCCCTAGGGCTCCGCCGATAGTGGTTTATGATGCCCACGCAACATGCCCACTCAAACTGCCCACACAACATGCCCACCCAAACTGCCCACGCAACATGCCCACCCAAACTGCCCACGCAACATGCCCACCCAAACTGCCCACGCAACATGCCCACGCAACATGCCCACCCAAACTACCCAAGCAACATGCCCACCCAAACTACCCACGCAACATGCCCACCCAAACTGCCCACGCAACATGCCCACCCAAACTACCCACGCAACATGCCCACCCAAAGTACCCCCCCAAACTGCCCACGCAACATGCCCACCCAAACTACCCACGCAACATGACCACCCAAACTGCCCACGCAACATGCCCAGCCAAACTACCCACGCAACATGCCCACCCAAACTGCCCACGCAACATGCCCACCCAAACTACCCACGCAACATGCCCACCCAAACTACCCACCCAAACTGCCCACGCAACATGCCCACCCAAACTACCCACGCAACATGCCCACCCAAACTACCCACGCAACATGCCCACCCAAACTACCCACACAACATGCCCACCCAAACTACCCACGCAACATGCCCACCTAAACTACCCACGCAACATGCTCACCCAAACTACCCACGCAATGCGTCCATCGAAACTGCCCACGCAACATGTCCAACCAAGCCACCCACGCAACATGCCCACGCAACCCAAACTGCTAACCCAAACTGCCCATGCAATCTGCCCTAAAGAGCCTCGCACATTCCGTTATTTGTGTACGGTTTAGGTTTAGAACGTACGGGTAAAGCCGTGCGAATAAAATACGCTGAACTGCCAACCCAAAAACTACCAGTTTCTTTTTGTCAGTTTTGTAAAATCTATTTACAAAATAAAATATAACTAAACATATCTTAAATTAATAAACTGACCGGCACAGAAAACAATCCTTGACATTCTCTTTGTACACTGTACATTGTCCTCCCAGTCTTTCTTGTCGTTGACGTTTTTCCTACATTTCTCGTCCATTTCGTCGTTTAATAACTTCGAACATTTTCAACAATCTATTTACAAAATAAATTATAAAATAAGAATAAACATATCTTTCATTCATAGCGTGCCTTACGTCGTTTAATTCTTACATTCTTTCTTCAATTTTAAACTGCCTATTTTCTGTAGTTTAAATTTGTCATTAACATTTCAAATGTGGCAGAAGACAGTATTTATCTTTTTAATTTTATACATGTATTCTTCGTTCGATTGTGAAACTCTTCTAGTCTTTATCAACGTTTTCGTAGTTTTTAGTAACTTGTGACATTTCGTAAAATCTATTTACAAAATAAAATTTAAATTAACAATAAATATTGCTTAAATTCATTACGTATACCTACCTCGTTTAATACATATTCTTTTCTTCAATTTTACACAATATATTTATTTATATTTAGCATTGAAATGGTCGACAACCCATACGACATTCATAATTTGTCATTATTGACATTGACATCATGCCAAATGTTACACATGACAGCATTTTTATCTTCTAAATTTTTACATGTATTCTACGATCCACTGTTTCATTTTACGTTTAATAATTTTTTACTCGAAAACTATGCTTCCTACAGAAATTTGTCCCATTAGAAGGGCCCTGAAGCCAATCATTTCCTACAGTTTGTTACAACTTTCATGAAAATCGGTCGCACCGTTTAAGCTGTCTTGTCTAAAGTTGGGCGATCGTCGTGATTAAAGAATCTATAGTGAGAGAGTGAATCTGATCATTTAGTATTAGGACTCCGCCGATAGTGTTTTATGATAGACTATACGTACATCCAATATGACGGATGACAATGGTTATCTTTTTAATTTTGTATATGTACTCCGATCGATTGTCATAATAATTCTGCCTTTCTGATCCTTTTCGACGTGTTTCCTTATACATTTTCCAAAATTCTATTTACAAAATAAAATATATAATACATTAATATAAAACATGGCTTAAAATCATTACATATACCTACCTTGTTAAATTCATCATCTTATCTTTAATTATTACATATTATTTAAACATTTTATTGCATTTAAAAGGAAGAAAACTGATAATTTGTCATCATTGACATTGACATAACAGCGTTTATCGTCTTAAATTTTCAAGGAAAACTGTGATCGTTACTGTGAAAAATATTGTTTAGTTAGAAATATTTGTTTTTTACCTAGTTACTTATGACACATTTAGTAACACTGTCCAAGTACATATGAACCGTCAAATTTTATAATTTTTAATTAAAATGGTTTAGGCCTTTTTTACCTGTGCGGATATAATTGCCCATTCTCAAAATTTATAATTATGAATTAAACTTCTTTCAAATTGTCTCCATTTCATAAATATTTCCATTTAATGGTTCAAAATGACATGACAAACATGGCGTTCTACGTCTTAAATTTTCAAAGAAAACTGTGATCGTTACTGTGAAAAATATTGTTTCTGTCCCAATTTTCAATCTTTAATAATTTTTTACTCAAAAACTATGCATCCTACAGAAATTCGTCCCATTAGAAGGGCCCTGAAGCCAATCATTTCCTACAATTTGATACAAATTTCATGAAAATCGGTCGCACCGTTTAAGCTGTAGCCTTGTCTAAAGTTTGGCGATCGTCTTGATTAAAATATATAACTATAGTGAGTGAATCTGATCGTTTAGTATTAGGACTAGCCTAAACTCAGCTTCGCCGAGTTCAGCCTAGGGCTCCGCCCATGGTGTTTTATGATAGACTATACGTACATCCAATATGACGGATGACAATGTTTATCTTTGTACTATTGTACATGTACCCTTCGATCGACTGTGATATTAATTCTGCCATTCTGATCCTTTTCGACGTGTTTCCTTATATATTTTCCAAAATTCTATTTAAAAAATAAAATATATAATAAATTAACATAAAACATGGCTTAAAATCATTTTATATACCTACCTCGTTTAATTCATTATTTTTTCTTCAATTTTACATATTAGTTAAGCATTTTTGTTGCATTTAAATGATGAAAACCGATAATTTGTCATCATTGACATTGACATAACATATGACTTGACAGCGTTTATCTTCTTAAATTTTCAAGGAAAACTGTGATCGTTGCTGTGAAAAATATTGTTTCTGTCCCAATTTTCAACATTTAATAATTTTTTACTCGGGAACTATGCATTCTACAGAAATATGTGTTATTACGAGGGCACTCGAGACAATCATTTCCTACAACTTGGTGCAAATTTCACGAAAATCGCTCACACCATTCAGGCTGTAGAGGTGTTCAAAGGATGGCGATCGTCTTGATTAAAATATATAAATATAGATAGTGAATCTGATCGTTTAGTATATAAGACTAGCCTAAGCTCGGCTTCGCCGAGTTTACCCTAGGGCTCCGCCGACAGTGTTTTATAATAGTTTATACGTACATCCAATCTGTCTACGCACAATTTAAAACCAAAGTGGTAACGCCAACAGTCTTGTCAGATACCCAAGTTCCCACTTCTATGAAACGAATTAACTTTATGCATAAAACAAAAGCCAATCAACCTGTCATAAATTTCCACACTTGTGTCTAAAAGTTCGTAACCAGACCTCTCATTTGATACCAAACACGACATATTTCTAGCACCTTTATACAAAAACAAAAGCCGACCGAGATGTCTATTTGTTGACACTTCCATGTTATAGCCCTGCAGAAAAAAATTCACTTGATCCTAATCACTACATGGTTCTGACAACTTTATGTAAAAAACAAAAGCCGGTCAAGTTGATGTCAAAATTTTGAAAGTTCTATAGTTTAGCCATGCTGAAAACTTTTCATTTAATACCAAACAGGATATACATGTGTTTCATATAAGAGTGCAAGGCGTAGGAGTATAAATTCTGATACCAAAAGGGGGAAAATCCCAATAAACATTGTTGCTATAACGCTTCCTAACAGAGATACCCAGGATTTTATTAAAAAAAAAAACAGGAAACAGGTTAGTTTTATTTATTTTTGTATTGGGTAATAAATAATTATTTATAAAAAGAATCCCAGAGCAAGTGTTCGAAATGAAAGGCATTGCATTCAATAAATAAATCAGTATTATTTAAAAATACTACGGTAAATTATTAAAATATTACATTTTCATTAAATACAGAAGGCTTGGCAATAGTTTTTTGTCTTAGAAATATTATCAAAATATTAAATAACAGGTGTAATAATTAAATAATTATCGGATTGAAATGAGTGGAATTTTTAATTTATTAAATCTCATTTAAATTTTAAATGAATTAAACAAATGCCATCAGCCAACTATTTTCTGCTATTTCAGTATTACGCTTCATTTAAGATAAATCCTCGGCATCTTTGTTATGAAGCGTTCTAGCACCAATGTTTATTGGGATTTTTTTCATGTTGGTGTCTAGAATTCATACTCCGAAGCGTTACAAAGTTACATGAAACACCCTGTATTTCTGACAAATTTATACGAAAAACAAGAAATGTTTTCTCATGGACTGTCATAGAGAATTGTCAAAAATACGACAGCTCGATAGACTATTCTTTTTTGCATAAAATTGTCAATAATATTTCGGAAGTGTAGTATCTATAGCTGAGTGCACGATGTATAATGTATTACAAAGAATGGCTAAATAACCGGGTTAGTTCATACAGTATGCCGCTAGATGTCAGGTTTTTTGCGACCCGGTTTTTACAAAAATATTTGAAATAGTAAATTATTCCTATATAACGCACAATATTTTATATTTTCAATACATTACCTTTTATCTTTTGTCAGTTCTATGTATGCGTTTTATACAAATTCCATACAAGAGGCTTCTATAATTTCAGTAAAATTATAAAATAAACATTATGTCATATACTTGACACTGACATCTTTCAATCAGAATTTTCTTAATCGTAGTACCTGTTTCTATGGTTATAGCATGGCTGGCTGCTACAAAATCGCACATTTTGGCACCTTAAAAAGACTATGGCTCGTATTCTTACATCTTAAAGTAGCGCTACTTCCGACAAATCGTTACTTCAACTGTCAAATGTCAACTTTAACATTAAAATTAGAGATATAAAAATAAATTAAATTGTAAAAAGCATTTATTTCTAATGTCATAGGTTTCATTTACAAAAATATGAAACCTATTCTTATCTATTCATAAAATTATATAAATAAAAAATCGAAATAGCGCTACTTCCGAAGTAACTTTACTTCAAGAGGTGAAAATTCGGGTCTATATCTCTTTATTTGATCCATACCCTGTTGTGCATCCTATAGCACAACATTTTCTATTTAAACGCGAACTTATTTTAACCGCAACCGACACACTGCGGCACACCAACTGCCAAACGCCTGTCAAATGGTAACGGGTCGCGTTAGCTTCTTTTGTACCAGCTAATTATGTCAGCGCATCTCGTACTCTCACCTATAGATACTACACCGTGGTAGGAACTGATGAAAACATATAATGAAATGAACAAATGCTGTGCATTTTATGCGAGCAAACAGGACAAAATTACAGGATAAATATAAACATAATACAAGGTGCCCATTTTATATGTTCCCGCCTGAAATTTTAAGAATAAGCAAAACCAAATACATTTTATAAGCCACTTGGTGAATATTAGTACTTTAAATCGAATAATCACAGTAGGTATAAGAGCAAAACAAAATTTTAAAAACCAAGTCACTTATGAAATGTATCATGGATTGCCTAATCATGAATTTTCAGGCGGGAACTTTTAAAATGCGGACCCTGTATTAGTAACATGTATATGAGTACACAATACTAAATTTAAAGATAAAAATTAATCAAACAAAACTAAAAGCTGTGATATTTGAATTCTAGAGTAAACAGTTAGTTACAAACTGCAGAAAAGTAAGTACTTACATAACATTAGATCTGAACTTTTACAACGAATTTGAAAATGTATCAATAAAGTTTGGATTGTTATTAAGGGGGTAGAATGCAAAAATGATAGGAATTAAAGATGACTTTTCTGGCTCATGCTGTATGATTATGTAAATTAAAATATTTTTTTATTAGTACGATACAATAATTGGGAATAAAAGAATTTTAATATAGATAATTTTAACGTAATATTAGAAAATAAAATACAGATTAAATTCTGTACCGTTTTTAGATATCGAATTATTTATAATCTGAAATAATTTTAAACTTAATGTAAGAAAATGAATTACAAAAAAAGAACAGATTAAAACATACTATCTAAAATTATTGAATTTTCTTGTTCCAGACTATGATTTTCCTGTAGGATTTAATTTTTATTCTTGCCTCTAATTACGTATTAGATATTGTACATGTGTTCTTTGTCGATTGTGATGTTTATTATGTCTTTCTCAGCCCGACATTGTTAAATCTATTTTCAAAATAAAATATATAAATTAACAATAAACACACGTCTTAAAATCATTACATATACCTATATATACAATCGGTTTATAACGTTCTACCATGTCTTCCGATGCCAATTCTCCACTGGTCTTGCCATAGATCTTCATTTAATCCTCTCTCGTTCTTATTTATTCTTGGACTCCTGCTACCCAATTTCTTCTAGGTCTCCCTCTTTTCGTTTTGCCGCTAAGAGTTTACTGTGGTATGTGTTTTGCCATTACTCATTTGCTGTACGTGACCGTACCATCTTAATTGACTTGTTTTTATATCATCGGTTATAGTAATTTTAATGTCCATGATATCTCTTATTCTTTCGTTTCTTATCTTTTCTCGTTTTGACGTTACTGCTGCCCTCCTCCAATAATCCATTTCCGTAGCTAAGAGCATTCCTTCAGTCTTTTTCTTTAAGGGCCACACTTTGCTATTACAGGTAACTATGCTTTTTATAATAGTTTTATAAATTCTTTTTTATTTTGTTTTGAAATAGTTTAGTTTGATCCAATAATATGCAATTTAGTTGAGGTATAGCCTTTCTTCATTGTGTACAGAGTTCCTTCATGGTGCCCTCATTCCTTATTTTTATTTATTTTTTATTCTGTAGTGTTTAATTCTTTGTCCTGTGTTTAGCACCAAATCTTTTTGGGTTCCATTTAAACACGTATATCCTGTTTTGCATGTTTACTTCCAGACTATTGTAGTAGTCTTGTGCAATAAGTATTTGATCATCTGCAAAGCATGAGTTGTAAATTGTTTGATCTTCCAAAGATAGACCCATATTTTTGTACTTTTACTTCCACGGTTTCAATGCTTTTTTTACATATACCTACTTCGTTTAATTCTTACGTTCTTTTCTTCAATTTTACATGTTTTTAGTATTGAAAAGGACATCCGATACGACATGCATAATTTGTCATTAACATATCAAAAATGACATGACAATGTTTATCTTTTTAATTATGTGCATGAACTCTACGATCGACTGTGATATTATTCCTACCTTTCTGATCCTTTTCGACGTGTTTCCTTATACATTTTCCAAAATTCTATTTACGAAATAAAATATGTAACATAATAATAAACATGGCTTAAAATCATTACATATACCTACCTCGTTAAATTCATCATCTTTTCTTTAATTATTACATTTTATTAAAACATTTTATTGCATTTAAAAGGTAGAAAACTGATAATTTGTCATCATTGACATTCTTTTCTTCAATTTTAAGCCGATTATTTTCTGTAGTTCAAATTTGTCATTAACATATCAAATGTGACAGAAGACAGTATTTATCTTTTTAATTTTACACATGTATTCTTCGTTCAATTGTGAAACTCTTCTAGTCTTTATCAACCTTTTTCGTAGTTTTTAGTAACTTGTGACATTTCGTAAAATCTATTTACAAAATAAAATCTAAATTAACAATAAATATTGCTTAAATTCATTACGTATACCTACCTCGTTTAATTCATATTCTTTTCTTCAATTTTACAAAATATATTTATTTATATTTAGCATTGAAATGGTCGACAACCCATACGACATTCATAATTTGTCATTATTGACATTGACATCATGCCAAATTTTACACATGACAGCATTTTTATCTTCTAAATTTTTACATGTAATCTTCGATCGGTTGTTTCAATTTACGTTTAATAGTTTTTTACTCGAAAACTATGCATCCTACAGAAATTCGTCCCATTAGAAGGGCCCTGAAGCCAATCATTTCCTACAACTTGGTACAAATTTCACGAAAATCGGTTGTACCGTTTAAGCTGTAGCCTTGTCTAAAGTTGGGCGATCGTCGTGATTAAAGAATATAACTATAGATAGTGAATCTAATCGTTTAGTATTATAGATATTTAAAAAGAATCGATTTTTTTCAATTAAAGTATCACTTCTGGTCACTCCAAAGTTTTGGTAATTTTTATATCAATTCATTGTTGAATAATTAACTCAGATATCAAATTTCAAAATTTTTAGTCTGTTAGTATAGGAAATATTTATAAAGAATCGATTTTTTTCAAGTAAAGTATCTCTTCTGGTCACCCCAGAGTCTTGATAAATTTTATCTGAATGCATTGTTGAATAGTTAACTTAGATATAAAATCTCAAATTTTTAACTTTGTTCATGTAAGAAATATTTAAAAAGAATTGATTTTTTTTCAAGTAAAGTATCTTTTCTGGTCACTCCAAAATTTTGGTGATTTTTATATAAATGCATTGTTGAATAATTAACTTAGATATAAAATTTCAAATTTTTAACGCTGTTTGTTTAGAAAATATTTAAAAAATAATCGATTTTTTTCAAGTAAAGTACCCTTACCGTTCACTCTAGACTTTTGATAACTTGTATTTGTAAAATTGTAATAATAAAATGTTATTCTATTGTTCTACACATTTATTTCTTTTCCTTTTAGCTTGTAATATAAATAAAATGTTTGTAATTGTTGTAATTATGATTGTTGTTTAATTATTGTGTATAGAGTGTACTATAATTAATTGTGTAATATTAATGTACTTGTAATTGTTGCAATAAATATATATTTTTATTTTAAAAATGTCTTATTTATTATTAGTAACAAGAAATAGAAGAGTTCTTCGAGGTAGCATCTATGCACCGAAAAAAATTTTATTTCGTGCATAGATGCTACTTTAAGGTAGCATCTATGCACCGAAAAAAAATTTATTGCGTGCATAGATGCTACTTTCAGGTAGCATCTATGCACCGAAAAAATTTTTACTGCGTGCATAGATGCTACTTTCAGGTAGCATTTTTATTGCGAAAAAAAATTATTACTTCTAATATGAATCATCAATGCACCGAAAAAAAAATTATTGCGTGCATGGATGCTTCTAATGTGAAGCATCCATGAACCGAAAAAATATTTTTTGCGTGCATGGATGCTTCCAATGCGAAGCATCCATACACCGAAAATTTTATTAACGTGTGCATAGATGCATCCAAAAAAATGTTACTCTTTTGTCGAATTTGGGCATCATTTTGTCGTATTTTGTTGAAAATTTCTAATGGTATCAGGATAACATAAAAGAAAAGAGTACTTCAAAAATTAGAAATGTACATTTTTTCATCATTTTTTAGATTGATAGGTGCTGCACTCAGGAAGCCGTTTTAAAAACTACATACGTGTAGGTATATAGGATATAACAGGAATTTTTAAGATAAACTTGATTTTTGATAAATTCTACTTTATTATATAGTTCATAATACACACAGAATATACGTTATTATATTACAATAAATAGATTATATAATACATGTTATTTTCTATCGACGTATCCTGGAATGTCCTTAAGTGGTCCTTGGTCCGCTGTTGATCCTGTAATCACACAGAAAAACATTATTAGACATAGTTACTAATTGACATTGCAATAATATTATAGTTTTCTAACTATACAAAGTACAATTAATACAATATTAATATATAGGCTGTTCCAAAAGTTACAGGCAGTTAAAACTACACTTAATTTAGAATAAATTTTATTATAAACCATGAATTTTTGTCTAGCTCATTTTCTTTATTTTTGTCTGTAGCTTCTAAACGGTTAAAGCTAGCAACGTGTACGTTGCAAATTTGGAATCTACATGAAATTCTCTATAATATACATCAACACAGATATTTGTATATAGACTGATTCAATAGTTACAGGCTGTTAAAAGTACACTTATTTTGGAATAATTTTTATTGTAACGATGAATTTTCGTCTAGCTCATTTTCTCTATTTATGTCTGTAGCTTCTAAACGATTAAAGATAGCAACGTGTACGTTGCAAATTTGGAATCTACATGAAATTCTCTATAACATAAATCAGCAGAAATATTTGTATATAGGCTGTTCCAATAGTTACAGGCTGTTAAAAGTACACTTATTTTGGAATAATTTTTATTATAAACGATGAATTTTTGTCTAGCTCAATTTCTTTATTTTTGTCTGTAGCTTCTAAACGGTTAAAGCTAGCAACGTGTACGTTGCAAGTTTGGAATCTACATGAAATTCTCTATAATATACATCAACAGAGATATTTGTATATAGACTGATTCAATAGTTACAGGCTTTTAAAAGTATACTTATTTTGGAATAATTTTTATTGTAACGATGAATTTTCGTCTAGCTCATTTTCTCTATTTATGTCTGTAGCTTCTAAACGATTAAAGATAGTAACGTGTACGTTGCAAATTTGGAATCTAAATGAAATTCTCTATAACATAAATCAGCAGAGATATTTCTAGGCTGTTCCAATAGTTACAGGCTGTTAAAAGTACACTTATTTTGGAATAATTTTTATTATAAACGATGAATTTTTGTCTAGCTCAATTTCTTTATTTTTGTCTGTAGCTTCTAAACGGTTCAAGCTAGGAACGTGTACGTTACAAGTTTGGAATCTACATGAAATTCCCTATAACATAAATCAGCAGAGATATTTGTATATAGGCTGTTCCAATAGTTACAGGCTGTTAAAAGTACACTTATTTTGGAATAATTTTTATTATAAACGATGAATTTTTGTCTAGCTCAATTTCTTTATTTTTGTCTGTAGCTTCTAAACGGTTAAAGCTAGCAACGTGTACGTTACAAGTTTGGAATCTACATAAAATTCCCTATAACATAAATCAGCAGAGATATTAGTATATAGGCTGATCCAATAGTTACAGGCTGTTAAAAGTACACTTATTTTAGAATAATTTTTATTACAACAATGAATTTTTATCTAGCTCATTTTTTATATTTTTGTCTGTACCTTCTAAACGGTTAAAACAAGCAACGTGTACGTTGCAAATTTGGAATCTACATGAAATTCTCTATAATATAAATCAGCAGAGATATTTGTATATAGGCTGTTCCAATAGTTACAGGCTGTTACATGTACACTTATATTTGAATAATTTTTATTATAAACGATGAATTTTTGTCTAGATCATTTTCTCTATTTTTGTCTGTAGCTTCTAAACGGTTAAAGATACAATGTGTACGTTGCAAATTTGGAATCTACATGAAAATCTCTATAATATATGTCAGCAGAGATATTTGTATATAGGCTGTTCCAATAGTTACAGGCTGTTAAAAGTGAACTTATATTTGAATAATTTTTATTATAAACGACGAATTTTTGTCTAGCTTATTTTCTCTATTTTTGTCTGTAGCTTCTAAACGATTAAAGATAGCAATGTGTACGTTGCAAATTTGGAATCTACATGAAAATCTCTATAATATATGTCAGCAGAGATATTTGTATATAGGCTGTTCCAATAGTTACAGGCTGTTAAAAGTGAACTTATATTTGAATAATTTTTATTATAAACGACGAATTTTTGTCTAGCTTATTTTCTCTATTTTTGTCTGTAGCTTCTAAACGATGAAAGATAGCAATGTGTACGTTGCAAATTTGGAATCTACATGAAATTCTCTATAATATATGTCAGCAGAGATATTTGTATATAGGCTGTTCCAATAGTTACAGGCTGTTAAATGTGAACTTATATTTGAATAATTTTTATTATAAACGATGAATTTTTGTCTAGCTTCTTTTCTCTATTTTTGTCTGTAGCTTCTAAACGATTAAAGATAGCAATGTGTACGTTACAAATTTAGAATCTACATGAAATTCTCTATAACATACGTCAGCAGAGATATTTTTATATAGGCTGTTCCAATAGTTACAGGCTGTTAAAAGTACACTTATTTTGGAGTAATTTTTATTATAAACGATGAATTTTTGTCTAGCTCATTTTCTCTATATTTGTCTGTAGCTTCTAAACGGTTGAAGATAGCAACGTGTACGTTGCAAATTTGGAATCTACATGAAATTCTCTATAATATACGTCAGCAGAGATATCTGTATACAGGCTGTTCCAATAGTCACAGGCTCTTAAAAGTACACTTATTTTTGAATAATTTTTATTATAAACGACGAATTTTTGTCTAGCTCATTTTCTATATTTTTGTCTGTAGCTTCTAAACGGTTAAAAATAGCAACATGTATGTTGCAAATTTGGAATCTACATCAGCACTGATATTTGCATATAGCTGTTCCAATAGTTACAGGCAGTTAAATGTACACATATTTTTGTATAATTTTTAAATTTTTAAAATTCATCGTTCATAATAAAATTATTCCAAAATAAGTGTACATTTAACAGCCTGTAACTATTGGAACAGCCTATATACAAATATCACTGCTGATGTATTTTATAGAGAATTTTATATATAACAGGAATTTTTAAGATAAACTTGAATTTTGATAAATTCTACTTTATTATATAGTTCATAATACACACAGAATATACGTTATTATTTTACAATAAATAGATTATATAATACATGTTATTTTCTATCGACGTATCCTGGGATGTCCTTAAGTGGTCCTTGGTCCGCTGTTGATCCTGTAATCACACAGAAAAACATTATTAGACATAGAGATATTTGTATATAGACTGATTCAATAGTTACAGGCTGTTAAAAGTACACTTATTTTGGAATAATTTTTATTGTAACGATAAATTTTCGTCTAGCTCATTTTCTCTTTTTATGTCTGTAGCTTCTAAACGATTAAAGATAGCAACGTGTACTTTGCAAATTTGGAATCTACATGAAATTCTCTATAATATACATCAACAGAGATATTTGTATATAGACTGATTCAATAGTTACAGGCTGTTAAAAGTACACTTATTTTGGAATAATTTTTATTGTAACGATGAATTTTCGTCTAGCTCATTTTCTCTATTTATGTCTGTAGCTTCTAAACAATTAAAGATAGCAACGTGTACGTTGCAAATTTGGAATCTACATGAAATTCTCTATAACATAAATCAGCAGAGATATTTGTATATAGGCTGTTCCAATAGTTACAGGCTGTTAAAAGTACACTTATTTTGGAATAATTTTTATTATAAACGATGAATTTTTGTCTAGCTCAATTTCTTTATTTTTGTCTGTAGCTTCTAAACGGTTAAAGCTAGCAACGTGTACGTTGCAAGTTTGGAATCTACATGAAATTCTCTATAACATAAATCAGCAGAGATATTTGTATATAGGCTGTTCCAATAGTTACAGGCTGTTAAAAGTACACTTATTTTGGAATAATTTTTATTATAAACGATGAATTTTTGTATAGCTCATTTTCTTTGTTTTCGTCTGTAGCTTCTATACGGTTAAAGATAGCAACGTGATCGTTGCAAATTTGGAATCTACATTGAAATTCTCTATAATATACATTAGCAGAGATATTTGTATATAGGCTGATCCAATAGTTACAGGCTGTTAAAAGTACACTTATTTTAGAATAATTTTTATTACAACAATGAATTTTTGTCTAGCTCATTTTTTATATTTTTGTCTGTACCTTCTAAACGGTTAAAACAAGCAACGTGTACGTTGCAAATTTGGAATCTACATGAAATTCTCTATAATATAAATCAGCAGAGATATTTGTATATAGGCTGTTCCAATAGTTACAGGCTGTTACATGTACACTTATATTTGAATAATTTTTATTATAAACGATGAATTTTTGTCTAGATCATTTTCTCTATTTTTGTCTGTAGCTTCTAAACGGTTAAAGATACAAAGTGTACGTTGCAAATTTGGAATCTACATGAAAATCTCTATAATATATGTCAGCAGAGATATTTGTATATAGGCTGTTCCAATAGTTACAGGCTGTTAAAAGTGAACTTATATTTGAATAATTTTTATTATAAACGACGAATTTTTGTCTAGCTTATTTTCTCTATTTTTGTCTGTAGCTTCTAAACGATTAAAGATAGCAATGTGTACGTTGCAAATTTGGAATCTACATGAAAATCTCTATAATATATGTCAGCAGAGATATTTGTATATAGGCTGTTCCAATAGTTACAGGCTGTTAAATGTGAACTTATATTTGAATAATTTTTATTATAAACGACGAATTTTTGTCTAGCTTATTTTCTCTATTTTTGTCTGTAGCTTCTAAACGATTAAAGATAGCAATGTGTACGTTGCAAATTTGGAATCTACATGAAATTCTCTATAATATATGTCAGCAGAGATATTTGTATATAGGCTGTTCCAATAGTTACAGGCTGTTAAAAGTGAACTTATATTTGAATAATTTTTATTATAAACGATGAATTTTTGTCTAGCTTCTTTTCTCTATTTTTGTCTGTAGCTTCTAAACGATTAAAGATAGCAATGTGTACGTTACAAATTTAGAATCTACATGAAATTCTCTATAACATACGTCAGCAGAGATATTTTTATATAGGCTGTTCCAATAGTTACAGGCTATTAAAAGTACACTTATTTTGGAATAATTTTTATTATAAACGATGAATTTTTGTCTAGCTCATTTTCTTTATTTTTGTCTGTAGCTTCTATACGGTTAAAGATAGCAACGTGTACCTGGCAAATTTGGAATCTACATGAAATTCTCTATAATATACGTCAGCAGAGATATTTGTATATAGGCTGTTCCAATAGTTATAGGCTGTTAAAAAAACTCTTATTTTGGAATAATTTTTATTATAACGTTGAATTTTTGTCTATCTCATTTTCTCTATATTTGTCTGTAGCTTCTAAACGGTTAAAGATAGCAACGTGTACGTTGCAAATTTGGAATCTACATGAAATTCTCTATAATATACGTCAGCAGAGATATCTGTATACAGGCTGTTCCAATAGTTACAGGCTCTTAAAAGTACACTTATTTTTGAATAATTTTTATTATAAACGACGAATTTTTGTCTAGCTCATTTTCTATATTTTTGTCTGTAGCTTCTAAACGGTAAAGACATGTATGTTGCAAATTTGGAATCTACATCAGCACTGATATTTGCATATAGCTGTTCCAATAGTTACAGGCAGTTAAATGTACACATATTTTTGTATAATTTTTAAATTTTTAAAATTCATCGTTCATAATAAAATTATTCCAAAATAAGTGTACATTTAACAGCCTGTAACTATTGGAACAGCCTATATACAAATATCACTGCTGATGTATTTTATAGAGAATTTTATGTAGATTCCAAATTTGCAACGTACACGTTGCTAGCTTTGACCGTTTAAAAGCTACAGACAAAAATATAGAAAATGAGCTAGACAAAAATTCATCGTTTATAATAAAAATTATTCCAAAATAAGTGTACGTTTAACAGCCTGTAACTATTGGTACAGCCTATATACAAATATCACTGCTGATGTATTTTATAGAGAATTTTATGTAGATTCAATAGTTACAGGCTGTTAAAAGTACACTTATTTTGGAATAATTTTTATTGTAACGATGAATTTTCGTCTAGCTCATTTTCTCTATTTATGTCTGTAGCTTCTAAACGATTAAAGATAGCAACGTGTACGTTGCAAATTTGGAATCTACATGAAATTCTCTATAACATAAATCAGCAGAAATATTTGTATATAGGCTGTTCCAATAGTTACAGGCTGTTAAAAGTACACTTATTTTGGAATAATTTTTATTATAAACGATGAATTTTTGTCTAGCTCAATTTCTTTATTTTTGTCTGTAGCTTCTAAACGGTTAAAGCTAGCAACGTGTACGTTGCAAGTTTGGAATCTACATGAAATTCTCTATAACATAAATCAGCAGAGATATTTGTATATAGGCTGTTCCAATAGTTACAGGCTGTTAAAAGTACACTTATTTTGGAATAATTTTTATTATAAACGATGAATTTTTGTCTAGCTCATTTTCTTTGTTTTCGTCTGTAGCTTCTATACGGTTAAAGATAGCAACGTGATCGTTGCAAATTTGGAATCTACATTGAAATTCTTTATAATATACATTAGCAGAGATATTTGTATATAGGCTGATCCAATAGTTACAGGCTGTTAAAAGTACACTTATTTTAGAATAATTTTTATTACAACAATGAATTTTTGTCTAGCTCATTTTTTATATTTTTGTCTGTACCTTCTAAACGGTTAAAACAAGCAACGTGTACGTTGCAAATTTGGAATCTACATGAAATTCTCTGTAATATAAATCAGCAGAGATATTTGTATATAGGCTGTTCCAATAGTTACAGGCTGTTACATGTACACTTATATTTGAATAATTTTTATTATAAACGATGAATTTTTGTCTAGATCATTTTCTCTATTTTTGTCTGTAGCTTCTAAACGGTTAAAGATACAATGTGTACGTTGCAAATTTGGAATCTACATGAAAATCTCTATAATATATGTCAGCAGAGATATTTGTATATAGGCTGTTCCAATAGTTACAGGCTGTTAAAAGTGAACTTATATTTGAATAATTTTTATTATAAACGACGAATTTTTGTCTAGCTTATTTTCTCTATTTTTGTCTGTAGCTTCTAAACTATTAAAGATAGCAATGTGTACGTTGCAAATTTGGAATCTACATGAAAATCTCTATAATATATGTCAGCAGAGATATTTGTATATATGCTGTTCCAATAGTTACAGGCTGTTAAAAGTGAACTTATATTTGAATAATTTTTATTATAAACGACGAATTTTTGTCTAGCTTATTTTCTCTATTTTTGTCTGTAGCTTCTAAACGATTAAAGATAGCAATGTGTACGTTGCAAATTTGGAATCTACATGAAATTCTCTATAATATATGTCAGCAGAGATATTTGTATATAGACTGTTCCAATAGTTACAGGCTGTTAAAAGTGAACTTATATTTGAATAATTTTTATTATAAACGATGAATTTTTGTCTAGCTTCTTTTCTCTATTTTTGTCTGTAGCTTCTAAACGATTAAAGATAGCAATGTGTACGTTACAAATTTAGAATCTACATGAAATTCTCTATAACATACGTCAGCAGAGATATTTTTATATAGGCTGTTCCAATAGTTACAGGCTGTTAAAAGTACACTTATTTTGGAATAATTTTTATTATAAACGATGAATTTTTGTCTAGTTCATTTTCTTTATTTTTGTCTGTAGCTTCTATACGGTTAAAGATAGCAACGTGTACGTGGCAAATTTGGAATCTACATGAAATTCTCTATAATATACGTCAGCAGAGATATTTGTATATAGGCTGTTCCAATAGTTATAGGCTGTTAAAAAAATTCTTATTTTGGAATAATTTTTATTATAACGTTGAATTTTTGTCTATCTCATTTTCTCTATTTTTGTCTGTAGCTTCTAAACGGTTAAAGATAGCAACGTGTACGTTGCAAATTTGGAATCTACATGAAATTCTCTATAATATACGTCAGCAGAGATATCTGTATACAGGCTGTTCCAATAGTTACAGGCTCTTAAATGTACACTTATTTTTGAATAATTTTTATTATAAACGACGAATTTTTGTCTAGCTCATTTTCTATATTTTTGTCTGTAGCTTCTAAACGGTAAAGACATGTATGTTGCAAATTTGGAATCTACATCAGCACTGATATTTGCATATAGCTGTTCCAATAGTTACAGGCAGTTAAATGTACACATATTTTTGTATAATTTTTAAATTTATAAAATTCATCGTTCATAATAAAATTATTCCAAAATAAGTGTACATTTAACAGCCTGTAACTATTGGAACAGCCTATATACAAATATCACTGCTGATGTATTTTATAGAGAATTTTATGTAGATTCCAAATTTGCAACGTACACGTTGCTAGCTTTGACCGTTTAAAAGCTACAGACAAAAATATAGAAAATGAGCTAGACAAAAATTCATCGTTTATAATAAAAATTATTCCAAAATAAGTGTACGTTTAACAGCCTGTAACTATTGGTACAGCCTATATACAAATATCACTGCTGATGTATTTTATAGAGAATTTTATGTAGATTCAATAGTTACAGGCTGTTAAAAGTACACTTATTTTGGAATAATTTTTATTGTAACGATGAATTTTCGTCTAGCTCATTTTCTCTATTTATGTCTGTAGCTTCTAAACGATTAAAGATAGCAACGTGTACGTTGCAAATTTGGAATCTACATGAAATTCTCTATAACATAAATCAGCAGAAATATTTGTATATAGGCTGTTCCAATAGTTACAGGCTGTTAAATGTACACTTATTTTGGAATAATTTTTATTATAAACGATGAATTTTTGTCTAGCTCAATTTCTTTATTTTTGTCTGTAGCTTCTAAACGGTTAAAGCTAGCAACGTGTACGTTGCAAGTTTGGAATCTACATGAAATTCTCTATAACATAAATCAGCAGAGATATTTGTATATAGGCTGTTCCAATAGTTACAGGCTGTTAAAAGTACACTTATTTTGGAATAATTTTTATTATAAACGATGAATTTTTGTCTAGCTCATTTTCTTTGTTTTCGTCTGTAGCTTCTATACGGTTAAAGATAGCAACGTGTACGTTGCAAATTTGGAATCTACATTGAAATTCTCTATAATATACATTAGCAGAGATATTTGTATATAGGCTGATCCAATAGTTACAGGCTGTTAAATGTACACTTATTTTAGAATAATTTTTATTACAACAATGAATTTTTGTCTAGCTCATTTTTTATATTTTTGTCTGTACCTTCTAAACGGTTAAAACAAGCAACGTGTACGTTGCAAATTTGGAATCTACATGAAATTCTCTATAATATAAATCAGCAGAGATATTTGTATATAGGCTGTTCCAATAGTTACAGGCTGTTACATGTACACTTATATTTGAATAATTTTTATTATAAACGATGAATTTTTGTCTAGATCATTTTCTCTATTTTTGTCTGTAGCTTCTAAACGGTTAAAGATACAATGTGTACGTTGCAAATTTGGAATCTACATGAAAATCTCTATAATATATGTCAGCAGAGATATTTGTATATAGGCTGTTCCAATAGTTACAGGCTGTTAAAAGTGAACTTATATTTGAATAATTTTTATTATAAACGACGAATTTTTGTCTAGCTTATTTTCTCTATTTTTGTCTGTAGCTTCTAAACGATTAAAGATAGCAATGTGTACGTTGCAAATTTGGAATCTACATGAAAATCTCTATAATATATGTCAGCAGAGATATTTGTATATAGGCTGTTCCAATAGTTACAGGCTGTTAAAAGTGAACTTATATTTGAATAATTTTTATTATAAACGACGAATTTTTGTCTAGCTTATTTTCTCTATTTTTGTCTGTAGCTTCTAAACGATTAAAGATAGCAATGTGTACGTTGCAAATTTGGAATCTACATGAAATTCTCTATAATATATGTCAGCAGAGATATTTGTATATAGGCTGTTCCAATAGTTACAGGCTGTTAAAAGTGAACTTATATTTGAATAATTTTTATTATAAACGATGAATTTTTGTCTAGCTTCTTTTCTCTATTTTTGTCTGTAGCTTCTAAACGATTAAAGATAGCAATGTGTACGTTACAAATTTAGAATCTACATGAAATTCTCTATAACATACGTCAGCAGAGATATTTGTATATAGGCTGTTCCAATAGTTATAGGCTGTTAAAAAAACTCTTATTTTGGAATAATTATAACGTTGAATTTTTGTCTATCTCATTTTCTCTATTTTTGTCTGTAGCTTCTAAACGGTTAAAGATAGCAACGTGTACGTTGCAAATTTGGAATCTACATGAAATTCTCTATAATATACGTCAGCAGATATATCTGTATACAAGCTGTTCCAATAGTTACAGGCTCTTAAAAGTACACTTATTTTTGAATAATTTTTATTATAAACGACGAATTTTTGTCTAGCTCATTTTCTATATTTTTATCTGTAGCTTCTAAACGGTTAAAGATAGCAACATGTATGTTGCAAATTTGGAATCTACATCAGCACTGATATTTGCATATAGCTGTTCCAATAGTTACAGGCAGTTAAATGTACACATATTTTTGTATAATTTTTAAATTTTTAAAATTCATCGTTCATAATAAAATTATTCCAAAATAAGTGTACATTTAACAGCCTGTAACTATTGGAACAGTCTATATACAAATATCACTGCTGATGTACACGTTGCTAGCTTTGACCGTTTAAAAGCTACAGACAAAAATATAGAAAATGAGCTAGACAAAAATTCATCGTTTATAATAAAAATTATTCCAAAATAAATGTACGTTTAACAGCCTGTAACTATTGGTACAGCCTATATACAAATATCACTGCTGGTGTATATTATACAGAATTTTATATAGAATCCAAATTTGCAACGTTAACGTTGCTAGCTTTAACCGTTTAAAAGCTACAGACAAAAATATAGAAAATGAGCTAGACAAAAATTCATCGTTTATAATAAAAATTATTCCAAAATAAGTGTATATTTAACAGCCTGTAACTATTGGAACAGCCTATATACAAATATCACTGCTGGTGTATATTATATAGAATTTTATGTAGATATCAAAATTGTAACGTACACGTTGCTAGCTTTAACCGTTTAGAAGCTACAGAAAAAAATATAGAAAATGAGCTAGACAAAAATTCATCGTTTATAATAAAAATTATTCCAAAATAAGTGTACGTTTAACAGCCTGTAACTATTGGTACAGCCTATATACAAATATCACTGCTGATGTGTATTATAGAGAATTTTATGTAGATTCCAAATTTGTAACGTACACGTTGCTAGCTTTAACCGTTTAGAAGCTACAGACAAAAATATAGAAAATTAGCTAGACAAAAATTCATCGTCTATAATAAAAATTATTCCAAAATAAGTGTACATTTAACAGCCTATATACAAATATCACTGCTGATGTATATTATATAGAATTTTATGTAGATGTCAAATTTGTAACGTACACGTTGCTAGCTTTAACCGTTTAGAAGCTACAGACAAAAATAGAGAAAATGAGATAGAAGCGGAAAATCCGTTAAAACTAATATGTTATCGTAACTTGTAACTGGTATGTTGTATGATATAGTAATTAACGTATCAAGGGTGTTATAAGGACAATAACGCCTGAGGTCAACAGTGTACTTTTCGAGGGCCTCTGGCCCGAGATATGTACGTTGACCGAAGGCATTTTTGTCCTTTTAACTCCCGTGGTGCGTTCAACGTTTAACGTCCGACTATAATTTTTAATATTCTACGAATTACGGATCAGAAAGTTTTAATTAAATTTGCTGAGTAGGTAGGCTATGAATGCATTTGCTTGTTTTTTAGGCTTTATTCCAGTATCATTATTTATTTATTTACAACATTACCATAGCAACAACTCATAACACGCTCTAGGGTATTATTTAGTATATAACTACCCTGAAAGCAGGTGTGTTATGATAATAATAACATACCAGTCGGACGTTAAAAAGTTAAATATACACCCCCCCTAGAATTCGATTTTCTATGAAAAAGGTCGTATACGCTTTATCTCTATCTCTTACCGTTTCCGAGAAATAAATATCAAAATCTGAGATTATCAGTAGCCTATTAAAATTTAATAATTTTAAAAATTCACAGCGCTCGTATTTAAAAAAATTAAACAACAAAATTTTGGACATGTATGTAGCTAAATACGTATATTTTAAAAATCGATACGGCAAAATTTAATTTCCACCCATTCTTGGGTGTGACATCATTATCTGCTAAACCATTAAGTTTACAAAAAAATGCATATGACATAAGTTGTAGAGAATCAAAAGTTATATATGATCAACTAAAAATATTTTTACTATTTGACCCAGTTTTGGGTTTGGGAATTTTGGACTTTTCTTGTTTTTAATAATTAAAAAACCAAATTTTGGGTACATACGCGGAAAAATATGCAAATTCCGAAAATCGATATCCAAAGATCGGATCTTCACCCATTTTAGGGTGTGACATCGTTATCTGCTAAACTATCAACTTTACAAAAAAAAATACATACAACAAAAGTTGTAGAGAATTTGAAGTTATGTAGATCGTATATTAAACATTTTTCGATATTTTCCCAAATTAATGGTGTAGAGGCTGAAAACCTGTTAAAACTCATATAAGTCGTCGTAACTTGGAACTGGTACGTCGTATGATAAAAAGTTAAATATACACCCCCCCCCTAGAATTCGATTTGCTATGAAAAAGGTCCTATTCGCTTTATCTCTATCTCTTACCGTTTCCGAGAAATAAATATAAAAATCTGAGATTTTCAGTAGCCTATTAAAATGTAATAATTTTAAAAATTCACAGCGCCCGTAATTAAAAATATGAAATAACAAAAATTTGGGTATGTATGTAGCTAAATACGTAGATTTTAAAAATATTTACGGCAATATTTTATTTCTACCCATTCTTGGGTATGACATCATTATCTGCTAAACCATTAACTTTACGAAAAAAGTGCATATGACAAAAGTTAAAGAGAATCAGAAGTTATATATGATACTGGGTATAAAAGTATATGGCCTCCTTAATTTTCAGTTAAAATTTGAAACGAAAACTATTTAAATTAATGTACATAAAGTTGGAAAATATTGTACTACTCTTGCCCTACGGCTTGTCACCCCAATTTTTTTACTGGGTATAAAAGTACATGGCCTCCTTAATATTCAGTTAAAATTTGATACAGAAACTATTTAAATTAATGTACATAAACATGAATAATATTGGAACAGCCTATATACAAATATCACTGCTGATGTATATTATATAGAATTTTATGTAGATTCTAAATTTGTAACGTACACGTTGCTATCTTTAACCGTTTAGAAGCTACAGACAAAAATAAAGAAAATGAGCTAGACAAAAATTCATCGTTTATAATAAAATTTATTCCAAAATAAGTGTACATTTAACAGCCTGTAACTATTGGAACAGCCTATATACAAATATCGCTGCTGATGTATATTATATAGAATTTTATGTAGAATCCAAATTTGCAACGTTCACGTTGCTAGCTTTAACCGTTTAAAAGCTACAAACAAAAATATAGAAAATGAGCTAGACAAAAATTCATCGTTTATAATAAAAATTATTCCAAAATAAGTGTACATTTAACAGCCTGTAACTATTGGAACAGCCTATATACAAACATCACTGCTGATGTATATTATATAGAATTTTATGTAGAATCCAAATTTGCAACGTTCACGTTGCTAGCTTTAACCGTTTAAAAGCTACAGACAAAAATATATAAAATGAGCTAGACAAAAATTCATCGTTTATAACAAAAATTATTCCAAAATAAGTGTATATTTAACAGCCTGTAACTATTGGAACAGCCTATATACAAATATCACTGCTGGTGTATATTATATACAATTTTAAGTAGAATAAAAATTATTCCAAAATAAGAGTTTTTTTAACAGCCTGTTACTATTGGAACAGCCTATATAGAAATATCTCTGCTGACATATATTATAGAGATTTTCATGTAGATTCCAAATTTGCAACGTACACGTTGCTAGCTTTGACCGTTTAAAAGCTACAGACAAAAATATAGAAAATGAGCTAGACAAAAATTCATCGTTTATAATAAAAATTACGCCAAAATAAGTGTACGTTTAACAGCCTGTAACTATTGGTACAGCCTATATACAAATATCACTGCTAATGTATATTATATAGAATTTTATTAAGGAATGTGTTGTAGGGTATACGGATCGACTATTCATCACATTAAATGTGTTTAATATATATTAGGACGTTTCGGTGGTCAAAAATGCCACCATCATCAGCTATTAAAAAGAATTACAATTTACAAAATGTTACAATATTAAGTTACAACCAAGTATTACCTTTAAACAAAATCAATTCATGGTATACATGCTTATCTTGCACGATGAAAAAACTTCTTATAACAATGAAGTTTACATAATATTAAAGTATAACTGGAACAAAAAGATCGACATTAGGCTTCAAAAGTAATACGCAAATAAAGAAAAAATGTGACTTACATTTACAATGTGAAGTGAAACATACTACCTCCACGGTGGAGGATTTCAAAGTGAAGTTTTTAATAGTTTTGGAAAAAATTTATGTAGCTATATTGTGCCAACAAAACATATATAGAATTTTATGTAGATATCAAATTTGTAACGTACACGTTGCTAGCTTTAACCGTTTAGAAGCTACAGACAAAAATAGAGAAAATGAGCTAGACAAAAATTCATCGTTTATAATAAAAATTATTCCAAAATAAGTGTACATTTAACAGCCTGTAACTATTGGAACAGCCTATATACAAATATCACTGCTAATGTATATTATATAGAATTTTATGTAGATTCCAAATTTGTAACGTACACGTTGCTAGCTTTAACCGTTTAGAAGCTACAGACAAAAATGGAGAAAATGAGATAAAAGCGGAAAATCCGTTAAAACTCATATGTTATCGTAACTTGTAACTGGTATGTCGTATGATAAAAAGTTAAATATACAGCCCCCCCCCCTAGAATTCGATTTTCTATGAAAAAGGTCGTATACGCTTTATCTCTATCTCTTACCGTTTCTGAGAAATAAATATCAAAATCTGAGATTTTCAGTAGTCTATTAAAATGTAATAATTTTAAAAATTCACAGCGCCCGTATTTAAAAATATTAAATAACAAAAATTTGGTTACGTATGTAGCTAAATACGTAGATTTTAAAAATAGATACGGCAATATTTTATTTCCACCCATTCTTGGGTATAACATTACTAACTGCTAAACGATTAACTTTACGGAAAAAATGTATATGAAAAAAGTAGTAGTGAATCAAAAATTATGTATGATTCATCAAAAAATATTTTCTATTTGACCTAGTTTTGGGTGGTAGAAATTTTAGTTTCTCTTATTTTTAATAATTGAAAAACCAAATTTTAGGTATATACGCGGAAAAATATGTGAATTCCCAAAATCAATATCCAAAGATCGGATCTTCACCCATTTTAGGGTGTGACATGGTTATCTGCTAAACTATCAACTTTACAAAAAAAATACATACGACAAAAGTTGTAGAGAATTTTAAGCTATGTAGATCGTATATTAAACATTTTTCGATATTTTCCCAAATTAAGGGTGTAGAGGCTGAAAACCCGTTAAAACTCACATAAGTCGTCGTAACTTGGAACTGGTACGTCGTGTGATAAAAAGTTAAATGTACACCCCGCCTAGAATTCGATTTGCTATGAAAAAGGTCCTATTCGCTTTATCTCTATCTCTTACCGTTTCCGAGAAATAAATATGAAAATCTGAGATTTTCAGTAGCCTATTAAAATTTAATAATTTTAAAAATTCACAGCGCTCGTATTTAAAAATAATAAATAACAAAATTTTGGGTATGTATGTAGCTAAATACGTAGATTTTAAAAATCGATACGGAAAAATTTAATTTTCACCCATTCTTGAGTGTGACATCATTATCTGCTAAACCATCAACTTTACGAAAAAAATGAATATGACAAAAGTTGTAGAGAATCAAAAGTTATATATGATACACTAAAAATATTTTTACTATTTGACCCAGTTTTGGGTTTGGCAATTTTGGACTTTTCTTATTTTTAATAATTAAAAACCAAATTCTGGATATATACGCGGAAAAATATGCAGATTCCGAAAATCTATATCCAGAGATCGGATCTCCACCCATTTTAGGGTGTGACATCGTTATCTGCTAAACTATCAACTTTACAAAAAAATACATACGACAAAAGTTGTAGAGAATGTTAAGTTATGTAGATCGTATATTAAAAATTTTTCGGTATTTTCTCAAATTAAGGGTGTAGAGGCTGAAAACCCGGTAAAACTCATATAAGTCGTCGTAACCTGGAACTGGTACGTCGTATGCTAAAAAGTTAAATGTACACCCCCGCTAGAATTCGATTTGCTATGAAAAAGGTTCTATTTCCTTTATCTCTATCTCTTACCGTTTCCCAGAAATAAATATCAAAATCTGAGATTTTCAGTAGCCTATTAAAAATTAATAATTTTAAAAATTCACAGCGCTCGTATTTAAAAAAATTAAATAACAAAATTTTGGATATGTATGTAGCTAAATACGTATATTTTAAAAATCGATACAGCAAAATTTAATTTCTACCCATTCTTGGGTGTGACATCATTATCTGCTAAACCATCAACTTTACAAAAAAAATGCATATGACAAAAGTTGTAGAGAATCAAAAGGTATATATAATCCACTAAAAATATTTTTACTATTTGACCCAGCTTTGGGTTTGGCAATTTTGGACTTGGAATAATTAAAAAACCAAATTTTGGGTATATACGCGGAAAAATATGTAGATTCCGAAAATCGATATCCAAAGATCGGATCTTCACCCATTTTAGGGTGTGACATCGTTATCTGCTAAACTATCAACTTTACAAAAAAAATACATACGACAAAAATTCTAGAGAATTTTAAGTTATGTAGATTGTATAATAAATATTTTTCGATATTTTCTCAAATTAAGGGTGTAGAGGCTGAAAACCTGTTAAAACTCATATAAGTCGTCGTAACTTGGAACTGGTACGTCGTATGATAAAAAGTTAAATATACACCCTCCCTAGAATTCGATTTGCTATGAAAAAGGTCCTATTCGCTTTATCTTTATCTCTTACCGTTTCTGAGAAATAAATATCAAAATCTGAGATTTTCAGTAGCCTATTAAAATGTAATAATTTTAAAAATTCACAGCGCCCGTATTTAAAAATATGAAATAACAAAAATTTGGGTATGTATGTAGCTAAATACGTAGATTTTAAAAATAGTTACGGCAATATTTTATTTCCACCCATTCTTGGGTATGACATTATCTGCTAAACCATTAACTTTACGAAAAAAAGTGCATATGACAAAAGTTGTAGAGAATCAGAAGTTATATATGATACTGGGTATAAAAGTATATGGCCTCCTTAATTTTCAATTAAAATTTTAAACGAAAACTATTTAAATTAATGTACATAAAGATGGAAAATATTGTACTACTCTTGCCCTACGGCTTGTCACCCCAATTTTTTTTTAGGTATAAAAGTACATGGCCTCCTTAATATTCAGTTAAAATTTGATACAGAAACTATTTAAATTAATGTACATAAACATGAATAATAATGTACTACGCTTGCACGGCTTGTCACAACTAAATAAACAAAAACTGGTCATTCACTTTTTTACTAAATTTGTTAATTACTCAAAATCTGATAGCCAAAATTTATTTTTGTTACTTTTATTGTAAATATCGAGACAAAATTACGGGCATGCCACATATTTCTAAAAATTATTTTCAAAAATTCGCTTGATCATGGAATTTGATAATTTATTTCTATTTAACGCTGAAAATTTATAAACATATGTATACACATATAGTTTTTGACGTACAATGTAAATTTGGAAAGTATCACACGGATTAACAACTCCTTAATGGTGTAAGTGTAACATGTTTTGTTCTAGGTGTAAAAATTAATTTGTATAATACAATATTTGAAAATGACATCCATATAGTAATACATAACACAGAAGATGATCATTATAATAATTATATGAATCAAAATATTTTATATATTTTGGATTTGGACTGCAATAAATCTTATAAAATACTTGAAGAGGTAACAAATCATTTATTAAATATAAATATATTACGCATATTATTGTATGAGAAGGTTTATCAAGCATCACCTCACAGGCACTCACAGCTATAATGGAGAAAACACCTCAACAATTACTTTAAAAAATATATAACACCATTTATACAAAATTGTATTTTATATTATTATATTTAAACATTCTATGCGCCTAATAGTAAAAATTTTCGTTACTTGGTGGCAGCACCAACGTGTCCAAATTCGCAATTTTTGTAAATAAATTCAATAAAATAATAGCTATTTGTGTATTAAGAGCGCAAAATGGGACATTGTCGATTGAGAGGTTGTTGCCGCGCGACGCAGGAGCGAGGCATTCTCTCGAAATCGACAATGTCCATTTGCGCTCGAAACACAAACAAGATTTT
The DNA here is from genome assembly GCA_963082715.1 of Harpalus rubripes. NCBI lineage: Eukaryota > Metazoa > Arthropoda > Insecta > Coleoptera > Carabidae > Harpalus > Harpalus rubripes. The sequence goes on from OY720454.1 coordinate 39,040,420, forward strand.
TTCTACAGTCGCCACAATAGGGTCCTCCACTATAACAAAAATTTATTTTTTATTTATTTTTACTTATCGGTATTTTCCATTCTTCTTGAGCTATTGCTTCAACTAACTAACTAACTAACTAACTAACTAACTAACTAACTAACTAACTAACTAACTAACTAACTAACTAACTAACTAACTAACTAACTAACTAACTAACTAACTAACTAACTAACTAACTAACTAACTAACTAACTAACTAACTAACTAACTAACTAACTAACTAACTAACTAACTAACTAACTAACTAACTAACTAACTAACTAACTAACTAACTAACTAACTAACTAACTAACTAACTAACTAACTAACTAACTAACTAACTAACTAACTAACTAACTAACTAACTAACTAACTAACTAACTAACTAACTAACTAACTAACTAACTAACTAACTAACTAACTAACTAACTAACTAACTAACTAACTAACTAACTAACTAACTAACTAACTAACTAACTAACTAACTAACTAACTAACTAACTAACTAACTAACTAACTAACTAACTAACTAACTAACTAACTAACTAACTAACTAACTAACTAACTAACTAACTAACTAACTAACTAACTAACTAACTAACTAACTAACTAACTAACTAACTAACTAACTAACTAACTAACTAACTAACTAACTAACTAACTAACTAACTAACTAACTAACTAACTAACTAACTAACTAACTAACTAACTAACTAACTAACTAACTAACTAACTAACTAACTAACTAACTAACTAACTAACTAACTAACTAACTAACTAACTAACTAACTAACTAACTAACTAACTAACTAACTAACTAACCTAACCTAACCTAACCTAACCTAACCTAACCTAACCTACCCTACCCTACCCTAACCTTTTTTAACGGTACGAGGGGAAAATCTTCAGAGACCCACTAGTCCGTACCAGTGAGTACTGCCAGATTCTTACTGGCTAAAAACCCCCCGTTTTGACCACTTGGTACCCCGGGACTGTTTGCACATTTCTTCAAGGTACCATTGGTTTCTTCTCCTACGACCTCTACATTCTTCTTTCAAGTCCTTCTTTGGATGTAATAACCTGCACTGCGAAGTTGTTCATCGCGTCATCAGAGTGAACTTAGCAGCAGATTCGCAGCAGCGGATTCGAAAGAAAAGTAGTGTTGGACAACCCTGACGTTCGCTGCCGCTCGTTGACGATCGCTGCCGTTCGTTTAGGTTTATTTCAATAAAATCGAAGAAAAAATAATAAATACCTGTTTTATCTAATTCAGTAAACAAAATAAGTCATTTGGTATATCAATTCAGGGGCACAGGGTACATAATAACGATAACAGTTTGAAAATATACACATTAGCAAATATTACTAGCTCATAGTTATCCAGACAACGATACAGGCAGAATGAATCATTTGATAAATGGGTCTCTGTATCCTAGAAACGAAATAGAGTCTATGTATTTATGCAATATTTCAGGGGACAAAGTACTGTGAAAATGCAAGTGATACTGTTTTTATATAATATTAACAGTCATTTCACCACCTAATATTACTTCTGATATTTTCATAATTTCAGGGGAAGTAAACACTACCCTAGCAATTATAATAAATTAATAATACTTGAAAATTTCAGGGGATGCCATATTACAAAACAATAAAATACAAAATGTGGTATGCAAGTGCTACTGGTTATATATAATATTGACAGTCATTTCACCCCCTACTATTACTTCTGATACTTTCATAATTTCAGGGGAGGTAAACACAAATCTAAGAATTAAAATAAAATTAAAATATATGAAAATTTCAGGGGATGCGGCTCTGTATAACAATAAAATTTAAAATGTGGTATGCAAATGCTAATGGTTTTATATAATATTGACAGAGATTTCACCCCCTAATATTACTTCTGATATTTTCATAATTTCAGGGGATGTAAACACTTCCCTAGCAATTATAATAAATTAATAATATTTGAAAATTTCAGGGGATGTGATACTGTAAAATAATAAAATTTAAAATGTCATGCAAGAGCTACTGCTTTTATATAATATTGACAGAGATTTCACCCCCTAATATTACTTCTGATATTTTCATAATTTTAGGGGATGTAAACACATCCCTAGCGATTATAATAAATTATTAATATTTGAAAATTTCAGGGGATGCGATACTGTAAAATAATAAAATATAAAATGTCATGCAAGTGATACTGGTTTTATATAATATTAACAGTTACTTCACCCCCTAATATTACTTCTGATATTTTCATAATTTCAGGGGATGTAAACACATCCCTAGCAATTATAATAAATTAATAATATTTGAAAATTTCAGGGGATGTGATACTGTAAAATAATAAAATTTAAAATGTCATGCAAGAGCTACTGCTTTTATATAATATTGACAGAGATTTAAGCCCCTAATATTACTTCTGATATTTTCATAATTTCAGGGGATGTAAACACATCCCTAGCAATTATAATAAATTAATAATATTTGAAAATTTCAGGGGATGTGATACTGTAAAATAATAAAATTTAAAATGTCATGCAAGAGCTACTGCTTTTATATAATATTGACAGAGATTTAACCCCCTAATATTACTTCTGATATTTTCATAATTTCAGGGGATGTAAACACATCCCTAGCTATTATAATAAATTAATAATATTTGAAAATTTCAGGGGATGCGATACTGTAAAATAATAAAATTTAAAATGTCATGCAAGTGATACTGGTTTTATATAATATTAACAGTTACTTCACCCCCTAATATTACTTCTGATATTTTCATAATTTCAGGGGATGTAAACACATCCCTAGCAATTATAATAAATTAATAATATTTGAAACTTTCAGGGGATGTGATACTGTAAAATAATAAAATTTAAAATGTCATGCAAGAGCTACTGCTTTTATATAATATTGACAGAGATTTAACCCCCTAATATTACTTCTGATATTTTCATAATTTCAGGGGATGTAAACACATCCCTAGCAATTATAATAAATTAATAATATTCTAAAACTTCAGGGGATGCGATACTGTAAAACAAGAAAATTTAAAATGTCATGCAAGTGATACTGGTTTTATATAATATTAACAGTTACTTCACCCCCTAATATTACTTCTGATATTTTCATAATTTCAGGGGATGTAAACACATCCCTAGCAATTATAATAAATTAATAATATTTGAAAATTTCAGGGGATGTGATATTGTAAAATAATAAAATTTAAAATGTCATGCAAGAGCTACTGCTTTTATATAATATTGACAGAGATTTCACCCCCTAATATTACTTCTGATCATCCCTAGCGATTATAATAAATTATTAATATTTGAAAATTTCAGGGGATGCGATACTGTAAAATAATAAAATTTAAAATGTCATGCAAGTGATACTGGTTTTATATAATATTAACAGTTACTTCACCCCCTAATATTACTTCTGATATTTTCATAATTTCAGGGGATGTAAACACATCCCTAGCAATTATAATAAATTAATAATATTTGAAAATTTCAGGGGATGTGATACTGTAAAATAATAAAATTTAAAATGTCATGCAAGAGCTACTGCTTTTATATAATATTGACAGAGATTTCACCCCCTAATATTACTTCTGATATTTTCATAATTTCAGGGGATGTAAACACATCCCTAGCGATTATAATAAATTATTAATATTTGAAAATTTCAGGGGATGCGATACTGTAAAATAATAAAATTTAAAATGTCATGCAAGTGATACTGGTTTTATATAATATTAACAGTTACTTCACCCCCTAATATTACTTCTGATATTTTCATAATTTCAGGGGATGTAAACACATCCCTAGCAATTATAATAAATTAATAATATTTGAAAATATCAGGGGATGTGATACTGTAAAATAATAAAATTTAAAATGTCATGCAAGAGCTACTGCTTTTATATAATATTGACAGAGATTTCACCCCCTAATATTACTTCTGATATTTTCATAATTTCAGGGGATGTAAACACATCCCTAGCGATTATAATAAATTATTAATATTTGAAAATTTCAGGGGATGCGATACTGTAAAATAATAAAATTTAAAATGTCATGCAAGAGCTACTGCTTTTATATAATATTGACAGAGATTTAACCCCCTAATATTACTTCTGATATTTTCATAATTTCAGGGGATGTAAACACATCCCTAGCAATTATAATAAATTAATAATATTTGAAAATTTCAGGGGATGTGATACTGTAAAATAATAAAATTTAAAATGTCATGCAAGAGCTACTGCTTTTATATAATATTGACAGAGATTTAACCCCCTAATATTACTTCTGATATTCTAATATTACTTCTGATATTTTCATAATTTCAGGGGATGTAAACACATCCCTAGCAATTATAATAAATTAATAATATTTGAAAATTTCAGGGGATGCGATACTGTAAAATAATAAAATTTAAAATGTCATGCAAGTGATACTGGTTTTATATAATATTAACAGTTACTTCACCCCCTAATATTACTTCTGATATTTTCATAATTTCAGGGGATGTAAACACATCCCTAGCAATTATAATAAATTAATAATATTTGAAACTTTCAGGGGATGTGATACTGTAAAATAATAAAATTTAAAATGTCATGCAAGAGCTACTGCTTTTATATAATATTGACAGAGATTTAACCCCCTAATATTACTTCTGATATTTTCATAATTTCAGGGGATGTAAACACATCCCTAGCAATTATAATAAATTAATAATATTCTAAAACTTCAGGGGATGCGATACTGTAAAACAAGAAAATTTAAAATGTCATGCAAGTGATACTGGTTTTATATAATATTAACAGTTACTTCACCCCCTAATATTACTTCTGATATTTTCATAATTTCAGGGGATGTAAACACATCCCTAGCAATTATAATAAATTAATAATATTTGAAAATTTCAGGGGATGTGATACTGTAAAATAATAAAATTTAAAATGTCATGCAAGAGCTACTGCTTTTATATAATATTGACAGAGATTTCACCCCCTAATATTACTTCTGATATTTTCATAATTTCAGGGGATGTAAACACATCCCTAGCGATTATAATAAATTATTAATATTTGAAAATTTCAGGGGATGCGATACTGTAAAATAATAAAATTTAAAATGTCATGCAAGTGATACTGGTTTTATATAATATTAACAGTTACTTCACCCCCTAATATTACTTCTGATATTTTCATAATTTCAGGGGATGTAAACACATCCCTAGCAATTATAATAAATTAATAATATTTGAAAATTTCAGGGGATGTGATACTGTAAAATAATAAAATTTAAAATGTCATGCAAGAGCTACTGCTTTTATATAATATTGACAGAGATTTCACCCCCTAATATTACTTCTGATATTTTCATAATTTCAGGGGATGTAAACACATCCCTAGCGATTATAATAAATTATTAATATTTGAAAATTTCAGGGGATGCGATACTGTAAAATAATAAAATTTAAAATGTCATGCAAGTGATACTGGTTTTATATAATATTAACAGTTACTTCACCCCCTAATATTACTTCTGATATTTTCATAATTTCAGGGGATGTAAACACATCCCTAGCAATTATAATAAATTAATAATATTTGAAAATATCAGGGGATGTGATACTGTAAAATAATAAAATTTAAAATGTCATGCAAGAGCTACTGCTTTTATATAATATTGACAGAGATTTCACCCCCTAATATTACTTCTGATATTTTCATAATTTCAGGGGATGTAAACACATCCCTAGCGATTATAATAAATTATTAATATTTGAAAATTTCAGGGGATGCGATACTGTAAAATAATAAAATTTAAAATGTCATGCAAGTGATACTGGTTTTATATAATATTAACAGTTACTTCACCCCCTAATATTACTTCTGATATTTTCATAATTTCAGGGGATGTAAACACATCCCTAGCAATTATAATAAATTAATAATATTTGAAACTTTCAGGGGATGTGATACTGTAAAATAATAAAATTTAAAATGTCATGCAAGAGCTACTGCTTTTATATAATATTGACAGAGATTTAACCCCCTAATATTACTTCTGATATTTTCATAATTTCAGGGGATGTAAACACATCCCTAGCAATTATAATAAATTAATAATATTTGAAAATTTCAGGGGATGTGATACTGTAAAATAATAAAATTTAAAATGTCATGCAAGAGCTACTGCTTTTATATAATATTGACAGAGATTTAACCCCCTAATATTACTTCTGATATTTTCATAATTTCAGGGGATGTAAACACATCCCTAGCAATTATAATAAATTAATAATATTTGAAAATTTCAGGGGATGTGATACTGTAAAATAATAAAATTTAAAATGTCATGCAAGAGCTACTGCTTTTATATAATATTGACAGAGATTTAACCCCCTAATATTACTTCTGATATTTTCATAATTTCAGGGGATGTAAACACATCCCTAGCTATTATAATAAATTAATAATATTTGAAAATTTCAGGGGATGCGATACTGTAAAATAATAAAATTTAAAATGTCATGCAAGTGATACTGGTTTTATATAATATTAACAGTTACTTCACCCCCTAATATTACTTCTGATATTTTCATAATTTCAGGGGATGTAAACACATCCCTAGCAATTATAATAAATTAATAATATTTGAAACTTTCAGGGGATGTGATACTGTAAAATAATAAAATTTAAAATGTCATGCAAGAGCTACTGCTTTTATATAATATTGACATAGATTTAACCCCCTAATATTACTTCTGATATTTCCATAATTTCAGGGGATGTAAACACATCCCTAGCAAATATAATAAATTAATAATATTTGAAAATTTCAGGGGATGTGATACTGTAAAATAATAAAATTTAAAATGTCATGCAAGAGCTACTGCTTTTATATAATATTGACAGAGATTTCACCCCCTAATATTACTTCTGATATTTTCATAATTTCAGGGGATGTAAACACATCCCTAGCGATTATAATAAATTATTAATATTTGAAAATTTCAGGGGATGCGATACTGTAAAATAATAAAATTTAAAATGTCATGCAAGAGCTACTGCTTTTATATAATATAGACAGAGATTTCACCCCCTAATATTACTTCTGATATTTTCATAATTTCAGGGGATGTAAACACATCCCTAGCAATTATAATAAATTAATAATATTCTAAAACTTCAGGGGATGCGATACTGTAAAACAAGAAAATTTAAAATGTCAAGCAAGTGATACTGGTTTTATATAATATTAACAGTTACTTCACCCCCTAATATTACTTCTGATATTTTCATAATTTCAGGGGATGTAAACACATCCCTAGCAATTATAATAAATTAATAATATTTGAAAATTTCAGGGGATGTGATACTGTAAAATAATAAAATTTAAAATGTCATGCAAGAGCTACTGCTTTTATATAATATTGACAGAGATTTCACCCCCTAATATTACTTCTGATATTTTCATAATTTCAGGGGATGTAAACACATCCCTAGCGATTATAATAAATTATTAATATTTGAAAATTTCAGGGGATGCGATACTGTAAAATAATAAAATTTAAAATGTCATGCAAGTGATACTGGTTTTATATAATATTAACAGTTACTTCACCCCCTAATATTACTTCTGATATTTTCATAATTTCAGGGGATGTAAACACATCCCTAGCAATTATAATAAATTAATAATATTTGAAAATTTCAGGGGATGTGATACTGTAAAATAATAAAATTTAAAATGTCATGCAAGAGCTACTGCTTTTATATAATATTGACAGAGATTTAACCCCCTAATATTACTTCTGATATTTTCATAATTTCAGGGGATGTAAACACATCCCTAGCAATTATAATAAATTAATAATATTTGAAAATTTCAGGGGATGCGATACTGTAAAATAATAAAATTTAAAATGTCATGCAAGAGCTACTGCTTTTATATAATATTGACAGAGATTTCACCCCCTAATATTACTTCTGATATTTTCATAATTTCAGGGGATGTAAACACATCCCTAGCAATTATAATAAATTAATAATATTCTAAAACTTCAGGGGATGCGATACTGTAAAACAAGAAAATTTAAAATGTCAAGCAAGTGATACTGGTTTTATATAATATTAACAGTTACTTCACCCCCTAATATTACTTCTGATATTTTCATAATTTCAGGGGATGTAAACACATCCCTAGCAATTATAATAAATTAATAATATTTGAAAATTTCAGGGGATGTGATACTGTAAAATAATAAAATTTAAAATGTCATGCAAGAGCTACTGCTTTTATATAATATTGACAGAGATTTCACCCCCTAATATTACTTCTGATATTTTCATAATTTCAGGGGATGTAAACACATCCCTAGCGATTATAATAAATTATTAATATTTGAAAATTTCAGGGGATGCGATACTGTAAAATAATAAAATTTAAAACGTCATGCAAGTGATACTGGTTTTATATAATATTAACAGTTACTTCACCCCCTAATATTACTTCTGATATTTTCATAATTTCAGGGGATGTAAACACATCCCTAGCAATTATAATAAATTAATAATATTTGAAAATTTCAGGGGATGTGATACTGTAAAATAATAAAATTTAAAATGTCATGCAAGAGCTACTGCTTTTATATAATATTGACAGAGATTTAACCCCCTAATATTACTTCTGATATTTTCATAATTTCAGGGGATGTAAACACATCCCTAGCAATTATAATAAATTAATAATATTTGAAAATTTCAGGGGATGTGATACTGTAAAATAATAAAATTTAAAATGTCATGCAAGAGCTACTGCTTTTATATAATATTGACAGAGATTTCACCCCTAATATTACTTCTGATATTTTCATAATTTCAGGGGATGTAAACACATCCCTAGCGATTATAATAAATTATTAATATTTGAAAATTTCAGGGGATGCGATACTGTAAAATAATAAAATTTAAAATGTCATGCAAGTGATACTGGTTTTATGTAATATTAACAGTTACTTCACCCCCTAATATTACTTCTGATATTTTCGTAATTTCAGGGGATGTAAACACATCCCTAGCAATTATAATAAATTAATAATATTTGAAAATTTCAGGGGATGTGATACTGTAAAATAATAAAATTTAAAATGTCATGCAAGAGCTACTGCTTTTATATAATATTGACAGAGATTTCACCCCTAATATTACTTCTGATATTTTCATAATTTCAGGGGATGTAAACACATCCCTAGCGATTATAATAAATTATTAATATTTGAAAATTTCAGGGGATGCGATACTGTAAAATAATAAAATTTAAAATGTCATGCAAGTGATACTGGTTTTATATAATATTAACAGTTACTTCACCCCCTAATATTACTTCTGATATTTTCATAATTTCAGGGGATGTAAACACATCCCTAGCAATTATAATAAATTAATAATATTTGAAAATTTTCAAATATTATTAATTTATTATAATTGCTAGGGATGTGTTTACATCCCCTGAAATTATGAAAATATCAGAAGTAATATTAGGGGGTGAAATCTCTGTCAATATTATATAAAAGCAGTAGCTCTTGCATGACATTTTAAATTTTATTATTTTACAGTATCACATCCCCTGAAATTTTCAAATATTATTAATTTATTATAATTGCTAGGGATGTGTTTACATCCCCTGAAATTATGAAAATATCAGAAGTAATATTAGGGGGTGAAGTAACTGTTAATATTATATAAAACCAGTATCACTTGCATGACATTTTAAATTTTATTATTTTACAGTATCGCATCCCCTGAAATTTTCAAATATTATTAATTTATTATAATTGCTAGGGATGTGTTTACATCCCCTGAAATTATGAAAATATCAGAAGTAATATTAGGGGGTGAAATCTCTGTCAATATTATATAAAAGCAGTAGCTCTTGCATGACATTTTAAATTTTATTATTTTACAGTATCACATCCCCTGAAATTTTCAAATATTATTAATTTATTATAATTGCTAGGGATGTGTTTACATCCCCTGAAATTATGAAAATATCAGAAGTAATATTAGGGGGTGAAATCTCTGTCAATATTATATAAAAGCAGTAGCTCTTGCATGACATTTTAAATTTTATTATTTTACAGTATCACATCCCCTGAAATTTTCAAATATTATTAATTTATTATAATTGCTAGGGATGTGTTTACATCCCCTGAAATTATGAAAATATCAGAAGTAATATTAGGGGGTGAAGTAACTGTTAATATTATATAAAACCAGTATCACTTGCATGACATTTTAAATTTTATTATTTTACAGTATCGCATCCCCTGAAATTTTCAAATATTATTAATTTATTATAATTGCTAGGGATGTGTTTACATTCCCTGAAATTATGAAAATATCAGAAGTAATATTAGGGGGTGAAATCTCTGTCAATATTATATAAAAGCAGTAGCTCTTGCATGACATTTTAAATTTTATTATTTTACAGTATCACATCCCCTGAAATTTTCAAATATTATTAATTTATTATAATTGCTAGGGATGTGTTTACATCCCCTGAAATTATGAAAATATCAGAAGTAATATTAGGGGGTGAAGTAACTGTTAATATTATATAAAACCAGTATCACTTGCATGACATTTTAAATTTTATTATTTTACAGTATCGCATCCCCTGAAATTTTCAAATATTATTAATTTATTATAATTGCTAGGGATGTGTTTACATCCCCTTAAATTATGAAAATATCAGAAGTAATATTAGGGGGTGAAATCTCTGTCAATATTATATAAAAGCAGTAGCTCTTGCATGACATTTTAAATATTATTATTTTACAGTATCACATCCCCTGAAATTTTCAAATATTATTAATTTATTATAATTGCTAGGGATGTGTTTACATCCCCTGAAATTATGAAAATATCAGAAGTAATATTAGGGGGTGAAGTAACTGTTAATATTATATAAAACCAGTATCACTTGCATGACATTTTAAATTTTATTATTTTACAGTATCGCATCCCCTGAAATTTTCAAATATTATTAATTTATTATAATTGCTAGGGATGTGTTTACATCCCCTGAAATTATGAAAATATCAGAAGTAATATTAGGGGGTGAAGTAACTGTTAATATTATATAAAACCAGTATCACTTGCATGACATTTTAAATTTTATTATTTTACAGTATCGCATCCCCTGAAATTTTCAAATATTATTAATTTATTATAATTGCTAGGGATGTGTTTACATCCCCTGAAATTATGAAAATATCAGAAGTAATATTAGGGGGTGAAGTAACTGTTAATATTATATAAAACCAGTATCACTTGCATGACATTTTAAATTTTATTATTTTACAGTATCGCATCCCCTGAAATTTTCAAATATTATTAATTTATTATAATTGCTAGGGATGTGTTTACATCCCCTGAAATTATGAAAATATCAGAAGTAATATTAGGGGGTGAAGTAACTGTTAATATTATATAAAACCAGTATCACTTGCATGACATTTTAAATTTTATTATTTTACAGTATCGCATCCCCTGAAATTTTCAAATATTATTAATTTATTATAATCGCTAGGGATGTGTTTACATCCCCTGAAATTATGAAAATACCAGAAGTAATATTAGGGGGTGAAATCTCTGTCAATATTATATAAAAGCAGTAGCTCTTGCATGACATTTTAAATTTTATTATTTTACAGTATCACATCCCCTGATATTTTCAAATATTATTAATTTATTATAATTGCTAGGGATGTGTTTACATCCCCTGAAATTATGAAAATATCAGAAGTAATATTAGGGGGTGAAGTAACTGTTAATATTATATAAAACCAGTATCACTTGCATGACATTTTAAATTTTATTATTTTACAGTATCGCATCCCCTGAAATTTTCAAATATTAATAATTTATTATAATCGCTAGGGATGTGTTTACATCCCCTGAAATTATGAAAATATCAGAAGTAATATTAGGGGGTGAAATCTCTGTCAATATTATATAAAAGCAGTAGCTCTTGCATGACATTTTAAATTTTATTATTTTACAGTATCACATCCCCTGAAATTTTCAAATATTATTAATTTATTATAATTGCTAGGGATGTGTTTACATCCCCTGAAATTATGAAAATATCAGAAGTAATATTAGGGGGTGAAGTAACTGTTAATATTATATAAAACCAGTATCACTTGCATGACATTTTAAATTTTATTAATTTACAGTATCGCATCCCCTGAAATTTTCAAATATTAATAATTTATTATAATCGCTAGGGATGTGTTTACATCCCCTGAAATTATAAAATATCAGAAGTAATATTAGGGGTGAAATCTCTGTCAATATTATATAAAAGCAGTAGCTCTTGCATGACATTTTAAATTTTATTATTTTACAGTATCACATCCCCTGAAATTTTCAAATATTATTAATTTATTATAATTGCTAGGGATGTGTTTACATCCCCTGAAATTATGAAAATATCAGAAGTAATATTAGGGGGTGAAGTAACTGTTAATTTTATATAAAACCAGTATCACTTGCATGACATTTTAAATTTTATTATTTTACAGTATCGCATCCCCTGAAATTTTCAAATATTAATAATTTATTATAATCGCTAGGGATGTGTTTACATCCCCTGAAATTATGAAAATATCAGAAGTAATATTAGGGGGTGAAATCTCTGTCAATATTATATAAAAGCAGTAGCTCTTGCATGACATTTTAAATTTTATTATTTTACAGTATCACATCCCCTGAAATTTTCAAATATTATTAATTTATTATAATTGCTAGGGATGTGTTTACATCCCCTGAAATTATGAAAATATCAGAAGTAATATTAGGGGGTGAAGTAACTGTTAATATTATATAAAACCAGTATCACTTGCATGACATTTTATATTCTATTATTTTACAGTATCGCATCCCCTGAAATTTTCAAATATTAATAATTTATTATAATCGCTAGGGATGTGTTTACATCCCCTGAAATTATGAAAATATCAGAAGTAATATTAGGGGGTGAAATCTCTGTCAATATTATATAAAAGCAGTAGCTCTTGCATGACATTTTAAATTTTATTATTTTACAGTATCACATCCCCTGAAATTTTCAAATATTATTAATTTATTATAATTGCTAGGGAAGTGTTTACATCCCCTGAAATTATGAAAATATCAGAAGTAATATTAGGGGGTGAAATCTCTGTCAATATTATATAAAACCATTAGCATTTGCATACCACATTTTAAATTTTATTGTTATACAGAGCCGCATCCCCTGAAATTTTCATATATTTTAATTTTATTTTAATTCTTAGATTTGTGTTTACCTCCCCTGAAATTATGAAAGTATCAGAAGTAATAGTAGGGGGTGAAATGACTGTCAATATTATATATATAACCAGTAGCACTTGCATACCACATTTTGTATTTTATTGTTTTGTAATATGGCATCCCCTGAAATTTTCAAGTATTATTAATTTATTATAATTGCTAGGGTAGTGTTTACTTCCCCTGAAATTATGAAAATATCAGAAGTAATATTAGGTGGTGAAATGACTGTTAATATTATATAAAAACAGTATCACTTGCATTTTCACAGTACTTTGTCCCCTGAAATATTGCATAAATACATAGACTCTATTTCGTTTCTAGGATACAGAGACCCATTTATCAAATGATTCATTCTGCCTGTATCGTTGTCTGGATAACTATGAGCTAGTAATATTTGCTAATGTGTATATTTTCAAACTGTTATCGTTATTATGTACCCTGTGCCCCTGAATTGATATACCAAATGACTTATTTTGTTTACTGAATTAGATAAAACAGGTATTTATTATTTTTTCTTCGATTTTATTGAAATAAACCTAAACGAACGGCAGCGATCGTCAACGAGCGGCAGCGAACGTCAGGGTTGTCCAACACTACTTTTCTTTCGAATCCGCTGCTGCGAATCTGCTGCTAAGTTCACTCTGATCATCGCGTCCCATTTTTCTGAGCTCTCTAGTGCTAGGTTGACGATTGTGCTAGGTGTTGCATCGCCTAGTACATCCCTCATTTTTTTCCTTTCTGTGTTCCATGCAGGGCACCGAAAGGTCGTATGCTCTGCACTGTCTTCTTCCTCCCCACAGAGGTTGCACACTGGGGTCTCTGCTTTATGTATGGAGTGAAGGTAGCGACGAAAACAGCCATGCCCTGTGAGGATTTGCGTTAAGTGATAATTCACATCACCATGTTTCCTCATATACCATGGATAAATGGATGGTATCAGCCGTTTTGTCCAGGCTCCTTTTGTCTCAGCTTCCCACATTCTTTGCCAGGTATTTACTATCTTGACTTGTCTTTGGGTGTTAGTAGTCTCGCTACTACATCTCCCTGCGGCTAGAGCATCTATAGGAGGAGCACTCGCAATAACTAGGATAACCGGTCCCGAGACCGTTCTATAAGCGCTTGCAATCCTTATAGCGACCTTTCTTATTATGCTGTTGAGCTTGTTCTTATTTCTCTTCTTGGCAAGTGCTTCTTTCCATACGGTGATACCATAAAGCATCACCGATGTTACCACGTGTCCATATATTCTCCTTTTGCTAGCGCGAGGTCCTACTAGGTTGGGCATTATTCTGCTGAGCGCAGCAATGATGGTGGCTGCCCTGTTTGTAATATGCTCGATGTGGCGGACGTAAGTAGAACCTTCCCCAAGTATAATTCCCAAGTACCTGACAGCTTTGGATGGTGTAAGTTCTCTCTGTTGAACGTTGAAAGTAATACCCCTACTTCTCCTTGCACCGGCTAGAATTAGAGCCTCAGTCTTTTCCGCAGCTAGTTGTAGGTCTTTGTTTGTGATCCAATCAACTACTGATCGGATAGCTTCATTAGCCTTTTCCCGTAGACTTTCCACAAGTACAGAGCCTTGTGGAACACCGCAGGTTACTTCCGTCTGCAGTGGTTCTTCGCCTGTTTCTGCTATAACTTTCCTGCAACTAAGGTATGCCTTGACCACCTCAACTAGGTATGCCGGGATCTTACGGTTTTTAAGCTCTTCGACTATACGCCTCCACGAAAGCGCAAATCTGTCTCTGCCTCCAGTTACCTTGTCTAGCCTTATGGGCGATATCCATAACTTTCTGTATGGCTTGCACCGTGCTACGGTTTTCTCTGAAACCATACTGGTTTTCGGATAAGTCGCCAGTTTCCTCTATAGCTATCTTTAGCCTGTCGTGAATGATGTGCTCGTACATCTTTCCGATCGTGCTCAGTAGACATAGGGGCCTGTATGACGCCGGATCCCCTAATGGCTTACCTGGCTTGGATATTAGAACCAGCTTTGCTATTTTCCATTCCTTGGGAAATTCCATCTGCTTGATGAGATTACTGTAGACCGTGATAAGGGCTTGCGGGTATTCCTTAGCCATCATCCTCATGGCCTCAGGTGGGATTCCATCCGGACCAGGCGCTTTCTTCATCTTTGCTTTATTTGCCGCTTTTTTGATTTCACCTTCTGTAATTTCAGGTATTTCTTCCTGAAGTAAG
Organism: Harpalus rubripes; assembly: GCA_963082715.1. Taxonomy (NCBI): domain Eukaryota; kingdom Metazoa; phylum Arthropoda; class Insecta; order Coleoptera; family Carabidae; genus Harpalus; species Harpalus rubripes. The sequence continues at coordinate 39,056,033 of OY720454.1, forward strand.
CTTGATCTTATCCAGTTTGGGGTTGTCCTTGCGGGGAAAAGTTGCCCAGTTACACTCTTTGTCTTTTCCTTAGTTAGAATTTGGGGTGCCTCTCTGGCTTTGAACCGTTTAGCAACGACCCTACCCTAACCTAACCTTACCTAACCTAACCCAACCCATCTTATCTCATCCCAACCCAACCCAACCTAACCTAACCCAACCCAACCCAACTCAACTCAACTCAACCTAACTTACCTAACCTAGCCTAACCTAGCCTTATCCAACGTAACCTAACGTAACGAAAAGTAACGAAACGTAACAAAACGTAACGTAACGAAAAGTAACGAAAAGTAACGAAAAGTAACGAAAAGTAACGAAAGTAAGGAAAAGTAACGAACAGTCACGAAAAGTAACGAAAAGTAACGAAAAGTAACGAAAAGTAACGAAAAGTAACGAAAAGTAACGAAAAGTAACGAAAAGTAACGAAAAGTAACAAAACGTAACGAAACGTAACGAAACGTACCAAAACGTTACGAAACGAAACGTAATGAAACTTAACGGAACGTAACGTGACCCGACGAAACTTAACAGTGCTTAAGAACACGTAACGAAACTAAACGATACGTAATGAAACTTAACGAAACTTAACAAAACTTAACAGAACATAACGAGACTTGAACGAGAACAAAGCGTAACAAAACGTAAGAAACTTTAACGAAACTTTATAAAGAGTATTATTGTCCTAGCAAAATAATAACCTTCGGCTTTGTAATTAATTGTCTATATAATCATCTTTTAATTGGAGCATGTTATTTCTGTTTAAATAAATAAATAAATAAATACATATAAAATAAATAACTCAACCTAATCTAATCTAACCCAACCTAACCTAACCCAACCCAATCCAAGCCAATCCAACCTAACTTAACCTAATCTAACGAAACTTAACAAAACATAACGAAACGCAATGACACGTAATACCCCTTCGTTACTAAACGTAATAAAACTTAACAAAACTTAACGAAACGTAACGAAACCCGACAAAACGTAATGGTTTTTAAGGATACGTATCGAAACGTAACAAAACTTAACAAAACGTAACGAAACATAACGAAACATAACGTAACGTAACCCTCAGATTTATAATGAAACAACGTAACTTAACAATACTTAACGAGACCTAACGAAACCCGACGAAACGTAACGGTTTTTAAGGATACGTATCGAAAAGTAACAAAACTTAACAAAGCGTAACGAAACATAATGTAACGTAACCCTCAGATTTTATGTACTTAGTTGTCTGTATAATTATCCGCTAATTAAAACTTGTTATTTCTGGTTAAATAAATAAAAATTGCAATATTTCGTCTGTTACTAAATATTTTTTAAAATTAAAAACAATCACACTTACGATTTTGCTTTCTAGGTTTTACATATGAACGGGTTAGTGTTACAACTTGATGTATTCAAAAAGACTCTACGATTCATTACAGTAGTGCTACATGCAAAACAAAAGTTTTCCGTAGAAAAATCAAGCCCCCCCCCCTTCCCTGGAAGCAAATTAACTCTATTTTACGGTATTCGCGAGTATAAAGACATCGAATCGATCTGGTGGCGGTTTTATAAAGCATACTATAAAGTATAGATAAGGCGTGTTGTCATTTAAATTGTGTTCTGTTGTTTTGAATTTTTGTATAAAAGCTTGTCTAAGTGCAATGGCAAACAAGCAAATTTGTAATACAAATTGTTGCGTATATGGATGTCATTCAAAGGCTTCTAGAGAAGAGCTATTTGTGTATTAAGAGCGCAAAATGGGACATTGTCGATTGAGAGGTTGTTGCCGCGCGACGCAGGAGCGAGTCATTCTCTCGAAATCGACAATGTCCATTTGCGCTCGAAACACACACAAGATTTTTTCTACAGTCGCCACAATGGGGTCCTCCACTATAACAAAAATTTATTTTTTATTTATTTTTACTTATCGGTATTTTCCATTCTTCTTGAGCTATTGCTTCATATATAATATAAGCATTTTATACTTTCGTTTTTGTAAATGAATGCCCTATTTTATTTTCACAGCAGTGCGGCATTTTGTTTGGTTATGTAACATACCGACAGAGCAGATACATGTCAGATTGACGTGTTAAGTGGGTAATGTGTAACTACAGTGTCATTAATTCCTGACTAAACCATTAAGAATGTAGCCAAGTAACATTTCTCAACATTTTGCATTGACAAAAGAGAGCGCAAATGGCTACTTTGTATATAGACTGTAGAAAAAATAATAATAAAATCGTGAATTTATGCTTTTCCGTGTTCGTTAACACTGGGGTGTAGCAGACTTGTCCAAACCAAAGTTCTGTATTTACATTGTTGCTTGTCACTTTTTGTTTGAAATTAAAATATAGAGAACTACTTGTCGTAGAGTAGAAAATATCTTGAATTAATTATACTGCTGGTGGGAGTGAGATTTGTGAGACTAACATTGGACGAGTGCAGACATATATATCTGCATATATAGCTGCACTTGTCTGTAAGAATAGCTCCGCACAAGCGCCAGATTGCTTTGATTTTATTGGTGTAGAACGAGAAAGGGGAACTAGCGAGAGGGAAATTCTTTTACTAACTGACAAGGATAGACAATAATGTTTGTAGCAGACTCCTCTTAAGTGAGAGATAGGGCATCAGCAGTATATTTATTTATAGGTATATTATTAATATATGCAAAAATTAATACGCGAACCAGCAAGATTTTGCACTATTTTCTTACAATTTTTTGAATGAAATTGTATGTAATTAATTCAAATTTGAACACAAGATGGTACTAGATGTTTTGATTTTATTTTACATAGAAATTAATTGAATTATTATTCCAACAAATACGAAATTGGAACATTGCTTGTTTTTACATTAAACCATATTAATTTAAAATTATTTTGTGATAATAATATTAATTTATTTTCATTTCAAAAATACATATATTCTTAATTCTTAACTGACCTATAAATGATGGAAGTTAAAAATATGATTTTATAATATGGACCTTAGGTCTTTAATTTAAATGTATTTTTTGCTTATATTTAAAGTTAATCTTAAGTATTTTTTACAGGCAAACAGTGAAAAATTATTTTTATTACCAAATACATAACACAAAATGCAAATAATTTTAAACAAATTCGATCTAATTTTTCTACATTAATTTATCAAAATACAAATATATAATTGATTTAAAAATTCGATAATAATACCTACAATATTTACGAAATTTATAAGGAAATGGCATTTTCAAAGTTACATATAAACTATATTACTAAATGGAACAAAACCCAAAAATTTGAAAATTGGAAAACAAGAATAGCTAACGAAAGAAAAAATTTAAACAAAATTACTTTAGGCGCAAGTATAGTAATTCTGAAAAATGATACTATGAACCATTTAGAAGAGTACAAGAATACATATAAAAGGTGTCATTAAAAAACGGACCATTCAAAATATTCTTTTTTATTTATAATTATTTTTACCTGCCCTGGTAAGGGAGGTATAGGGGTCGTTCTAAAAATCGCATATCGAGATTTTAGTAAATGAGTACATTTTAAGGTCCCTAGAATCCAATTTTATCATTTTCACGAGACATGGGGGATTATATGAAAAATCTGTTAATTGTGGATAGTATCTCCCCAGTGCAAGATATTAAGTTGAAATTTTGTATGCTTATCCGGGGATACTAATTCTAAGGATTATATTTTGTTTTTGGCATAATCGTTGCCTTTCCGGTTTAACCGGAAGTGATATTAATTTGCCTGGCTTACCATGGCTTACTAGGTTAATTTTTTATAATTATCTCTTATGTTTTTGTAATTTATTTCTTCAATATAAATTAGCTTCAAGCTCATCGTTGAATTCACAATTTTACGTACATTCCAAATATGTTAAAGGTGTCCCATTTAAAATATATAAGTTAATGCCACTTTAGGTTAAACAGGTAGCACTACCATCATGCCAAATAGCATGAATTGTGAGCCCTTAAGCCTAAAAAAGTTATTTTGAGTGGCGCGTTTTTCAGGTCACTCTGTATATGAACAAACAAGCAAATGGTGTATAATATTAATTTTATAGATTTAAACATACCGATTCAATTTCGAAAGTAAATTATGTATTTGTCAAGCATTTGATTGAATATTTAAATGCTACCTTAAAAATATACCCTGCTATTTCTTGGGTTTATATTAATAAAACTACAAATTTATATGGTGGTATGATACACGGTAAACAACTTCTCCTAATAAATTTTTTGTCTAAAACCTTTCAGTTTCTCAAAAATGAAATGAAATTTAAGAGCTTTTTCCCATATGGGGCTGTTCTTAAATTACGTAAAGCAAAATTAGGAAATTTTTGATACCCCCTCCCCCCTTTGTAACGCACCCGTAACGCAAACATGAACCCCCCCCCATATATTACGTAACGCAGTACTTGACCCCCCCCCATTTTTACCTCTCGCTAAGAGAGGTTTGTATTCATGCTAAAAATCGCATATCCAGATTTTAATGAATAAGCACGTTTTAAGGTCCCTAGAATCAGATTATATCATTTTTTACGATGATGTCCGTATGTATGTGTGTGTGTGTGTGTGTGTGTGTGTGTGTGTGGATGTGTGTGTGTGTGTGTGGATGTTGGATTCACGATATCTCAAATACTATAAGACTTAAGACATTTTTAACTACGGATTCCTCAATCTAACAATAATGGGAAGAGTCGAGTCAGTTTTGTAACAATTGTACAACCGGAAGTAGTAGTTACAAGAAAAAAATCATCTAAATATTATTTATCGAAAATTTATATAAATACTTATATTAAAGAACGTTAGATTCTTTATTCGATAAATATAAATTCATTATTATATCTGCTATAGATTCAGATATAAAGAAATGCATATAAAATAATTTGATGTAAAAATTCTTAGATCAAACTACTTCAAGGCAAGAAATTCAAATGTTTGTAATTCACACATAAATGTCACTGTCAAAAATATTTGTATGCCACTGTCAAAAATATTCGTACATCATTATGAAGATTATGAAAATAAATAAAAAGTCAACAACGCAAAAGAATATACCTACAAAAGAATGTAAAAGGAATTTGCGAAAGAATGACGAATAAAAGAAAAAGAAAAGTAAAGTAGAAAAAAAATTCAGGATATTGAATATAAAGAAAATGTATGTATTGTACATAATTTATATTAAAATAATTATTATGTAGTGAGACATGAATATATGTATTTGTATTTAAAAATATTTTTCGTTTTATGCGTACAACCAGGTAAAATATCTGGCGAGAGGTTATGTGTTGGCCACATCAGATTTTTTACTGTATATAAAAGTATATGGCCTCCTTAATATTCAGTTAAAATTTGAAACAGAAACTAATTAAATTAATGTACATAAAGATGAAAAAATAACAGCACAGAAATTAAAAGCATATGCATTTCCATATGCTTTTAACAAACTATTGAAAAGTTTTTCCTTATCAACACTACTTAAATTCAAGTTTTAATATGATTTGCATTGCACGAATGAAAGACCACTGGCCCGAATTGGAACTGTGCCCGACATATTATGTTGACTGTTATTGAAAACAAACGACTGCCTGCATATACGAATTAGCACTGCGAAATTTGAATGTTTCAATACTATTAAAGCAAGTTTAGCAATATTTTTTTTATATTTTATCGTTACGTAACGCACACATTAACCCTCCCCACCCCCTCGTAACGCTGCGTAACGCTACTCTTGACCCCCCCCCCTTGAAGCGTTACGTAATTTAAGGAGAGCCCCTATTAGACTACGGTAGAAATACTTGGTTTCAAAATTTTCTGAATGATTTCTGATAAAAATTGATTAATTTTCGTTTTATTTACAAAATATTGTTGAGAAATATTCGTTTTCCGGGAATGGTCTGTGTCATATTTTGAGTCAGAGCTCAACGTTTCGCCCGCAGTCGTATGGGGCATCTTCAGGAGCAAGGGGGATAGTACTGTCTTAAACAAGGTTACCTGACGTGTCAACCACGCTAGAGGCCGAGTTTAAGCAACAAGAGGAGGAGACTCAGTTTACAAGGTTACCCGACGAGTTGCTTAAGCTCGGCCTCTAGCGTGGTTGACACGTCAGGTAACCTTGTTTAAGACAGTACTATCCCCCTTGCTCCTGAAGATGCCCCATACGACTGCGGGCGAAACGTTGAGCTCTGACTCAAAATATGACACAGTCCATTCCCGGAAAACGAATATTTCTCATGACTCAGACTGTGGAAGCCTACGCAATTATTTCAAAATATTTGTTGTCAAAATTAAAAAAAATCATAATTTTAAAAAAAGTTTCAAATAAACCCTACCTCAAATTACAAGGTAAACAACTTTTCCTAATAAAGTTTTTGTCCAAAACCTTTCAGTTTCCAAAAATGAAGTGACCTACTTATTTTAGTAAAACCTTAACATCGTACCTTGTATTAGTTGTCGATATTTTGGACCAAAAATCTAAGGAGCCGTTGATATTTCGTCCCTGTATATTTCAACACACTTCAAACACACAAAGATAGTCAAAAATTTGTCCACAATAATTTAAAACACTGATAAACGTCAATATTTGTCACTAATAACATTTGATATTAAAGTTTTATATAAATTAAATAGATAATATTATACTTAGAAGTAAACTAGCACACTAAAAACTTGTTTAGGGATCTTAATTCATCATTACAGTTATTATCCTTCATTAAAAATATCTTTAAAAGGTCCTTAAAGTCGATTTATGCAAATTACGCTTGCAAATGGTTAAACAACACAGCCATTTTGTTGTAAATGTCAAAATAATTAACAAATATATTTGTTACATTTATTTGACGATTATATATTCTGATAATTTATATTTATCAATAATATTAATAAATATAAACTTTTTCAAAGTTAAATTTTGAAATTTCTTTTTAAAATTAGGGAAAATTTTGTAAAAAGACCCTATTCTATATCAGTAGTGACATCTCTTGAACTTTCAGTCAAAATACGAAACGTTACATATAATTTCCAAATTTTTTAAAAATTACACTAAAACCAAATGAATAAAAGATTATTCCAACCTTGGTTGTAACGAACTCGGCTTATAGGGTCCCTCAATGTTCTGTTTAACACGAAATTACTCGTAAACATAATTATTATTAAATTGTACAAATGCGAGAGAAAAATCAGCTGACGCCGGGGTTCTCTCGCATTTGTTATAATTATTGTCTTAAAATTGTCACTATTTCACAAAAGTTATTATTATTACTATTTAACACTAAAAATAACACTATTCACTAAATATTTACACCCAAAAACGGGTGGATACGGATCTGAGGTTTTTTCAGTTTTTGGCGATTTTAAATAATGTTTAATAATAAATGTATCCGTTGGAATATTTTGATGAAAATTGGTACACTTCTGCATTTTAGTACGATGAATTCAATGGTGAGGTCGTTGAAGGTGTACCACACACCCATTTTTGGGTATGAGAGTGGAGTGTTTTAAAAAGAGTCAAAATGTTAAAAAATAAAAAAAAATTAAATATTGTATTTAAGTTGCCAAATTTGGATTCCTTGAGTACAATTACATATATGTACAAATTTTTGTTGAAATATTTTGATAGAAGCATTTTTAAATCAAATACTTACCTATAAATATAGTTTTACCAATTTATTTATGCCTATTAGACCAGTAGAGTAAATATTTTGAAAATTAGGATATTTATATAAGAAAGAACGTAAAATCTAATGGTGGTATCAAAAAATTTGTACCTCTACCCATTTTTGGGTAACAAATAACTTCTTATTAATACATATGTGTACCAATTTTTGTAAATTTTCTTTAAAGGATATAGCAAATATCTTAATTTGTATTTTTGTTGGCGATCGACCCAAACGCTAGCGGACAAAAATATCAGAAATTTGCGGTAAATACAGAGTGTGTATATTTAGAAACCCCTGTACCAAAAATTAATAAAATTGGTATACATATACGAGAAAATACGTAGAATCTAATGGTGAAGTCGAAAATTGTTTAGCGCTACCCAGTTTTGGGTTGTGAATATCTACCCATTTAAGGGTTAAACGTATAGCTTTAATTTTGGCAAAAATGGATTCCTTGAGCAAAATTACATAAGTGTACAAATTTTTTTAAAAATATTTTGACAGGTGCATTTTTAAATCAATTATTTGTAATAATCATAGTTCAATGACCTTTACAAGTTCCTGAATATTGTTTTACTAATTTATTTATAGATATTTAACCAGTAAAGCAAATGTTTTGAAAATTTGGTTATTTATATAAGAAAGTACGTAGAATCCAATGATGCTTTCAACAAATTTGTACCTCTACCAATTTTTGGGTAACAAACAGATACTCATTAATTGGCGGGAGGTACGGTTTAATTTTATCAAAAATCGATTCCCCGGGTCAAAATACATATGTACACTAGTTTTTGTCAAAATATTCTTCTTGAAATTATTTTAAAAGCATTCCAAAAAAATGATCAGTAAAACAGATGGACGGTAAAAATATAATACAAAAAAATTTAGAATTTAAAAAAAAGTTTTAAATAAACTATCTATAATTTTTAATTTTGAGTAATTTGTTTCAAATAAATACTTTTGAAAAGTCTATAGTTTAGTTGAAAAATGAATATTTTGAAAATTTTAATACAATATGAGACCCCCACTGCATTCTATCGGTAAAACTTTGTACTACATACGTGGTACATTTCATAATATATTAATAATTATTTTTATGCATACTCAGATATTCAAAAACATTAAATATGTTGTAATTTATAATATTTTTTAGTAAATTTAATTTTTTATTGAATAAAACCAAAATTTTGACAAATTTTGGTCCAAATTACCAAAAATTAATACCACTTGTGACATCTATAGGCAGTAACATGAACTATAATTTTTATATTCGTTTATAACGAAGTGATGGGTTTTTACGTTGTCTGACCATTTTTAATAATTATTATTACAATAGTAATAACAAAGAAAAATGAAAAACAGTTCCTACAATTTAATTCTGATGATATTTCATTCATGGCATAGATACATTTTTATTTTTATCCATTATCTCTGATATTAAAGAGAAAATAAAAAAAAGTTTTAACAATACTATCCTTTATTTTTAACTACAAATATTTTTTATTATGACAAACATTTTCGAAAACCTTTTAATTCAACTAGAAAAGGGATTTTCTCAAAATTGTTACCAAAATTTAATACTACTGCTGTACTCTATGATGAAAATTGTGAACTATTTTTTAATGTTCTGTTGTAAGCAAGTACGTTGATGTATCGTGTAAATGGGAGAAAATCAATAATATCGACAAATCAATGGACCAATCAGATTGCAAGGTATGTTTTAAACCTGTTCTGCCGTCTGCAGAAAGAATCCGGATGCATCAAAATATTCAACACCAAACCGAAGCCGTGCTTTGTGAAAAAACATCATGGTGGCCATGTTGCATACAATTGTCACTAGATGGCAGCAGGGTAGCAGCGAATGAGTGTGTGTATATAGGCGATTTCGGGCGACATACCCGTTCACTTCTTAGGATCAGTTACGGTCACTTGTGGTATGCTATGGTCAGTGGTGGCGCCAAAAATCAATGGTTCACTTGTTGACACCGTGCTTGGAGGTTATGTATATTCTGCGACATTTAATACTGTCAAAAATAGTGTCTGACAATTAAAATGCATTAACGGAGAAAGATAGTTTTTTTCCATATTTGTCCAAAAAAGAGTCAACGAAAATAAAGTCACTCTGTTTGACATAAGACCACGATTCCGACTGTTTTGACTTTTGACATTTCAAAAAAATACATGATAAAAAGAGATAGAAATAGTGAACAGAGAGCTGACCCGACTAGCAAACCCGTTCAGCTGTGAGCACTGATCCAAGCATACCGGGTATGTTGTTCCTAGCGCCCGAATGTGTGAACGCACCTGAACGCAACATACCGCAAGTGAACGGTTGTCGCCCGAAATCGCCTTAAGTATACATTCTGGGTGTTGTATTCCGTATTGGTATCAAATCCTACAAAAAAAAAAAAAAAAAAAAAAAAAAAAAAAAAAAAAAACGTATAAGTAAATATATAAAATTTATATAATATTATAAAACAATATTATTTATATAAATATTCGAACTATTCCATTGAGATCCGCTCTGCAGAATGGACATCGATGACCCAATAGGGGATTCCGATTAAGCTAGGGTACCTTTATAACCAGGGTATGGCCATAGGCCAAGATTGCCGCCGTTGTCGGTAATTCATTTCCTTATTTATTTGTAATAAATGTGATACTATATTATAAAAGAATATTAAATTATCACACTGTGAATTTATAAAGGTAATAAAAATTCATTAATATAAGAGGTACACAATTATTATTAATATTTACATTTAGAGATTATGTAGAATATATGACATGGGTTGTTATTATCACATCCAATTTAATATCTGTAGTTCTTCTTTACATAATAATTGTATATTCTAAACTTGCCTTTTAAAAATTTAAATGATTGTGCTTAATATTGGTAATTTATAATTGTTTTCAGTGACAGTAATCGTGGTGGGTATCTTAACAAACTACACAAGTAAATAAGATAAAATATATTACTTACACTTTAAATTCATATTAAAATGATAATTAAATGTGTTTCTCATTAAAATAAAACAAATAGCCACGAAAATACGTAATAATTTGCGCAAGAACAACACATATGACAGAGGGCCCGACAATGGCGGACGAAACGTGAGCCACGCCATGGCCATACCCTGGTTATAAAGGTACCCTATGAAACACACATTTAATTATCATTTTAATATGAATTTAAAGTGTAAGTAATATATTTTATCTTATTTACTTGTGTAGTTTAAGATTCCCACCACGATTACTGACATACAGAAAACAACTATAAATTACCAATATTAAGCACAATCATTTAAATTTTAAAAGGTAAGTTTAGAATATACAATTATTATGTAAATAAGAACTACAGATACTAAATTGGATGTGATAATAACAACCCATGTCATATATTCTACATAACCTCTAAATGTAAATATTAATAATAATTGTGTATCTCTTAAATTAATGAATTTTTATTACCTTTATAAATTCACAGTGTGATAATTTAATATTCTTTTATAATATAATATCACATTTATTACAAATAAATAAGGAAATGAATTACCGACAATGGCGGCAATCTTGGCCCATGGCCATACCCTGGTTATAAAGGTACCCTACTGAGACCTAGGGTACCTTTATAACCAGGGTATGGCCATGGGCCAAGATCGCCGCCATTGTCGGCAATTGATTTTCCTATTTATTTGTAATAAATGTGATATTATATTAGAAAATAATATAAAATAATCACACTGTGAATTTATAAAGGTAATAAAAATTTATTTATTTAAGATATATACAATTATTATTAAGACATACATTTATAGGTTATGTAGAATATATGATATGTGTTGTTATTATCACATCTAATTTAATATCACTTGTTCTTAATTACATAATAATTGTATATTCTAAACTTACCTTTTAAAAATTTAAATGATTGTGCTTAATATTGGTAATTTATAGTTGTTTTCAATATGTCAGTAATCGTGGTGGGTATCTTCACAAATTACACAAGTAAATAAAATAAAATATATTACTTACACTTTAAATACACATTAAAATGATAATTAAATGTGTCTTTCATTAAAATAAAACAAATATCGACGAAAATACATAATAATTTGCGCAAGAACAACACATATAACAGATGTCCCGGTAATGGCGGACGAAAAGTGAGCCACGCCATGGCCATACCCTGGTTATAAAGGTACCCTACTGAGACCTAGGGTACCTTTATAACCAGGGTATGGCCATGGGCCAAGATCGCCGCCATTGTCGGTAATTGATTTTCCTATTTATTTGTAATAAATGTGATATTATATTAGAAAATAATATAAAATAATCACACTGTGAATTTATAAAGGTAATAAAAATTTATTTATTTAAGATATATACAATTATTATTAAGACATACATTTATAGGTTATGTAGAATATATGATATGTGTTGTTATTATCACATCTAATTTAATATCACTAGTTCCTAATTACATAATAATTATATATTCTAAACTTACCTTTTAAAAATTTAAATGATTGTGCTTAATATTGGTAATTTTTAGTTGTTTTCAGTGACAGTAATCGTGGTGGGTATCTTAACAAACTACACAAGTAAATAAGATAAAATATATTACTTACACTTTAAATACATATTAAAATGATAATTAAATGTGTTTTACATTAAAATAAAACAAATATCCACGAAAATACATAATACTTTGCGCAAGAACAACACATATAACAGATGTCCCGGTAATGGCGGACGAAACGTGAGCCACGCCATGGCCATACCCTGGTTATAAAGGTACCCTACTGAGACCTAGGGTACCTTTATTGGCAACGAAAATGACCGATAGAGGCAGCACCGATTTTAGAAAATGGCCGGCGAGAAGAGTAATTGTCAAAACTTGTACAGTGTTAGACAGGGATATAAGCAAATAAAGTTCATATATTTTTAAATGTAAATTGATTTGAAGTGCAGTATTGTTTAAAAGGCAGTATGACAACCGTAAACACAACAGTTTGATTACTTTCTAGGCAAGTTCATAATTTTGCCACCAAGCGGCTACGAGTTCATTTTCTTCGCCAATAACCAGGGTATGGCCATGGGCCAAGATTGCCGCCATTGTCGGTAATTCATTTCCTTATTTATTTGTAATAAATGTGATATTATGTTATAAAAGAATATTAAATTACCACACTGTGAATTTATAAAGGTAATAAAAATTCATTAATTTAAGAGATACACAATTATTATTAATATTTACATTTAGAGGTTATGTAGAATATATGACATGGGTTGTTATTATCACATCTAATTTAATATCACTAGTTCTTAATTACATAATAATTGTATATTCTAAACTTACCTTTTAAAAATTTAAATGATTGTGCTTAATATTGGTAATTTATAGTTGTTTTCAGTATGTCAGTAATCGTGGTGGGAATTTTAACAAACTACACAAGTAAATAAAATAAAATACATTACTTACACTATAAATACGTATTAAAATGATAATTAAATGTGTGTTTCATTAAAATAAAACAAATATCCACGAAAACAATAATTTGTGCAAGAACAACACATATAACAGATGTCCCGGTAATGGCGGACGAAACGTGAGCCACGCCATGGCCATACCCTGGTTATAAAGGTACCCTACTGAGACCTAGGGTACCTTTATAACCAGGGTATGGCCATGGCGTGGCTCACGTTTCGTCCGCCATTACCGGGACATCTGTTATATGTGTTGTTCTTGCGCAAATTATTATGTATTTTCGTGGATATTTGTTTTATTTTAATGAAACACACATTTAATTATCATTTTCATACGTATTTATAGTGTAAGTAATATATTTTATTTTATTTACTTGATTTCCCAGCACTACGATTACTGACATATTGAAAACAACTATAAATTACCAATATTAAACACAATCATCTAAATTTTAAAAGGTAAGTTTAGAATATACAATTATTATGTAAATAAGAACTACAGATATTAAATTGGATGTGATTATAACAACCCATGTCATATATTCTACATAACCTATAAATGTAAATATTAATAATAATTGTGTATCTCTTAAATTAATGAATTTTTATTACTTTTATAAATTCACAGTGTGATAATTTAATATTCTTTTATACTATAATATCACATTTATTACAAATAAATAAGGAAATGAATTACCGACAATGGCGGCAATCTTGGCCCATGGCCATACCCTGGTTATAAAGGTACCCTACTGAGACCTAGGGTACCTTTATAACCAGGGTATGGCCATGGCGTGGCTCACGTTTCGTCCGCCATTACCGGGACAGCTGTTATATGTGTTGTTCTTGCGCAAATTATTATATATTTTCGTGTTGTTTTATTTTAATGAAACACACATTTAATTATCATTTTAATACGTATTTATAGTGTAAGTAATATATTTTATTTACTTGTGTAGTTTGTTAAGATTCCCACCACGATTACTGACATATTGAAAACAACTATAAATTACCAATATTAAGCACAATCATTTAAACTTTAAAAGGTAAGTTTAGAATATACAATTATTATGTAAATAAGAACTACAGATATTAAATTGGATGTGATAATAACAACCCATGTCATATATTCTACATAACCTCTAAATGTAAATATTAATAATAATTGTGTATCTCTTAAATTAATGAATTTTTATTACCTTTATAAATTCACAGTGTGATAATTTAATATTCTTTTATAATATAATATCACATTTATTACAAATAAATAAGGAAATGAATTACCGACAATGGCGGCAATCTTGGTCCATGGCCATACACTGGTTATAAAGGTACCCTACTGAGACCTAGGGTACCTTAATAACCAGGGTATGGCCATGGGCCAAGATTGCCGCCATTGTCGGTAATTCATTTCCTTATTTATTTGTAATAAATGTGATATTATATTATAAAAGAATATTAAATTATCACACTGTGAATTTATAAAGGTAATAAAAATTCATTAATTTAAGAGATACACAATTATTATTAATATTTACATTTAGAGGTTATGTAGAATATATGACATGGGTTGTTATTATCACATCCAATTTAATATCTGTAGTTCTTATTTACATAATAATTGTATATTCTAAACTTACCTTTTAAAATTTAAATGATTGTGCTTAATATTGGTAATTTATAGTTGTTTTCAATATGTCAGTAATCTTGGTGGGAAACACAAGTAAATAAAATAAAATATATTACTTACACTATAAATACGTATTAAAATGATAATTAAATGTGTGTTTCATTAAAATAAAACAAATATCCACGAAAATACATAATAATTTGCGCAAGAACAACACATATAACAGATGTCCCGGTAATGGCGGACGAAATGTGAGCCACGCCATGGCTATACCCTGGTTATAAAGGTACCCTACTGAGACCTAGGGTACCTTTATAACCAGGGTATGGCCATGGCGTGGCTCACGTTTCGTCCGCCATTACCGGGACATCTGTAATATGTGTTGTTCTTGCGCAAATTATTATGTATTTTCCTGGATATTTGTTTTATTTTAATGAAAAACACATTTAATTATCATTTTAATATGTATTTAAAGTGTAAGTAATATATTTTATTTTATTTATTTGTGTTGTTTGTTAAGATACCCACCACGGTTACTGACATATTGAAAACAACTATAAATTACCAATATTAAGCACAATCATTAAAATTTTAAAAGGTAAGTTTAGAATATACAATTATTATGTAAATAAGAACTACAGGTATTAAATTAGATGTGATAATAACAACCCATGTCATATATTCTACATAACCTCTAAATGTATGTCTTAATAATAATTGTGTATCTCTTAAATTAATTAATTTTTATTACCTTTCTAAATTCACAGTGTGATAATTTAATATTCTTTTATAATATAATATCGCATTTATTACAAATAAATAGGGAAATGAGATACCGACAATGGCGGCGATCTTGGCCCATGGCCATACCCTGGTTATAAAGGTACCCTACTAAGACCTAGGGTACCTTTATAACCAAGGTATGGCCATGGGCCAAGATCGCCGCCATTGTCGGTAATTGATTTTCCTATTTATTTGTAATAAATGTGATACTATATTATAAAAGAATATTAAATTATCACACTGTGAATTTAAAAAGGTAATAAAAATGAATTTATTTAAGATATATACAATTATTATTAAGACATACATTTATAGGTTATGTAGAATATATGATATGTGTTGTTATTATCACATCTAATTTAATATCACTAGTTCTTAATTACATAATAATTAAATATTCTAAACTTACCTTTTAAAAATTTGAATGATTGTGCTTAATATTGGTAATTTTTAGTTGTTTTCAGTGACAGTAATCGTGGTGGGTATCTTAACAAACTACACAAGTAAATAAGATATAGTATATTATGTGGCAAGTGTGTGAAGCTGAAGTTTTTACATGAGGGTGGAGATTGCGACACGAGCCGAAGGCGAGTGTTGCAAACCACCCGAATGTAAAATAGGCTTCACACACGTGTTACATACTATACTTTTTCTACGACCTTGCAATAAATTATAATTTTATCTTCACATTGTCATTCTTTTAACGTAAAGCCTCTGCATGAGTGACTTGTGTAACCATGTTTACCAACGGTACGGGGGTTTAACAGCTTTATTTTATTAAAACACAAGTCATTTTATAATATTTAAAATAATGAACACAATTTTTCATTTCAGAACGTGGTTTAATAACAAAATTGCTATAATCTGTAATATCATAAAATTTGTATTAGATTGCTTAGAAATTTTTTATTTATTGGTTTTGAATGCTTGTTGGACTTAGATTTATATTTAACACAAAGTTGTAAATTTAGAATTACAAAATTTATTTTATTTATATAAATTAATTACACATTTCTCACGAAGTTGTTATTTCTTCGGACCATTTACCATCACATGATTTACGTATATATACTGATATTCATTGTATGTGTTTATACTGAATTATTTACTTCACGCACAGTGTGCGTGAAGTAACACTTCGCGCATAGTGTTAAAAAAATCAAATTTCACACATGCAAATTAATACGTGAAGTACCCACTTCACGCATGGGAGTAGAAAAAAATATATTACTTACACTTTAAATACATATTAAAATGATAATTAAATGTGTTTTTCATTAAAATAAAACAAAGAGCCACGAAAATACATAATACTTTGCGCAAGAACAACACATATAACAGATGTCCCGGTAATGGCGGACGAAACGTGAGCCACGCCATGGCCATACCCTGGTTATAAAGGTACCCTACTGAGACCTAGGGTACCTTTATAACCAGGGTATGGCAATGGCGTGGCTCACGTTTCGTCCGCCATTACCGGGACATCTGTTATATGTGTTGTTCTTGCGCAAATTATTATGTATTTTCGTGGATATTTGTTTTATTTTAATGAAAAACACATTTAATTATCATTTTAATACGTATTTATAGTGTAAGTAATATATTTTATTTTATTTACTTGTGTAGTTTGTTAAGATTCCCACCACGATTACTGACATATTGAAAACAACTATAAATTCCCAATATTAAGCACAATCATTTAAATTTTAAAAGGTAAGTTTAGAATATACAATTATTATGTAAATAAGAACTACAGATATTAAATTGGATGTGATAATAATAACCCATGTCATATATTCTACATAACCTCTAAATGTAAATATTAATAATAATTGTGTATCTCTTAAATTAATGAATTTTTATTACCTTTTTAAATTCACAGTGTGATAATTTAATATTATTTTATAATATAATATCACATTTATTACAAATAAATAGGAAAATCAATTACCGACAATGGCGGCAATCTTGGCCCATGGCCATACCCTGGTTATAAAGGTACCCTACTGAGACCTAGGGTCAAGCCTAGGGTACCTTTATAACCAGGGTATGGCCATGGGCCAAGATCGCCGCCATTGTCGGTAATTGATTTTCCTATTTATTTGTAATAAATGTGATATTATATTATAAAATAATATTAAATAATCACACTGTGAATTTATAAAGGTAAGAAAAATTAATTTATTTAAGAGATACACAATTATTATTAAGATATACATTTAGAGGTTATGTAGAATATATGACATGGGTTGTTATTATTACATCTAATTTAATATCTGTAGTTCTTATTTACATAATAATTATATATTCTAAACTTACCTTTTAAAAATTTAAATGATTGTACTTAATATTGGTAATTTTTAGTTGTTTTCAGTGTCAGTAATCGTGGTGGGTATCTTAACAAACTACACAAGTAAATAAGATAAAATATATTACTTACACTTTAAATACATATTAAAATGATAATTAAATGTGCTTTTCATTAAAATAAAACAAATAGCCACGAAAATACATAATACTTTGCGCAAGAACAACACATATAACAGATGTCCCGGTAATGGCGGACGAAACGTGAGCCACGCCATGGCCATACCCTGGTTATAAAGGTACCCTACTGAGACCTAGGGTACCTTTATAACCAGGGTATGGCCATGGCGTGGCTCACGTTTCGTCCGCCATTACCGGGACATCTGTTATATGTGTTGTTCTTGCGCAAAGTATTATGTATTTTCGTGGCTATTTGTTTTATTTTAATGAAAAACACATTTAATTATCATTTTGATATGTATTTAAAGTGTAAGTAATATATTTTATCTTATTTACTTGTGTAGTTTGTTAAGATACCCACCACGATTACTGTCACTGAAAACAACTAAAAATTACTAATATTAAGCACAATCATTTAAATTTTTAAAAGGTAAGTTTAGAATATATAATTATTATGTAATTAAGAACTAGTGATATTAAATTAGATGTGATAATAACAACACATATCATATATTCTACATAACCTATAAATGTATGTCTTAATAATAATTGTATATATCTTAAATAAATTGAGTTTTATTACCTTTTTAAATTCACAGTGTGATTATTTAATATTATTTTATAATATAATATCACATTTATTACAAATAAATAGGAAAATCAATTACCGACAATGGCGGCGATCTTGGCCCATGGCCATACCCTGGTTATAAAGGTACCCTACTGAGACCTAGGGTACCTTTATAACCAGGGTATGGCCATGGGCCAAGATCGCCGCCATTATCGGTAATTGATTTTCCTAATTATTTGTAATAAATGTGATATTATATTATAAAATAATATTAAATTATCACACTGTGAATTTAAAAAGGTAATAAAAATTAATTTATTTAAGATATATACAATTATTATTAAGACATACATTTATAGGTTATGTAGAATATATGACATGTGTTGTTATTATCACATCTAATTTAATATCTGTAGTTCTTATTTACATAATAATTATATATTCTAAACTTACCTTTTAAAAATTTAAATGATTGTGCTTAATATTGGTAATTTTTAGTTGTTTTCAGTGACAGTAATCGTGGTGGGTATCTTAACAAACTACACAAGTAAATAAGATAAAATATATTACTTACACTTTAAATACATATTAAAATGATAATTAAATGTGTTTTTCATTAAAATAAAACAAATAGCCACGAAAATACATAATACTTTGCGCAAGAACAACACATATAACAGATGTCCCGGTAATGGCGGACGAAACGTGAGCCACGCCATGGCCATACCCTGGTTATAAAGGTACCCTACTGAGACCTAGGGTACCTTTATAACCAGGGTATGGCCATGGGCCAAGATCGCCGCCATTATCGGGAATTGATTTTCCTATTTATTTGTAATAAATGTGATATTATATTATAAAATAATATTAAATTATCACATTGTGAATTTAAAAAGGTAATAAAAATGAATTTATTTAACATGTATACAATTATTATTAATGCATACATTTATAGGTTATGTAGAATATATGACATGTGTTGTTATTATCACATCTAATTTAATATCTGTAGTTCTTATCTACATAATAATTATATATTCTAAACTTACCTTTTAAAAATTTAAATGATTGCGCTTAATATTGGTAATTTTTAGTTGTTTTCAGTGACAGTAATCGTGGTGGGTATCTTAACAAACTACACAAGTAAATAAGATAAAATATATTACTTACACTTTAAATACATATTAAAATGATAATTAAATGTGTTTTTCATTAAAATAAAACAAATAGCCACGAAAATACATAATACTTTGCGCAAGAACAACACATATAACAGATGTCCCGGTAATGGCGGACGAAACGTGAGCCACGCCATGGCCATACCCTGGTTATAAAGGTACCCTACTGAGACCTAGGGTACCTTTATAACCAGGGTATGGCCATGGCGTGGCTCACGTTTCGTCCGCCATTACCGGGACATCTGTTATATGTGTTGTTCTTGCGCAAAGTATTATGTATTTTCGTGGATATTTGTTTTATTTTAATGAAAAACACATTTAATTATCATTTTAATATGTATTTAAAGTGTAAGTAATATATTTTATCATATTTACTTGTGTAGTTTGTTAAGATACCCATCACGATTACTGTCACTGAAAACAACTAAAAATTACCAATATTAAGTACAATCATTTAAATTTTTAAAAGGTAAGTTTAGAATATACAATTATTATGTAAATAAGAACTACAGATATTAAATTAGATGTGATAATAACAACCCATGTCATATATTCTACATAACCTGTAAATGTATATCTTAATAATAATTGTGTATCTCTTAAATAAATTAATTTTTCTTACCTTTATAAATTCACAGTGTGATAATTTAATATTATTTTATAATATAATATCACATTTATTACAAATAAATAGGAAAATCATTTACCGACAATGGCGGCGATCTTGGCCCATGGCCATACCCTGGTTATAAAGGTACCCTACTGAGACCGTGTCTGGCGCGACATCTCTGCGTAGGAACGGGTAACTAACGACTGCAAAACGCCTAGAGCGTATGCAACGCGTATGCAAATTTTAATTATGAATAAGATTTAGATTTGTGTTGTTTTATTCATTGATGGATAATACTATCAAAATTTTCAATTGGGACACTTGAAACAAAAATCGCGAGTTACACATTTTATTTACTAAAAATAAAATGTACATTTCGCAATTTTTATTTCATTTTCCCAAATTTTAAATTTCCAAAGATGATTGCATTATTCATCAATGAATAAAACAACACCTTTATTAGAGAAAAAAAGAAAGAAAATGAATTATGAAGGATCAAATGTATTTACAAAGAAAAACATAACAAAATAAACAAGTAACAGAACAACAATAAACTTTAGAAATAAAATAACAAAAATTCTACAAACAAACAACAATTTTTTTTCTTTCTGTCCAATGAAAAAAAGTTGTGGAGTTCAATTCAATCCCTCCACAATTTTGTGATTTGTAATTCGCCCCTTTCTATCGCAAATTACTAAAGAAAATCTTCAATCTTATAACCTATAAAAACAACCAGACTGTATTAACTACTTCTAAATACAATTAGAAATTTAATTTCTTGGGTAATTTACATTCGACGTAATACTTTTATAACTTTTATTTGGTTGTAATTCAAATTCGTGTTGTGTTCACAGACTATTACTTTTGGCTTTTATAACGGAAAACAACGAAAATGGCGAATGGCGGAATGACGCATAGTGGACGCGTGTATATTCCCATGCGTCACGCAACTCGCACAACACAAGTGCAACAAAATATTTAGAAAAGTTAACCGTGCTGCCCTCTATTCGCAGGAACGGGTGTACTAAGTAGATGGTTTCAAAGTCTCCAGCCACTGCGACGGCAACGCCAACATCAACATATAATAAATATAACCTACAAAATGTGTGTGGTATGTATATGTAACAAAAATATAAAAATAACTTTATATTTAATTGATATTTCTTTTCAGGAATATAAGTACGAATTAGATAACTCTCTACTCAATTTAAACAAAAAGTTAATGTGTATTGAATACCCAGGTCTCGTCAACAATGTCGACAAAATGCTCACTACTTTAGGAGGAATAGATAACATTGGGATTGTGCGCAATAAAATGTTTTCTATTTAATACGCCGTTAATTATAATTACTTACAGGCATACAGCACACAAAAACGCCGTGTAGAACTTCGTTTCCGACCAGATGATATATACTGTAAACCCACATGTGGTGATAGGCAGCATACAACTGCATTGCTGTTAAAAATTAAAGTGAAAAAGAAAACTCGAGATCTCAATACACCATGCTCCTCTAAGGATGCTGATAAGCCGCAAGTTGTTACATTTACAACGTCCATTGTTGGTGTTGTGGACACTATATACAGATTTAACAGTAATAACTAGTAGAGAATATCTTTATTCATTATTAACAATTATTTTCTTGCTTAGATTTGTGTGATTTTCAATATTTGCCCATGGATGTCAAAAAAGGAGAAAATGAAAGCGGAAGATTAGAAAATATTCAGGATAAATTACGACCAAATTTCTTACTTAATAAAGCATGGTTGAAGTAAGGTTTTAGAACAATTTTAAACATACTATTTACTGATTTTTTTTTTAGCGAAGACAATGTGCCCCTATTTCTGACTCCCGCGGTATTTTCTCGTTTTGATTCCTGCAACTATTACAACAGTCAAAAAGTTAAAGATCCGAACGTAAATTCACGTATTATTGGTAGAACTCGTAAGAGACGAACTGGCCATGCAATATTTATTTCTGTAAAAGACGAAAAAGTTCCTCAAAAACCTGTGGGAGAAGCATTAAAAATGCTACATGTTAAATTTTTAAAAGATTTGCATTATGACAAAATTAGAAAATTATTTGAAAACCGCCCAATATGGTCTAAAATTGCTTTAACTTATTATACAAATTTTTCAAAAGATCAGTTGAAATATTTATTACCGGCTGTTGCTTATTATTTTGCTACTGGGCCATGGAGAGTTATGTGGGTTCGTTATGGTTACGATCCTCGTAAAGATCCCGAAGCTCGAATATACCAAACATTTGATTATCGTTTGAGAACAGAAGGAGGATTAAAAAATAGTATTAAAGCTAAAAAAAATTCCAATTGTATGCTACCGTATAAAAACAGTCCAGCAAGTAAACCAAAAGTAGCTATTATCACTCGGCATTCCATAGCTAAAGTCTACAAATCCACAAACGCATCTAATACTAAAGTAACTGCTGACGAAAATACTTTCATCTTTCGTCCTGGTTTCATTCCACCATTCCGACAAATGTTCTACCAATACTGCGATGTCCACGTCCCAGAAATCCAACAAATGATCGCCAATGTTCCTCTGGGTAAACCGGGGGACAAATGCGACTTGCAAAGTGGGTGGTTTCCCAGGGGTTTCGATTCAAACTGTCGAGAAATCGTCAGCAATCTAGTTACAGCGGAATTAAGGAAACAAATGCTGCAGCAAAAACGAAGAAAAAAGAAGGAAGAGGAGGAAATTGAGGAAGAGGATGAGGAATTTGAAGAATATGAGGAAAAAATACCCAGTTCTAAAATTGAAATTAGCGACTCTGAAGATTCGGATAGTGAAATTGAAATGGATCTAACAGACAGTGAAGAAGTTTCTGATGTGTTAATTGATTCTGACTTAGAGGAAAGTTTAAATGTATAATTTGTATCAATAAATTTATTTTTTATATAAATCTTAAATAGTTTTTCAATAAATACAAATATTACACTCATAATAAACTTGTAATTGTACATTTCGGTACATCGTAAACTTTCGCTGTTGCATCGTCTGAAGTAGTCAATAAAAATCTGGAATCTTTAGATAACTGCATATCTAAAACTGCGGACATATGCCCAGTAATACTAGCTATAAGCTGCCCATTTCTTCCGCTGTATACATAGACAATGCCGTCTACTGCCGCAACAAATAACATTGCATTTGGACCCCACAGCATTTGTGTTATACTGCATCCTATTGTAGTTTTGTGTCGTAAGGCTTGGCGACGTATGTCCCAGAAGCAGACATCTCCAGCTAAACTTCCTAAATATAACAATCAACAGTTATTATTAAATGATAATGTAATTAATTCTATAGAGAAAATGGGAATAGCTAGGCAAAATTGGAATTCGTAGCAGAGCTACTGGGTTTGGTTTTGGTTCAGGTTTTTTTTTTTTTGAGATTTGGTTCGGGTTCTGTCTCACACATCCATACAATTTGTTCTGCGTTCAGATTCGATTCAAACTAATGAAAATTGAATTAATGTTTTTTTGGATAACAATCTTTGTATACAGCTAATGTAAAATTCAAACCGGAATTAATAATGCTACGCAAGACACATTTTTCAAGAACATTCAACGTAGGCTTCAATGCAGATGCAGGCGTCGATAATCTGCTGTATTACGGTTACACTTCAAACCAAATTTAACCTGAACCCGAATTTTAATATCAGGTTCGGTTCTGATTCGGAGTCAACCGAAAAAAATATTTATGAGGCTAGGATCTGGGTTTGGATTCTCTAAAGATTTGGTTCGGTTTGGGTTCGATGTCCTAATTGTAGTATTAGGATCAGGGATCTGAACCGAAATGTATTTATGGTTCAGTTTCTGTTCAAGAAAATGAAAATTTTAACGGTTCATCGGTTTTGGATTCGGATTTCGGTTCAGAGCGGTAAATGACTACAAGCACAAAAATTTGGCTATATTAGTAAATTTAAAATCATAATTTGAATTTAGTTTTTAATTATATGTTTAACAAATATGAACCGAATCTGAATTTAAACGGATTAAATACTGTTCAAGTTGACTAATAAAGGTTCGGTTCAGTTTCAGGTCTCTGATTAGGATATATCATAAAAATTGTTTGTTTCTTTACCTGTGGCAACAATAGGCAGATCATTTTCTGGACAAAACGCTGCAGTTTCAATTTCATCGCTCCCTTCAGCTTTCAACGCAGCTGCTATTTTACAATCCGCAGTTTTAACAATTAAAGCTCCGTCACTTGATCCGCAAAGTAATAATAACTTTCCATCTGAACTTAATTTTAATCCGGTAACTGAACTGCTAACAGAGTCTCCTGCTAATTGGGTAACAACACTTGCAGACTTCAAATCCAAAATTTTAACACTCCCGTCTTCATATCCAGTTGCTAATTGTGTCCCGGTTGACAAAAGAACTCCACAAGTACATTTAGATCCGCTGGTTGGAAATACTTTGCAGTTGCCTTGTGGTATTTGCCACATGTATATTTCACCGGATTGAATACCACAAAGTAAAACATGGGCTGCATGGTGCCATATTAACCATTCCATTTCATCTCCCTCATAACACCATACCAAGTTTTTATTTATAACATCCCATACTTGTATTAAACCACCCATGTCCCCGGTAGCAACATATTTGTTATCGTAACTAAAACTCGCCGCTGTTACTGAATCTTTATGCCCTGTGCATTCTAATTCCACTTTACCGGTAGATATGTCCCAAACATATGCTAAATCATCTTCCCCACCGGTTATAGCTAACTGACTCGTATTATTTACATTAATACAGAAAACAGATCTACTGTGTTCTTTAAAAGTTAAATCAGATTTGTCTTCTGGAGGTTCGATTTCATCTCCAGCATCAACTGTATCTTCTAGGTTATCTACCTCTTCTAATTCGTCATCTTCTAAATAAACGATGTCGACGTTGTCTGCTAAATCTTCAGGCAGGTCGAAGTTAGTAGGCATTGTTGGGCACAGGGCAGTAACACAGGTTTTGTTGAAAGTAAAAGTTGCACGTTTACTTTAATTATTTTATAGAGCACGTTGTCATACTGCTTGACATACGGACGGTGAGTGACGATGACATCACGTGGTTACGTTATGAATCTGAGCCGAGCGTGAGTAGCATAAGTGAACGTATTTTAGTGCGTACATAGCAATAAAATGACCTTGAAATTCAAATTAAGAATTCTAGAAACTCTTTTTTAATTTCTCATTGCTCTGAAATTTTTTAATTGTGCATGGATGCTACATGAAAGTAGCATCTATGCACGATCAAAATTTTTTTTATTGTGCATAGATGCTACCTGAAAGTAGCATCTATGCACGATTGAAATTTTTTTAGCGTGCATAGATGCTACCTGAAAGTAGCATCTATGCACGATTAATTTTTTTTGTTAGATATAGATTTTTTTCAGGACCATGAAAATTTTTTTGTACCCAACATGACCTGAAAGCAGTGGCGGCGCCAGGATGTAAATATGGGGTGGGCACAATCAAAACATTTTTTCAAGGGATGTGAATCTGCGTGTACAAAAATAAATTGCCAAATCACAGAAATACAATTGTGAAATTTTCATATGGCTGTATTTTCTACCCTATTAATTTTAGATCAAAATGAAGTACAAATAATGTTCAGAAATAAAAATAAAATTTTATTCACCAATTTTATATATAGAAAAATTATTTGTATGTTGATATTGGGTGGGCACAAGACTTTTTAGGGTGGGCACGTGCCCACCCTGGTCCCCCCTTAGCGCCACCACTGCCTGAAAGTGTATTTACTAGGCTCACAAGCTTCCAAAGCTCGCATTGGAATATGCTTGCTCACCCAGTAAAACTTTAAAATGTCATATCTTGCTTAATACACATAAGGAATTTTTATGTTTGGTTTTCATGTTTTCATTAATGGGCATATCTTTGTACAAATTGGTTTATGGAACCACTTGGAATTGGAAATACAAATATTTAAATAAAATTTACACTTTTAAATAAAAACAAGTATATATTTATACATTTATATAAATAAATTTACAACTTACACAAATCTCAACAGTCATTTGCAATGCAACCTTTCAATGATGTCCATTTAGTTTAAACACTATTCTACTCACACTCACTTATATGTATAAAAACTAATTAGAAAAATAAAACATATATTGCACCCACCTAATATCATAATGACGAATCATTTAAAATACTGATAAAACGTATTGCTTGCCGAAAATGTTTGAACTAAATGGATAAACCATTGTTCATAGAGAGCTCTGGAATGAACGAAATGTAAATTTTAAGTTGGCTGGGGTACGGCGTGGTGACTCCTCCTCCTCAAAAATGCTCTCCCGCCGCTCGGATACTGCCTGACAAGAAGAATTAGCGAAGACGCAAGAGCCAGTCTCACGTTAGTGTTGTGACCTCCTGGTAAACTCACGAAGACGGTCGCCACAGCAGCAACGCCATCATCCGTGGGTTCCACCGCTACTGGTCTTAGTTCCATCATCGGAGGAATTCTTCTTGGTTTAGCTCTTCGACTGCTAACAGGCGTAGAAGGTCCTAAGAAGAGGGTAACCGACGCGAAAGGTCTTTGCGCCATATGTAGCATCTCTACAACGTGTCTTCTCCTTGCTCTGCGTACATCTGCGGCTTGTTTCGCTTTCCACGCCACAACACACGCCGCGAGGAACAAAAAGAAACACGAGAAGAAAACAGAGAAGAATACAAACAGATCAATATGGAGTTGATCTTGGCGGAAGAACACCATCCCATAACTAGGAGTAGAGGGTGAAAGGTCATTGGACGGTAAAGCTTGCAGTACTATATAAAACTTATTCGTGTCTAACCGGTGTTTGTCTTGCGGCAATGTAATCACCAACCGGTCTTTCAGTCCTTTAACCGCCAGCAAGGTGGTATTTCGAGGAATGGTAACGTAGGTTCGTAAGCCTTGAGCAGTGTGCTCCATCCAAGAATACGTGTTACCGGTTTCGTATCTCGTTTCGTCTTCACTGGGCGGAATAATGCGGTAACGCGAGTCTAAGTCGATGTCATGTATACCTAATGTTAAATTCGGAGTTACTTTAAACGTGTCATCCTTATTGCTCACGAAGAGATTTAGGCTTCCTTGAGTAACGTCGATAGTTATTCGAATATCTACGTTCATGAATCGTGGCTGCACCACGAAGAATACTGTTTCTCCAGGTACTAACGGTTTTGGTTTTATTTTACATTCATCTACAAAAATAATAATAAATACTTAAACAAATTATCAATAAATTACTATATTACCAATTGATCGGGCATCCAGGCACATTTTACTTTCGACAGTCATTTGCTTGTAACATTGATGACCTTCGGTTGGATTACCCATATATCCTTCCTTACATTTTACGCATTGTACGTCCGAACAATTCTGATTACTATTTTTACCTTCACATTGTGTTCTATTACTTTCTGTATTGTTTTTACAATTACATTTGTCTCCAGTGATTGGGTCACAGGTATCACCGTGACCATGACAATTACATCTATAAAGAAATTTATAATATACAAATTTTAACAGCAAAATAGACCAGGAAAGTTATGCTAGAATTTGCCTTTGGCGCGAGTTCATAGTTTGAATTCCCTAGTATAGGTTTCATATAGGAGTTTAATTTTACAGACAAAAAATCTGATGTGGCCAGCACATTACCTTCCGTCAGTTCTATGTATTTTGTACAAATTTCATACGGAAAGTTCCTTGCTAAATTAAATATTCTATTTCTTGTACATTACCTTCCGGTAGTTGCATGTATTTTATGCAAATTTCATACAGAAAATTATTATTTTGTGACGTTTTCGATATACAGTGTAATGTATCTGCAGAAATAAAAGATTTATTATTATTATTATTTCTTGTACATTACCTTAAAGCAGTTGTATGTATTTTATACAAATTCCATACAGAAAGCAAAAGATCCTATATTTTCAATAAAATTATGACACACACTATGTCAATTTCACTTGACACTGACATCTTTCAATCAGAATTTTCTTAATATAGTAGCTGTTTCCATAGCTATGGCTACTTTATGAAATTTAATTTCTTTATAATTTTTTAACTCTATATCCATTTAATATTAAGTATAAAATGCAGTCAAATCGTATAGAGAATAAAATATTCTTTAATATTTATAATAACATCAAATGTGAAAAAAATATATTTAACATAGTTTTTTCGAGAAAAACTGTTAAAATCTTCAAATGATGGTGCTTCCGGTTGACCAATTGTAACCAAAATCTAATCAGCTCTTCATATGGATGTAACGAAGAAGTATACGAAAAAATTATAATTTTTGTAACTGTAGTATTAGAGTTATTGCAGACGAAAATTTTGTTACACACACACACGCACGCACGCACGCACACACACAACACACACAACACACACACACACACACACACGCACGCACGCACGCACGCACGCACGCACGCACGCACGCACGCACGCACGCACGCACGCACGCACGCACGCACGCACGCACGCACGCACGCACGCACGCACGCACGCACGCACGCACGCACGCACGCACGCACGCACGCACGCACGCACGCACGCACGCACGCACGCACGCACGCACGCACGCACGCACGCACGCACGCACGCACGCACGCACGCACGCACGCACGCACGCACGCACGCACGCACGCACGCACGCACGCACGCACGCACGCACGCACGCACGCACGCACGCACGCACGCACGCACGCACGCACGCACGCACGCACGCACGCACGCACGCACACACACACACACACACACACACACACACACACACACACACACACACACACACACACACACACACACACACACACACACACACACACACACACACACACACACACACACACACACACACACACACACACACACACACACACACACACACACACACACACACACACACACACACACACACACACACACACACACACACACACACACACACACACACACACACACACACACACACACACACACACACACACACACACACACACACACACACACACACACACACACACACACACACACACACACACACACACACACACACACACACACACACACACACACACACACACACACACACACACACACACACACACACACACACACACACACACACACACACACACACACACACACACACACACACACACACACACACACACACACACACACACACACACACACACACACACACACACACACACACACACACACACACACACACACACACACACACACACACACACACACACACACACACACACACACACACACACACACACACACACACACACACACACACACACACACACACACACACACACACACACACACACACACACACACACACACACACACACACACACACACACACACACACACACACACACACACACACACACACACACACACACACACACACACACACACACACACACACACACACACACACACACACACACACACACACACACACACACACACACACACACACACACACACACACACACACACACACACACACACACACACACACACACACACACACACACACACACACACACACACACACACACACACACACACACACACACACACACACACACACACACACACACACACACACAC
Source organism: Harpalus rubripes (assembly GCA_963082715.1). Lineage (NCBI taxonomy): Eukaryota > Metazoa > Arthropoda > Insecta > Coleoptera > Carabidae > Harpalus > Harpalus rubripes. The sequence continues at coordinate 39,086,139 of OY720454.1, forward strand.
ACACACACACACACACACACACACACACACACACACACACACACACACACACACACACACACACACACCTACAGACATCATCGTAAAAATAGTAAATTCGTATTCTAGGGACCCTAAAACGTGCTTATTGATTAAAAACTCATCATCGAATTTTTTGACCAAAGACAATACCTTCCTTACCTAAGGTGACGGAAGGTAATAAAAAAAATCTGATGTGGCCAGCACATTACCTTCCGTCAGTTCTATGTATTTTGTATAAATGTCATACAGAAAGTTCCTTACAAAATATTATATTTCTTGTACATTACCTTAAGGCAGTTGTATGTATTTTATACAAATTCCATACAGAAAGCAAAAGATCCTATATTTCCAGTAAAATTATAACACATACATACTGTCAACTGCACTTGACACTGACACCTTTCAATCAGAATTTTCTTAATACATCAGCTGTTTCCAGAGTTATAGCATAGCTAGGTAATATATGATATTTAATTTCTTTATAATTTTTTTACTCTATATCCATTTAATATGAAATATAAAATTGCATTCACATCGCATAGAGAATAAAATATTCTTTATTATTTATAATAACATCAAATGTGAAAAAAAGATATTTAACATCGTTTTTTCAAGAAAAACTGTTAAAATCTTCAAATGAGGGTACTTCCGGTTGACCAATTCTAACCAAAATGTAATCAGCTCTTCATATGGATGTAACGAAGAGGAATACGAAAGAATTATAATTTTTTGAATTGTAGTATGGAAGTTATCGTAGACGAAAATTTTGTTACACACACACACACAGACACACATACACACACACGCACACACATACAGACATCATCGTAAAAATAGTAAAATCGTGTTCTAGGGACCCTAGAACGTGCTTATTCATCAAAAACTCACCATCGAATTATTTGACCAAAGACAATACCTTCCTTACCTAAAGGTGACGGAAGGTAAAAAGAAATTAAGCAACTCTTGCTAAGAATTCGATAGTTTGTTTATTCAGTAATAGATTGCAACAGTTTAAACCTGTAGAAAAGGTAAAGTAAGAAAATTATTAGAAATTAAAATGCTTGGTGCAAGCAAGGATACCGTATGTCGTAGACCCTCAAATAAATAGGGCAGCATAAAGAAGATGAAGCATGCACGATCAAACTAAGGCATACGTTCAATGAATTTTGTAGTGTTGTATTATTATTTAAATAATTATAAACTGTGCATAGTTCATGTGAATATTATTGCACGAATCTGGAGATAAAGGATCGGTCTACATGCTACATATAACGCTTTGAATAAGAAATGTACTTTTATAAGATTTTTCGGCCTTTAAAGTTAAGCAAAAATTTCCTTAGTAAGAAATATAAGGGGATTGAAATTATGTTCTCAGCGTTATGAACTGAGTTTGAATTTCGCGCCTAAGTGTAACGGCCAAATTTAGGCGCCAAATTCAAATTCAGTTCATAACGCTGAGAACATAATTTTAATCGCCGTGTATTTCTTACCAAGGAAATTTTACCTCAACTTTAAAGGCCGAGAAATCTCATAAAAGTAAATCTTTTATGCAAAACAAACATTATACGTACCACCTAGAATGATCCTTTATCTCCAGATTCTTATAATAATATTCACATGTACTGTGCACAGTTTATAAGTATTTAAATAAAAATACAACACTACAAAATTCAATGAACGTATATCTCGATTGGTCCTACAACTTCGGAACGCAGCCAATCGCAGCACAGCTTGTGTTGCACATGACCTATTTATGGGCGGGTGACACGACATGCGCAATTTTAACTTAAGCTGCGTTCAGAGCTACCAAATTATAAATTACAATTAGCACTTACAATTAATACAAGCACTTTGACTTATGACAAACAACGTTAGCGTTCACAGCGACAAAATTAAGGCGTTAAGTATAAGTGATAAGTGGTAAGTATACAAACCCCAAACTTTTCACTTACAATTAGTGCGACAGATATATCATCTTGTCTCTTTCTGTCAGAAACGTCAAACGGCATAGCGCATATAATCTGTTTTAAATGTATAATAATGCAGGATATTGTAATAAATAAGAATGTAGAAAGACAAAGAATCACATTTACCTATACTTGTCTCTTTTTACAGAATGTCTTTCATTTCTAACCCTATTTTTATCACAAATGAAAATATTATGATCCGAAATAGTTTTATTTGTCAATTATAGTGTTCTAGTATAGTGTTCAAGCAACAAATACTACTCTATTTACAGTTGTTTAATAAAAATCATTTAATTCTTTTATTTATATAGATTGCTTCTCGATTTTTCAATAGATGTCACTTTCACTAAGTGCTAATTCTAAACGTTATTTCAGATTTAAAACCGGTAGTTTTAAGACGCTCCAACCGATTACTATTTATAAGTATTAATTGTAATTTATAATTCAGTAGCTCTGAACGCAGCTTTACACGTAACATTTTATTTTCTAATAATTTTCTTACTCTACCTTTTCAAGGATTTTAAACAGTTGCAATCTGTTACTGAATAAACAAACTATCAAATCCTTAACAAGAGCTGCTTGATTTCTTTTACAAAATATCTTTGTTTTTGGCATTAAAATCACACTTCCATAAGAAACCTATACTAGGGAATTCAAACTATGAACTCGTGCCAAAAGCAAATTCTAATCTTACTTTTTTGGTCTATTATGATAAAACTTACGGTCTGCATCCAAGCCAATTATCCCTTGCTCCTCTGAAATGCCCAGCCATACACAAGTCGCATTTACTTCCCTCAGTTTTATTTGCGCATCTCAAACATCTTGCACTTCCTGTAGGTCCTACCTTCAGATAAGCTTCTAATTCAGGAAGAGTCATATTAAGATAGGGTTCAGGATCAGTACTGTTTTCGTCCACACAAATTTGGCTATGTCCATAACAATATTCGAAACAGGGTTTACATCTTTCACGATTTTTGGGATTGCCGACGAATAACGGTTTACATACTTCACATTGAGCACCCTATACGAAATTAATTAGAACAAAAAATAATTATAATATTTTTAACACTCACCATAGTATTGTTGTGACACTTCAAGCAAACATTAAGCTTGTCAGGTCCCTCACATTCTGAATTGCCGTTACATTGGCATTCAATGCTACAATTTGCTCCAACGTAGCCAAATTCGCACACACATTTATCAGGGCTAACACATGTGCCCCTAATACAACCTTGTTTACAAAACGGTACACAACCGTTTTCCTTCAAAATGTATCCGTCAGCGCAATTACATTCATAACCATCTTTCAGATCTTCGCAAACTTCTGACTTTTTATCGCAATTGTGATGATCATTTTTACACTCATTTTCTGGTGGACATCTAACGTAGTTCCAAGTAAAGTTATTAGCTGTTAAGTCCGCGATATTATCTTTATTATAAAACTTTTTATAAATCGAGCGACAAGTACCCGTCATCGGTTTTTCTGTTGAGCCTTCCGTACAAACTCCAACTCCCTAAAATAATAAATTTAGTAATTTGTTCTATACGAAATTAATTAATGCTTACACTTTCGTCATCCAGAGCACACCAACCGCAATGAGCGTTTCGTAAACATGTAGAACATTGGGTATAAGAATCGCAAGGTTCTGGACAAGAATCTCTGTCAGGTGCTGCGAGAATTAAACCGCAGACTCCTCCCAAACAATACATTGCTTGAGTATTAATAGCGATGCATTCATTCAACTGCGTGGACCATCGACAGTGTGACCTATCCAAACAATCTATACAGTGCTCATACTGCACGCATTCATAGTCACATTTTTGTATTACGGTAGAATCATTTCCCTTTATACAGTGCCAATACATTTCTTTTTTCCAATCACAACCTTTCCATTTAGAACACTGGATGCAATCCGAAGCAGCGCATTCCATTTCCGGACAAGTCATAGTATAATTCAAAGGAGGCTTATTTTCTTTACAATTATCTCTTTTGGGACACGTTTCTTCTATATTTGTACATTCTCCTCCACAATTTTGACACCACTGACAATTACTGGATAAAGTACAAGAACTGCAATCAGTTCTGGAAGAACATTCAAGAATGGAAAGGGCTGGACACGTTTTTCCAGGGCTGTAGCTATAAGCGTCATTTTTTCTAGCAACACACTGTTCGGAAATGAGACGAGAATTTGATAAGCAATGAGTTACATTATAGCCGTTTTGTTCGTATGTACATGATCCACAACCTTGGTATTGTAAACACTTATGTTTGCTTTTGCTCCATAATTCGCACATATCTTCAGGGAGAGATATTCGAGTTACTTTATATTGTGTTTCGCTACCCCATCCTCCTACAATGTAAGCTGTACCATTGGCAAAAGTCATTGCTTGGGAATAAGTTTGCGACGGTAGAGGGCCAATTCTATGAACTCCTTCTGATGTAATGTTAATCCATTGGCTACAGTTGTACGAATACGCAAATATACTTGAAGTGTAATTTAATGAATTTGTTCTGCCTCCAAATACTAGCATATAGTTATCAGTCGTAATAGCGGAATGTAAAAATCTTGCTTGGGGCAAAATAGAACCAGGTGTTACAATATTTCCCAACGTATTTAAATCTACCCATTGCATAGTTTCATATCTGAATGCGAATAAGCGATTCGTTGCTTTTGTGCCATTGTATTTGTATAAATACCCTCCAAAAACATATAAACTATTTGTAGGTGCATGAAAAACAGTACTGTGTCCATAAATACCTACAGGACCCTTTCCAGAAAGTTTCAAAGGAATCCACATTCCTGTATCCAGTCTATATTCCCAAGGAGTGTTCAAAAATCCTTTATTAGGCGAAAATCCACCAATAAGAATCAAACTTTCATAACTGGCATTTCTGTATAAAGTTAATGTATGTCCAGCTAAAGGTGCTGGCCAGTTTTCATCTTTAGGAAGTATTTCATTCCACCTTTGATTGTGAAGATCAAATTGCCAAAAATCTTGCAGTATATTTTCGTTTAATTGTAATCTAATATGTTTTGTAAGTCCTCCATAGACATATATAGCTTGCCGAGAATGGACAATATCAGAAGCATGGAAGTATCGTCCTTGAGGCATTTTTGCATCAGGAGTAGAATCAACTGTAACTTGCATCCAAGTACCGTTAAGAATATCAAATAATCTAATGTCGTTTAAAGGACCATGTGACAAAGAAAATCCACCGAACATCCATAAACCTCTTCTATGATCAGCTACTAAAGAATGACCAAATCTAGGTAAAGTTTTTCGTAAATGTTCATAATTTGGAGCCAAGTTATGCGTGTTAAATAATTCAGTAAATACAATTTGTGACCCATTTAGTTTGTGTCTACAACTTTTACCACCCCATCCAGGGGCACATATGCACCTTCCATAATTGTGATCACATTCACCTCGCTTCATATCGGCACCGCAGTTTTCTGGGCACACTGGTTCAGAGCAATAAGGTCCAACCCATCCTTCTCGACAAACGCACATATCTTTTTTGCAATATCTTGGAGGGGGACAGTTACTGCATGTTAAAATGTTATAAACAGCGTCGAAACCTTCAGATTTACTACTTTGTTTGTAATGGACTGTTAAATGTCCGGATTTTGTTTCAACTATCATTGTTGGTTTGGCGTCTTGTTGACAAAAAAGAGCCATAAGTCCTGATTGTTGGCTTGTATCTGCTAGTTCTGGCATGCCGTCGTATACATAAACTGCGTTTTCGCCACATGTAACATTTAAGTGGCTTGAATTTATTTGTAGTTGAATTATAGCATTATGTTCTTTTGGACTAATAATCCATAAACATTCTCTTGTGGCAGGACCTCCCCAAGGTGCTACATATGATTGCCTAGAACTTATTCCCTGGCCTATAGATCCTGTTAGCATTCCTCTTGCTTCACACTGATAGTAACACAGCCCTCCGTTTATAGGATTTCCGTAATAATTATGTTTACACTTTTCACAATTCTTTCCTACTGTATTATCCTGGCAATAGCATGTGCCAGTTTGCATATCACATATACCCGCTGTAATATTCCCATGTCCATTACAATCACACTTTTGGCACCCTAAAGGACTTGTCGCGTTTCCATAACTTCCATCCAGACATTTCTCACACTGTTCTCCAGTCGTCCAGTCTTGACAACTATCGCAAACTCCTACACCTTTTGTGCAGTTGGAATGGAAGTTACAGCCGCAATCAATAGAGCAATTTTCTCCAGTCCAGCCAAGATTACATTCACAAGTATAATTAGGATAACCGAGACATCTTCCATGAATACAAGGATGGTCGCAAGTACGGTTACAGTATGTTTTACCATCCCCGGCAAAACCTTGTCTACATTTACAACTAAAAGAACCGTCTGTGTTTGTACATATAGCTTCTTTGTGACAGTCATGAAGGCCTAAACCACATTCATCAACATCTGGGCAATGAGCATAAGCCCAACGAGTATAATTCATTCCTAATACACTTTCACACGTATTTTGGGGCCGGTTGAAATCACCCTGTACACATTTTCCTTCTATTGGATTAACTGCATTGTAACACCACCCACAACTTAAACTACTGAGACAAGTGGAACAGTTAGTGTGAGACTGGCACGATTTACATTCATCTGCTTTTCTAGCAGGCATTATACTTAATTCTTGTGAGGCAGGGGTATGGTCCAACCATTCCCTACAAAGTCCAAATTGATATTCGCTGGTATATACACTAAAACTAAAGCATTGTTGTGTTGCTTCACACCATACACATCTTCCTCGAACGTCCAGACAAGAAGTACAATCAGTTCTTGTATAACAAGGTATAGGACACATATCATTGGATATTACTCTATCCAAAGAACCAGTACCAGATCCAAGTCTAACACATCTTGCTTCTTCCACTAACCATTCACATAGTCCGGATTCGACGCATCTCTCACAAGAGATGTAATTTGAGCAATTAGAACAAGCACTTGGAAGAAGAGTTAAATATCGCCAGTCACCATCTACGTTGCAAGATTCAGTTTCGTCGGTATCTCGGGAAACACATTGATTAGTTAATTCACACCATCCACACAAACTGTCTGTTAGACAATACAAACAGTTGGTATACATCGAACAAGAACCGTTGGCGTAAGGTTCCAAATATTCGAAAGTAAATACTTTAGCACTTTCTGTTTCTTTGTAGTGCTGTAACTCCATTTTGCTGTGAAGTACTTGGTTATTGTGAACGTGTTTATGAGCGACAAAATCAACTAAAATCTTATTCAACGGTTCTGGGATGGTCCAGCTTTGAGAATCGCACTGTTCTTTATCTACTGATAATAAATTTTTGGATAATTGGACGTCTCCGGACATATCTTTTAACTCTAAAGTAGCGTTGCAGTCTATCACACATATTTGTAGTTTTTCTTGGCCTTGCCACTGTGCAGTTGGTCGGAGAAAACCGCGTAATCTAGTCATCATTTCTCCGTTTATTTTTGTTCTCGCAGAAATTGGTGGTGGGTCAAAATCTATGGTGGTTGCGTTGATAATGCCAACATGGTCAGGAAGAGTTAAATTTATTGGATGATGATATCTAAAATAATAAATGCCATGAACTTTTTAGCAAGAACCCAAAAAGCAAAACCAATCACTCAATTGTTATACAAAACCATAATTTCGGTGAATTTCCAATAAATTTGCAATTAATATCACAGACATGCACGAAATTAAAATGTTTAAATTTTTTGAATATGTTTAAACTTCCATTGTTTAAATTATTCTACGTTTAAACTTTCACTTATAAACTGATTCATTCTTAATAGAGGTGGGCGCGGGCCGTGATATTGTCGGGTCACGATGGGTCACGTGACCTGCATGATCGTGAATATAATTTAAATTTTGCGTCGTGATTGGACGTGAGCGTGAGGCACTAAAAATTATCGTGTGTGATCAGGCGTGATTGAAATTTAATCGGGCGTGAGTACAAGTTTTCTTCCATTTTTTATTTAAAAAATTGTCAATTTCCAACTTTTACTTTCCATTCTTATTATTATTATGTGCAAATATGTCATCAACAGTATTTTTTTGCATAAAAATAGTGTTATTGTTGTACCCAAAATTGTATACATAGTTGCTCCGATTTCACTAAAGATATACAAATCTTTAAGCCCGTTTGACACGATCATAATTTTGTTAACGAATTTGTTACCAAATTTATATTTGTGATGGAATAGAACAACCTATTTGTCCATAAACATTCGTTTCCAATGAAACCAATTTGTTACCTAACTTATTACCAATTTGTTAACAAATTTGATAACAACTTATGACTGTGTTAAACAGGCTTAAATGTACATAGAAACAATTACGAGACACGAACGTGACCCGCCGGGCGTCATCGTGCGTGAGTGCCAAAATAAAATCGTGAGCGTGAGTGATCGTGAATCAAACATAATAAGTCGTGCGTGATTGGTCGTGATTACATTTTTAGTTCCGTGAGCGTGCGTGATCGTGAACAAAAAGTTACTCACGCGCCCACCTCTAATTCTTAATACCTTTAAAATTATCCTATAATATAAAACCTACTTTAAGAATGTCAATCCTGGTCTTTTATCCAGCTCTCTACACTGTTCTGGTCTATGAACCTCTGTCCCTTTAACGCCCCACCATCCAGGAACTTGCGAAGGACTGTCCTCTCTTATTCCACAAACTCCATAGTTGTCTTCTTTGTGTTGACACCTTGCGTTTTGCACACACCACGTACATTCACCCAATCTTAATTTTTGTGCTGCGGAAATAAGTAAAGTACTCGTATTTCCGTGAATTAAACAAGAATGACAATCTCCTAACGCCGGACAAACACCCGGACATCGAGTGGTTTGTAAATTTGTAGTGCAATTTGCGCCCAACATCCTTCCGTAGCAAAATTCGTCAACCTATGAAGTATTTCAGTTATTTTTCATTGATATTAGATATAGTTCCATCTAATTTATTTTCGTAAAATGATTTAGCTACTCAATATTCGTTTGGCGACCTAATTCTGTTTCAAATATCACGCAGTAAGCAAAAAATACTCGTATAAATATACCTGTTAACAGATATCAATTGCGTAAATGAAATGCCTTTAGAATAGAAAAAAAATCTGGTGTGGCCAACACAATACCTCCCGCCCGAGTCACAAAAAAGATAAAGTTAATCCTTAATTTTGGATTAGCGAATTTTACTCTAATTTTGATAGTTTATTTCTTAAAATATAGTCTAATCTAATCCAAGTAACTACCTTTTTTTAAACCCCTCAACAGGATTAAATCCCAATTACAGAGTGGGTTCACATTCATACACATCCATGCCTTAGTGGGATTCGAACCCAGAGCCCCGAGGGCACTCATGACATGAGGCGTTGCTCTAACCATTGAGCCACCGGAGCTATAATAAAATGAGGATTAAATTTTAAATACTGGGATAGAAAAGAATTCACTAATCCAAAAGTGAGGATTAGCTTAAACATTTTTGTGAATTGTTAATTTTTATTAATCTAAATACATACCTACATGTTTACATATGCTGGAAACTGTATTGAATTCCTTTTCTATTGTTCTATTTACTTTTTTCTTTTTAAAACGTTTCTAATATTATTTTGAAATGATTAGTTCTTTGATAGTGACATTTATCTGTCAGTCACATACATATGAATAACTGCGTTTTGTTTGTTTAAAGCGTAGGATCTGGGATAATTTATAAATTTATCCATAAAATATATAGAAAAAGTATTAATGCAAATCTATAGAAAATTTAAGTCTTGAATTTTTATAATAACATTAATCTCGAAAAAATAACATTTAAAGGTATTTTTCGAAGAAAAACTATTTTGAGTAAAGTGCCATTTCCGGTTATCCGATTTTCACCCAAATCTAATGGGCTCTTTCCATTACAGAAAAAGTTCGAAATACAAGGTTTCAAAATTTTATGAATGATAGTATTTGAGTTAAAGGATCCACAAACACATACACACAGACATCATCGTGAAAATGTTAAAATTGGATTCTAGGGACCTTAAAACGTGGTCATTTATCAAAATCTCGATATGCGATTTTTAGCACGATCCCTATACCTCCCTTACCAAGGGTAGCGACTAAATCTTAACGTAATGTAAAATATGCTTTCAAATCATTTTGCGAAAATGTGCCAACAATAGTAATGTCGAAAATTTTACCGAGCACCATCCACATTCAGGGTCTGCAGAACATTCAAGATACTTCTTATGCCTACTGCAGGCAGTTTCTGGATCATAGTGTTCCCCTTTTCTAGCTGCGACCATAGGTGGAACAGTATATGCCAACAAATCTCCGTTTACATTTCCGTGGTAACCACCAACCTATTAAAATTATACATATCGGTGAGACAAAATTCACAAGATATACTATTATTCACGAAAGATGACTATTCAAGGTCATTTGTTCGAAAAAAGAATACATAGCATTTTATAATTTTTTCTTCAAGCGTATTATAATATTCATATTATGCTCCTGTACACAAACTATAGAAGAGGCTCATTGTCTTACTAGTAGAAAAATGTTGTTATTGTTATACTAGTAAAAAAATGTTAGTGTCTTAGTTCACCGCTGGCGGCGGCAGTTGTCACAGCAACACATTATATTGAAAATTGTTATTTGACAGTTGTGTCGTTTTTGTTTTGTAGTGTACACAGCCAGCTTTGGCTGAAATTGCAAACATTACAATTAAAAAATTCCAAAAAAATGTCAAAAAATTCTTTGAAACACTTGAAGAAAAAATAGTATATGTCATTCGGAGTAGAACGCCCTTTTTGTGTTTTACCCAGCTTACCTAGCCTCGGCTGGCGCCTCGGCCGCAATAGCTAGGTTCAACACAAAAAGATCGCTTTCTACTCCTAATAACATAATATACTATTTTTAATTTATGTGGTGTGACAGATATACGTAAATAGTGCCATTACTTTCTAACACACTACAAATAATAAAGACGTATGTCGTAGAGTTACAGACATGTAATTATTTAATACACTGCCCTCTGTACTGTTTATCCAGTGATGTAGACATTCAAATCAAAAGGAGATAAAACATTGAGAAAAATATTATTTAAAAAGAAACAAAATTTTCAAATAAAGTACTTATTTTTTGTTAAAATGTATCCATACATATTTCGGGTTGCACGCCTATGGGTATGAAATGCAGTGAAGTTATCTGCAAATATTATATAAGACGATGACTGAATAGTCATCTTTCGTGACTAATACTATATGAAGACCTTCCGTACCAGTAATAATGTGTTCATATTTCTAACGCTAGCAGCATGAGCAAAAACTCCTTGCTGTTTAGGATATTGAGATTCTTGTCCCTCTCCTAAAATATCTGGATTGACCCATGCATGGCAACCCAGATGATACAGGTACATTTGATTGTCGTAACATATTTCTTCTTTGTTATGTCTATGAGAATAACCTCCGAATACTATCAAATAATTTCCTAAAACAGATTTTTCTATTCAACGATCTGTGAAGTACTATTTTTGTGATAATATAATGTCCCCATTTTATAATAATTTCAATAATAAGCAGTATTAAAGTTTTTTTAGACATCGTTCATTCTTTCATGATCTATTTTTAAAAAATCAGGTAAATGTTACGTTATGAATTTATGGTTGACACATGTTGAAATATATGTTAACAATTAAGTTAAAAAAAATAATACTTGGTAGATTTCACAAAATTAATTTTATTTTCACAACTATCGTTTCTATATTTCGATCATCACCAATTCATGATGATCGAAAGATCGAAACGAGCATTGTGATATGAAAATTAATCGCTATTTTAGTCATTGTTAAGTATGGAACGCCATTTTACTTTTTATTCTATCTGTTTCCTTGACTTTAAATAATGTGACATATCCTTAATTGAATTAAAGATATCTTAAATTTAATTTCAGATATCTATAATTCAATTTGAGATATCTCTAATTTTGTTACATTGAAGATTCAATTTTAGATACCTGAAATTTAATTCGAGATATCTGAAATTGAATTGTAGATTTCTAAAATTCAATTAAAGATATCTCAAATTCAATTTACATGCTTTCCTATATGTAATTTTAGATATCTAAAATTATTTACGGATGTCTGAAATCGAATTTCAAATATCTTAAATATAATTTAAGATATCTTCAATTCAATTTTAGATATCTAAATTTGAACATACCCATAATTCAATTTCAGATATCTGTAATTCATTTTAAGATATCAGTAATTAAATTTGAGATATCTTGATTTGAATTTGAGATATCTTAAAATGAATTATGAATGTTCAATTTAAGATATCCACTATTCTATTTCAGATATCTTAAATTGAATTACAGATATCTAAAATTGAATTTCAGATATCATCAAATGAACTTTGGATATCTGAAATTGAATTAAAGATATCTTAAATTGTATTTAAGATATCTGAAATTCGAGTTTAGATATCTGTAAATAATTTCAGATATCTAAAATTACATATAGGAAAGTATGTAAATTGAATTTGAGATATCTTTAATTGAATTTTAGGGATCTAAAACTCAATTTCAGATATCTCGAATTCAATTTCAGATATTTAAAATTGAATTTAAGATATCTTTAATTCAATTAAGGATATGTCACATTATTTAAAGTCAAGGAAAAAAGATGGAATAAAAAGTAAAACGGCGTTCCATAGTTAAGTCAAAAAATCTATTTTTATTTGTTGTCTGTAATAAAATATATAAATAAAAACAATGGTTTTTATTCCGAAACGTATTAAAATGAATTTTAATATTTTACTTTAACTATAAAATATAATAAAATTAATGGCCGTATTCTGTACAAAACTGTACGTCATAAAGATGTTGCGATTTTGTTCATTATTATTATATAACAGCTATTAATCTTATATAATTGTAGTGAAATTGGTATAAATTGTTACACTTTAAAATGCGTTAAATGAGTTTCAATATTTTTTAAAAACATAAGAAATCAATTTTATTGTAATTGATTAATAATACTCCCACTGAATTTTTAAATTTTCTTCTGAGAAAACAATGGATTTTTTTTATTTGTATAATAAAATTTTAAAATATTTTTGAAATGTTTAATTTTTAAATACATTAGGTAGTTGATAATAAAATTATTTAAAATGGAGACTTACATTATATTTTATTAACAAACCTATGATACTGGCTGTATGAAAAGCCCTTTCTCTAGGCACAAATTTCTCCCGTAGATATTCTCTCGGATAATGTAATTCAGTCCAGTGTCTACTCTCTAAGTGAAATGCGAACATACGATCAGACAACTTGGAAAACCTTGCGACTCCAGCAACCACACCCCCGTATATAACTAACGAATTTGATGCTCCATGATACACAGTGGAATGTGCCACAACTCTCACATCAAGTTCTTTTCCTCCCCTTGGCTGCACATATTCCCAAACTTCTTCGCCATCATCTCTCAAACGAATTTTATACAGCTTAGAAGAAAATTCTCCATCTGTCGTACTTCCCCCAAAGAGATATACAACATCCCCTGCAGCTGTGAGGGTGTGTCTCGTCAAAGCTGGAGGGAAAATATGCGAATTCTGCGCACGGAGAGACCATTTCTTAGTAAAAGCATTGAAAGACCACAGTTCGTTGGATAAAGTTCCATTGTCAAGTTTCCCGCCAAAAATTAAAAACCCTCCTGGGATTGAACAAGCCGCATGGCCGTATCTCAGAGCTGGTTCGTCTATTGATCTCGTGAAACGAACTCTCCGGTTCGTGTGATTGGAAACATCGGAAAAACTGAACAAAAAGTTTCGGAAAAATGAGTTAGTTTTCGGGAGACCCCATCTTTCTTCTCCCAAAGGGCCTACATGTTGTAAAAGTGCGCTTACTGAAGTTGGATCGATTGTTTTCTGCAAGGTTTTGTCTTCTAAAACGTCTCCTACAGAATTCAACCAAGTACTATTTTGGAAGTTATAAATTTCGAGGTTTCCTAATACTCTATTTAGGTCGTAACCGCCATAAACATACAAAGAATCAACTTCTTCTATGTAAACAGCAGTATGAGCTGCTCTAGAAGTTAAGCCACCTCCTGTATGCGACAACCAATGCCATTTATTGCCAACAGGATCCGCATTATGGAGACTGCAGGCTGCACCGGAATATCCTAAAGAAATTTTTAAAAATATTTATGATTTACTAACACAAAATTTAGTACACCAAGATGCCATATTTTTAATTAGCAAAAAGAAAACAGGTGCAATAAAAAATCTGGTGTGGCCAACACAATACCTCCCGCCATTTACCGTCCGAGTCACAGAAAAAGATTAAGCTATACTATGTTCCATTTAAGCCATTCAGTAGATGGCACTGGCAACAGCGCAAATCTGAAGTAGCCGAAATTACATTGGGTAAACTTGTCTCTTGTTTCTAATTTCAGCCAATCAGAGATGTCAAAACTATTCCCTATGTTCCGCAATACTGAATGGCTTAAATGGAACAAGGTATAATCCTTATTTTTGAATTAGCGAATTTTACTCTAATTTCGACAGTTTATTTCTTAAAATATAGTCTAATCTAATCTAAGTAACTACCTTTTTTTAAAACCCCTCAACAGGATTAAATCCCAATTACACAGTAGGTTCACATTCACACACATCCATGCCTTAGTGGGATTCGAACCCAGAGCCCCGAGCGCACTCATGAATTATGAGGCGTTGCTCTAAACAAAGAGGCACCGGAGATATAATAAAATGAAGATTAAATTTTAAATACCGGGATAGAATAGAAATGAATAATCCAAAAATGAGGATTAGCTCAAACATTTTTGTGAATCGTTAATTCTTATGAATCTAAATACATACCTACATATTTACTTATGGTGAAAACTAATGAATTCATTTTCTATTGTTCTATTTACTTTTTCCTTTTTAAAATGTTACTAATATTATTTTGAAATGTTTAGTTCTTTGATAGTGACATTTGTCTGTCAGTTACATACATTTGAATAACTGCGTTTTGTTTGTTTAAAGCTTAGGCCCTGGGATTTAAATTATAGATAATTTTATAAATTTATCCATAAAATATATAGAAAAAGCATTAATGCAAATCTATAGAACATTTAATAATCTTTAATTTTTATAATAACATTAATCTCGAAAAAATAACATTTAAAGGTATTTTTCGAAGAAAAACTATTTTGAGCTTCTAGTAAAGTGCCATTTCCGGTTATCCGATTTTCACCAAAATCTAATGGGCTCTTTCCATTACAGAAAAAGTTCGAAATACAAAGTTTCTAAATTTTCTGAGTAATAGTATTTGAGTTAGAGTGGAGGATCCACACACACATACACACAGACATCGTGAAAATGTTAAAATTGAATTCTAGGGACCTTAAAACGTAGTCATTTACCAAAATCTCGATATGCGATTTTTAGCTCGATCTTAAGCAGCCATAAAAAAGTGTTTATAGTTTAAACCAAGAACCAGACAAAAAGAAGAATACCATAACAAACAAGCAAGCAAACCAAGGCCATCTAAGACGTAACAATCAAACCAAAACCCCACGTAGTAATGTACCTTCTTCGCAAACGCATTTTCCCATATAGCATTTGCCATGTCCTCTGTTGCGGCCACACTCATCGGGACAAAGTCTATGGGAACAATCATCTCCTCCCCAATCGTCAGTGCACACGCACTGGTGATTAAAACAAACGCCTTGTGATTCCGATGTGCAATTGTTCGGACAATCCATTACGAAAAATTCTGCTCGGAAACCATTCAGAACATAGTTTGTATCACTATACAATAATATGAGCATCTGGAAGATTGAAAAGTTTTATCTTTAGGACGCAGAAGTTCATGGAATTTTTTTGCCAATTTACATAACTAGATATAGGAATTGCGGAGTGGCATTGAAAATATAATTATATTCGTCGTTTTTTACGAGAAAATAATATTTAATTGTCTATTGAAGTATTTAAGATATGAAATGATTCAGTTGTTTTTCGCCTATATTCATAAAAATTTGTGTAATAGTTTTTACAGAGGTTTTTCTTATTTTTCCGATGGAAACATGGCAAACAGTAATTAAAATATCTTGTAATTAATTGGAAAAAAATAAAACAATGCAAAAGTAATTAATTTTCAATGCCATCTTCAAGGTAGAATCTTAAAGTAGTGATATTATCACGATTTTCTGAGTTTGATTTTCTAAGTATGTATATAACTTTTCGGCTAAACAAATAGGTACCGTAAAATACCGCATATATCGTTAACATTTTTTCGGCAATTCTCGTTGTCGTTGCGGTCTCATATGTATAAATATGCTAATAATCTATCAATCAAATTATGTTGTAATAAATAATGTTTAACAAATGACTTTCAGCACGACTTTCAGTTTCAAAAATAACCTTGAGAACTGGTTTTACCCAATACGGATATTTTTTTACTTCTTTGACCCAATAATGTCCATTTTCAATAATAATAATTAAAGAAATAGTAGCATTTCAGCTTGATATTTCAAATTATCGAAGTTACTCACATATCCAGACGAAGCTATCACTTGTTGCGGAGCAGTCTTTCCGCTAAAACTACCCAAAAGGGGTGACCGAAAGGAATCCCCATCATAAACAAACACATAATCGTATGAGCATTCAGTTCCCATGGTGTGGAATTTGAGGGTGATGAATTGGCCTGTGCCATTTGCTTTGATGAGCCACTCGCAGTGCGAATCCTGGGTGTAATTGGAATCCAGAGGTCCATCGGTGATGACACCCCGAGAGTCCGTGAACACATGTCTCGTTTTATCGCACGAATCCAACACTGTACACACTACATATCCGAAACTCATGTAAACACATATTAAACACCAAATCACGTTGAAACTGTTCTTAATTGAATACATAATTATCACAAAAAACAGATTTACTGACACTTGACATAAATCTTCTCTTTACGTTATTTTATCTTTTATATACATAATCTCAATTCATCATTTGATCATATTTAATATTACTTAATAATATGTTAACTTATAAATCACTGTTTTGTTGCCAAACATAGCTGCTCTCTAAAACTCAATGCCATTTATGATCACGCATCTACATCGTATCATAAAACAACTGCATTCAGATTTGTTTCTTTTTTGTTAACAATTAATTTGCGATAAACTAAAACAATTCTTTTCTGACGACATTCTATTTTTCGGCGTTGACTACAAACGTCAAACGTCAAAACGAAACAAAACAATAGAAACTCTCGCCATGTTGAAATTTTAACAACTGCAAATCTGCGCGACCGCGCTTTAGCCTTCTCGACGCAAGCGCGAAGGAACATTGATGATGACTCATTACATATTAATACAGCTGCGAAAATAAACTGAGTCAAATATTTAATTTATTTATAAACATCAAATACGTGCTGTAATATAAAAGCAAAATACAGCTTAAGCATGTAGTCATAACTTGAATATAAGCTTTTAAAATAAATTAACGCACTTCACACTATTGTACCTTCTGACCGTATGATACCTTAAACCCTTCCAAGCAAAACAAGAATACCGCGTATATGTGACATGTATACGAGTGTTAGTGACTGAAATGTATTAAAAACCAAACTCGCGGCCAATTAACAGTATTAATAAATTAAAATATCATTTATTCTTCATATCAGGTATTGTTGTTTATTTGGTTTCTGATAAGAAACGTTATAAAAAGCAAAATACACGTAATACGAAACAGGTTTCTCTTCTAGTGACTTTCAAAAATGTCTCTGGCATTTGCACAACGGGGAAATAGACCTCCACCTAATCCAGCACAAATTCAGAAGATGTTAGATGAAAATGGTCACTTAATACAGACCATTCAAGATTATCAAAGCAAAGGAAAAGCACAAGAATGTATGCAGTATCAGCAGATGCTACATCGTAACCTAGTGTACTTGGCCAGCATAGCTGACTCCAATCAGAATATACATCAATTATTACCGGTATAAAACATACAGTATTGTTTCTTTGTAATATTTAAAATAATGTGACTGAACAATGTGATTCATGGCGTACCAGTAGGGTGTGCAGAAATGGCGGTCTTTTTAAATTTGTTAAACACTTTCTTAGCCTCCCCAAATGGTACCTCCTCAACCAGGCATGCACGGAGCACCCGATCAGCAAAACAACTTCAACCACCAACAGCAACCCGGTCCAGGTGGCTACCGCAACATGGGTGGCATGCCTCAAAGACCTGGACCGGGAGGTGCTCAACCCTACCCTCAACGTGGATACCAACAAAATCAATACCCGGCTGGCTATCCACCACAAGGACAACAGGGGAATCAGTACCCACAACAGGGAGGTCAGTTTCCTAATCAGCCACCTGGATATAATCCACCGAATCCGCAGAATAGTTACGGGCAACCGCCAGCAACCACTACAGGGCACAATTACAGTGGTAAGTTAAGCAGTACAGAGAACAGGCACTCAGCTGTTTCCGTGAACCTTCAAAACAGCTAATCTTATATAATACCTATTTAGAAGAAAAATTTCATGAAAAATTAATTTGTAGACTAATATTTATAATTCTAGACAAATTTTAATTGTTAGAGATCATTGACCCCGCAACAACTCTAGAAAAACTAAAAGTTTATTTCATTTTATGAGATAAAATATTGTATTTGGAGTATAGAAGTTTTAAATATTTCACTTCATTTCAATATCAAATTACTCCCCTATCCTTTAATTAACATATTTCTTTCAATTTCTTTATCGTCAACTGCTCTTATAAAACTTATATGCTTCTAACTCCGAAAAGCGTTTAATTACTCTTGGGTGTAAACACTTTGTTGGTAATAAGATAATTGATTATATCCATCGGCAAAATATTCGGAAATTCCGATATATCCTATGAAAACACTTTCATCACAATCATACGGGTCATTATTACTATTTAACTTGATTTTACCTAAATAGCGAAGTTGCATATCAGGTGATAGTTTCTTGAAATACATAGATATTGTAAAAACCACCTATTAAGCTCGCACAATGAAACACTAGAAAAATTTGTTGTTCTCACCATAATGTAAGACAAACTGACTTCAGATTTTGAATTAGCGCCAAGAAAGTTAGTTGCCAATGAAGTGAGTTACAGGCCAGGGCAGCATGATCAGCTGTGTCGAAGGTTACCGGAAACAGCTGAGTGCCCATCCTCTACGGTTTTACACTTAACAATAAAGCGTTCAATTTATCGAGGGATAAATCGATGAATTTATCATAGAAGGCGTTGAGAATTTGCACGATTTTCTATCAATTTATTTTTGTTGAAATCGGGGCTACCAACTTCTTAATATTATTATTTTATATGTTTGTGAGGTTAGAGTTTAACCCAGCAGCGCTTCAATTTCCTTTGGTTTTTTGGAGTGTAGTTTTTCTTTTAACGTACTTGTTAAGATAAGTAAAACTAGTGAATATACGTACTTATAAAAATGACGTCACAGTTTTGCGGTAGTAGTGACGTCTACCGAGCAAAAATGGAACTACATTTGACGTTTATGTCATTGTGTTTTGAAACCAAACGTAGTCTTCAAAACTTTTGGAGTATTTATTGCCTTATACCATCTTTCCCTTACATCTTGAGCCGTAAGAATACAAACAAAAATTTTATTACTTATCAACGAGTTGTTCTCGCAGGACGACACAGAACAATATTGCACAACCATTGTAATATCTAAATCAAACATAGATTGTATTTATTTATAATTTTTATTTAGCATATTACGTTATTTGAACTTACTTTAAAAAAAAACAACTTGTTGCAAGGTTTGTTGCCGTTTTTCAAAATATTAGTTATACAGTGTGTTCAAAAAAATTTCTAACTCTCAGTAGGCGATGAACAAAGAAACGTATGTCAATTTAAAAATATCAGACTTACGTTTCTCTGTTCATCCCCTACTCCGAGTTAGGAATTTTATTAAAAACACTGTATAAGGTTATGTTAGAAAAAAGTGACGGATCTGTTTATATACAGTAAAAGCATGAGTACGGGTATGCCTCACTATCGTGTATTTGTGTACAAAACTGTGACGTCACAAAATCAAACTCAGAATCTTTATAAAGAAAATCATGAATGAAAAGTATAACATTATATATTTTTGATGTATACATAATATTAAGCAAATTTTTAATTTATAAAAGAAAAATCAACATTTGAAAGGTCAAATACTATAAAGTTTGTATTGAAAAACGGCGGAAAATAGAACTCGTTCTATTTGAATTTATTTTCGTAAATAAATAGATCGATTTTTCTGTCACCTATACAGATCAATAAATCTGTCGATTTATCGTTGTGTAATACAGCCATTTTAAATTCTTTTTCAATTAGGCCAGCCAGGCTACGGAACTCCTCCCCCCGGCGGTGTTCCCCCAAATCAACCTGGTCCTTATCCTCCTCCCAGTAACGCTCCCGCCCAACCAGGTAATTATGTCCCAGCCCCCGGCGGTAACTACGGTCCCCCTACTACCCAAAACAATTATCCACCCCCTGCTCAACAAGGCTACCCTCAAGCTCAAGGCTACCCACCCCCGGTTCCTGTAAGCCAACCTCAGCCCCCTAATTCTTACGCCGGACAGCCCAGCCCTAACCCTAATTACACACAAAGTCCCCCCAGTACACCTGTGACGTCAGCACCTACATCCACTACCCAACCTTATCAGCCGCCCTATCCCCCTAATTCTCAAGCGAACCCACCAGCAGCTGGGTATACACCTCCACCTGGGCAAACCTACGCACCAGGAGGGCCACCTGGGCAATATGGATACCCGCATGGGCAACCATATCCCGCGCAGGGACAATATGGGGGACAGCCGCAGGGGTATCAGTATCAGAGGCCTCCAGGACCTCAAGGAACTCCTGGGCAAGGACAGTATGGATATAACTATCCACAGCCATCACAATGAAGATATACGATTTTTATTTGGTTGTAATTGTTTTTTGTTTTTATAATTCAAGGTGTGTAATTGTGGACGTATACTCAAATAAATATTTCCTTATTCTTTAACAAATCTATATTTACTTATTTTTTACAATCCTCAACTAAACGTAATGTTCTAGAAACAAGAAAATTCTTTGGGAAACTTTTCATTGATAGAATGTTGTATTTTCGGCATAGTAAATCTATCGAAATTGCCGGCATCTCCAGGTGACTCAACTTTAGGAATAAATGGTGCAACAGCTTTTTTCGTATAAATTGCATTCCAATCTACCATTTTAAACCATTCATGTCCTTTTATATCTACTACCCCATTTTTCAAATTACCGTAACTGAAAACTCATTTTATTACTTATAATTTCGGATGGTAAATTTTTCATTACCGTCGGGATAGATCTATCTGCAGTATGTTTCTTATTAGTTCTCGAGCTTCGGCAGAAAAATCGGGAGTGAATCTGTATTTGCCAACAGTTATTTTCTCGTATATTTTTATAGCTTCATCCGCATAGAATGGTGTGTATCCAGCAATCATTTCATATACAAATATTCCTACTGACCACCAATCTACAGATTTACCGTATCCTTTACTCATTATTATCTCGGGAGCTAAATATTCTGGTGTACCACATAAAGTGTATGTACGCAATTTTATCATCTACATAAAAATTAATTAATATTTTTATTAAAGTATTGTTGTTTTATATTTTTTCATCAGTATTTTTTTTTTTAGATTAAATTGGGTTAGGTTAAATTCGGTTAGATCAGGTTAAATTACATTATTATATAGGGTGTTAACTAAGTCGTCACACCCGAAAATGGTAGTTAGAACTCATTAAAACAAACAACTTGTCTTGGTTCCAATTTTTGATTTGGTGCGTAGTTATTGAAGTTCTTTTGTTTTTCGAAAAATCATCTGCCTTACTTATTGAAAAAAAAAATTCTTTCCAAATTACTATTTTTTTCAAATGACAAAATGGCGATCGATCAAAAATTTCAAAACAAGATTTTTTGATAACCGATTTTCGTAAGTAAAACATTTATAAAATCCTTACATTATCTACTACAACATTTGTCCTAAACAAATAGTATATTGTGTTATTAGAAGTAAAAGTGATACTTTGTGTGGCGAGCACGGAAGTTTGCACGACGAGCGAAGCGAGTCGGACAATTGCATGTGAGGCACACAAAGACACTTTTATTCCGAATGACACATTAAATTTTTTTTTTTTCAATCGCACTACTTTTCTTTTTATTCGCTAATTCTATGTAGTTTCTATGGATATTTGTTTATTTTATTTCTACGCCGGCGGAGTAGAAATAGTTAATTTCTACGCCGGCAGCGTAGAAATAAATCCAGCGGTGTAGAAATGAATCTTCTACCTTGTGAATCAAGTCACAAAAAGTGCCATTTCTACGACGTTTGAAAAAAAAGTCTTTATTCAAATTTAAATATATTGAAGTTAATCATACGTGTGCGTATTTTGCATAATTTGTACGTAAAAACGGCAGAAACACGATACCGAGCTTGCGTTGTAATTGAAGTAAATGAATAAACACTTTTTTGGATACACTGAAAAAAAATTGTTGTAGTAGTTAGTTAGTTCAAAGATTTTATAAATGTTTTACTTTCGAAAATCGATGGAGTGTTATCAAAAAATTTTGCTTTGAAATTTGCGATCGATCGCCATTTTGTCATTTGAAAAAATAAAAAATAATTTTAAATGCAAATGTTTTACAGGGCCTAAAAGTAATTTGGAAAGAAATTTATTTCAATAGCCCTTTAAATAAGGGAGATATGACGATTTTTCGAATAACAAAAGAACACCAATAACTACGAACCGGGGCATCAAATCAAAAATTGGAACTAAGAAAAGTTGTTTGTTTTGAGTTCTACCATTTTTGGGTGTGACGACTTAGTATTATCAGCCTGTATGTAACCGATCATTTATTTAAAGAATGTCCTTACTGCACTGTCCAGAGCCGGAAAAAAAATTAGTGAATTGTCGCACATGCGCAGAAATGAACATAGATTTAAATAAGCAGTTACGGTGTTTTATATTTGGTGTCTCAGATTCGCGCAACTACTGATTTGATTTTTTACTACTGATAATAAATTTTTTACTAAGGTTACAGGGTTCTACAGGACTAATTTTTGTCCAATATTGAATTCCAGCTCTTCCTTCATCCCAGTTAAAACCACGGTTAATGTAGTTCTTGCCATCCCTGAAAAGATAGGGAGGTTATATTAAGCATCGATGGGAGCCAACACAGAGCGAACCACCCACAATACCTAATACGCTACTTGCGTGGTACAGAAAATCTGACATCTATCACTAAATACCTAAAGTAAAGTTGAAAAGGCTTGTAAAAATATAAATTTTATTTAAAAAAATATATATACGTTTTTTAATAAATTAAGAAAGAAGATTGACATTAGTTCATTTTTGTCACTCTTTCACTTCTTTATTGTTTACAATTTGCTTGGTTTCTGTTACTTTTATTACGTATTTCGATTTGTTAAGCAGGATTTGATTTTAACTTAGCTTATACTCGTACAAGATTAAAATGACAAACGAAAATATTAATCTCCAAACTATTATTCAAACGTCAAACAGATGATCTGTCATGTTTAAATTACCCGCACATGTCGTTGCTATTGGACGTACCGATGTTATTGCTTTACGGCCATTCATTGGTTCGGCGTAATTCTACGTCATACATGGCGGTAATTTAAATATTAAAATTTCATTAATTTTTTTCTGGCCAATTAATGAAAATTTTGTCAAAAGAAAAAATGGGTAGCAAGTTTTTACCGTCTCTTCAAAAATATTAAATAAAAAAATGGTACACAAGTAGCCCATTGACAGTGGTTTTTAGGTTCTGTTCGAGAAGTGGTCAGTCTGATCCATTCTGCTCATGTGCGACAGTTCAGTAATTTTTTTGCGGCTCTATCTGGTCTATGCTGTAGACACTCCCTTATTTAAAATACTGATCGAATAAATAGTAGCCTATTGTTATGTATTACCTTACAAAAACCAAAATCTGTTAATTTTAAATAACCATTAACATCAACAACTATATTTTCTGGTTTCAAATCTCTGTACACTATATCCATAAAGTGTAAATATTCTATCGCCAAAATGATTTGAGCTGCATAGAATTTTGCATCTTTTTCTTTAAATGTTCGAGACCTACAATAATTACAAAAAATGTAATTATTTTTTTTTGTGATTTGTTTTAAGTATTGCCTTCTTAATAATGTAAACATGTCTCCACCAGAAACGAACGGTAATACAAAGTAAACATTACAATTATCTTTAAAATTAAAATCCATGTAAATCAAAAATGGAAAATTAACACAAACCAAAATTTGTTTTTCGTTAATAGTATGCTCTAATTGTTTATCTTTCAATATTTTGGCCTTATTCATTATTTTAAGAGCGTAGTAACGCCCACTACTTTTATGCTTAGATAATATCTACAACGATATAAAAATAACAAGGGATCATAAACTTATTCGCAAACGTACAACACATCCAAAAGACCCTTGTCCTAACGTAGTTAACAAATCAAAATCTTTTAAAGTTGCATGAGCATCTGATCTTCTTTTGGTGCCTTCATTATATTTTTCCATAAATTCCATTCTCATTTTCTCTAACATGAGACGAAATTCTTCAAATTGTTTATGCCTCGACATCTATAATAGTGAGGAAATTAGTATAATAGGAAAGAATAGGAAAATTGATAAATCTTATTATGATACCAAAAAATCAGTAAAGCACCAATATCGATTGGATGCTTACAAGTTTATTACCTTAATATATTGATATTAGTAATCAAAGATTAAATATTTATTTTATCGAGTATTTGTATAACACAATACTTCTCTTAAAAGCGTTGGGTAGTTAATATATGTACATCGACATTTCAGTTTTTTACCTCCCGCTACCCTTGGTAAGGGAGGTATAGGGATCGTGCTAAAAATGCGTTGCCCTAGAATTCAATTTTAACATTTTCCCGATGGTGTCTGTGTGTATGTGTGTGTGGATCCTCCACTCTAACTCAAATACTAACATTCAGAAAATTTTGAACCTTGTATTTCGAACTTTTTCTGTAATGGAAAGAGCCCATTAGATTTTGGTGTAAATCGGATAACCGGAAATGGCACTTTACTAGAAGCTCAAAATAGTTTTTCTTCGAAAAAAACCTTTAAATGTAATTTTTTCGACAATAATGTTATTATAAAAATTAAAGATTATTAAATTTTCTACAGATTTGCATTAATACTTTTTCTACATATTATATGGATAAATTTATAAAATTATCTATAATTTAAATTCGGAAGCCTACGTTTTAAACAAACAATACTCCTTGGCAGTTATTCAAATGTATGTAACTGACGAATTTTGTATTGTTGTATTATTTAATTATAAACTGTGCACTGTCTAAGTGCTACATATAATGCTTTGCATAAGAGTTTTACTTTTATGAGATTTCTCGGCCTTTAAAGTTGAGCAAAAATTTCCTTGGTAAGAAATACACGGGGATTGAAAATTATGTTCTCTGCGTTATGAACTGAGTTTAAATTTCGCGCCTAAGTTTGGCCGTTACACTTTTCTGGTCTATTAACCTTAACATGAACCGACCCCAGTTTTTGGCGGGTTCGATGCCCTCTATTTCCAAAGGTTTAAAAACCGAGAACAATTTTTTTTCAAAAAAACCTTGAAAATCATTTTATAGTTCTGCATGATGTCTTTACCTTTAGTTGTTCGGCGTTTTTCTTTGAAAGATTATACGCTACTGTATTTAGATTAGTCGACTGTGAAAGAGCTCGAGCTAAACCACGTCCTTTGCCTGCGTTTTTCTTTCTAAACATTGCGATTTCACACAATAAATAAAATCACCCAGCATAATGACGTATATTTAAATTATTTCAGTTTTGATGTTTTTATTTTTCGAAAACAATATTCGTTAAAATTTATTTCAGAGCCTACTATTTAAACACGAACCATCTCACAAAATAAAATGAATTTTATTGGTATCAATAATTTATTGAACAAGTAATTTTATAGTTAAAATATTCGAAACGGATCTTCATCTTCATATTCAAATTCACCTCTAAGTTCAAATACATATCTATTTCCATATTCACCTTCCTCTTCTTCTCCGGTATATTGTATAGCAACGATTTCGTTAATTCTTTCCGGAGGGGGGTCAATGAAAGGCATAGGATCTTCTGGGATATAAGGAGCGTGCAATGTTTGATGGTATACTTTTTGCCAGTCGATAATTTCAAACCAATCGTGGCATTTTATATCTAGGGACTCATTGAGCAAATGTCCGTATCTAAAAAAAAAAAAAATAATAGAGATTTACGTAGTCTAAGTTTAGTAATAACTAAAGATTCTTTCAAAATTTATAGCGATAAATTGTGGGCCAAATATTTTGACCATCACTTTAAAAACTACATGAAAACAAATTACATTCCATGCACTTTTAGATTATGTAATAAAAATTTTAACTGCATCTATTATGCCTTTTTTATTGGCCTTTAAATCCCAGAATGTTTTTTTTTTGTCTTGAAACATTACCAACAAACATTTTTTTAACAAATGTGGGAAATTAGTGATTCTGAACTGACTCGTATTTTGTATATTCGCCGAAAAGTTTCTAATACGCCAGAAAAAAAGTTGGGGTAGAATAGTGTGACGTCAGAGTACAGCGCGAAATATGAAGTACTGTCCTAAGCAAAAACGATACTTTCAAAGTTGACTCTATTTACAGAACACATAAGGGTCATAATTTAAAGGCTTGTAATTTGATGGTGATATTATTGTTATTATGAAGAAGTTAACTTTGAGATATTAATAACATCAAATTTTAAACATTTTTCTATTACTTCGTAATACAGTATATACACATTAATAAATAACAAAGGTTTTATTTCAAATTGAAATCAACTTTGCACATTCTGAACTACAGAGCATCAAGTTTGCGCAGCTTCAAACATATCCGAGAGTTTACCGTCACACCGACTGAGATTTTGTTTGTTGGCGTTTTTGAACATTTTCAAATCAGTTCTTTTCAAAACTTTAGATTTTTTCTTTTTAAGTTTAATGTACATACATAACTCTGTCTATCTAAATTTATATATTAATAATATGTCGCGTTCTTAGGGTACTGTAACACAAAAATAGTTCGCTGTCTTTCAAACGGGCCATTCCGGCCGCTTCACGCGATGTTTCACGAACATGTTCGAGATTGGACGAACATGCAGTTCCATGCAAAATATTTTAAAACTTAAATAGAATAATTATTATTACTAATATGCCGTGATGATATATTTATTTATTTTATTTATGTGCGGGTAATTTAAACACGACAGATCATCTGCGAAGTTTGAATAATAGTTTGTTATTTTAATCTTGTACGAGTATGAGCTAAGTTAAAATCCTTCAAAATCCTCCTTAACAAATCGAAATACGTAATAAAAGTAACAGAAACCACGTAAATTGTAAATAATAAAGAAGAGAGACAGCGACAGAAAAATAAACTAATGTCAAAATCAAATTAAAACTCGCACTCGCTCGCCATCTACGGATTACATTCTTAAATATGCATCCCTTTCTCCAGTTCAAAATAATGACGTCAAAGAAAATCTTCTTTCTTAATTTATTAAAAAACATATGTTTTTTTAAAAATAAAATTTATATTTTTACATATGTTTACTTTAAGTATTTAGTGATATCAGATTTTCAATACCACGCAAGTAGCCTATTATATGCGGTCGATTTGAATTTATTAAAGCTTCATTTTCATATTAGGGTAATAAAAATCAGAAAATTAACGATTATATTCACCTTAATATTTATATATGGACATTATTGATATCCAATAAGTATTTTTTAAAAGCCGTAGACTTGGAAACCCATGTTCACCTCTTTCTCATAGAAAAAATAAAGAATTATAAATTTTGAATTTTCCGATACAAAATAAGTAAATGAATAGATATATGTGATTTTATTCTTACTGACCGTTTTGATAAGTTCTTCTGTAAAATATTTAGTATCAAATTTCTACAGAGTGGAGAAAATCTTTTCGTAAATCTAAGTCTTGCATATAAAATTTTCTCAAAAGTTTTCATGGGGTCTCGTGCTCGAAAAGGTGAATAACCAGCTATCATTTCAAACAATAACACACCAAAAGCCCACCAGTCTACCCATTTACCATATCCTTTGTGTAAAATAATTTCCGGAGCCATATATTCCGGCGTTCCGCAAAAGCTATACGTTCTCAGATAGATGAACTAGTTTACAATCATAAATTATAAACATATTTGATTCTATGTTGTTTGTACCTTTGCAAATTGAAAATCGCTAAGCTTAACATATCCATTCGCCATGAAAATAATGTTTTCTGGTTTAATATTACGGAAGATGATGTCCATATTATGTAGATATTCCAAGGCGAGTAAAATTTGAGCACCATAAAATTTCGCATCTCGTTCTGGTATACGATTTACTCTATAATGTTAAAAGAAATTATAAAGGATAATAATACAGTGGTATTCACTTATAACGAACCCGCTTATAACGAATTCTTGCTTATAACGAACCACTTTTAAAGTCATGAAAGAAACGGCCATACATTAATATTATTTTATTCCCCACAGACTTTTTTATATATTAAACTATGTTTTTATGGATTTTTTGTTTATGAACCCGGATATAACGAACTTTATTTATAAACAAACTATAATTTTAACAATATTTTCGCGAATATGGGGAACCGGCTTCGATCCCGACCGATGGCAAGAGAAATATTTCGAATTTTAAATGGTACAAAAGTGATCTCATTGGACCTTTTACATCAAAAGAGAGAGACAAAAATGACGTATATGTAGTGCGCAGTAGGTTGTTTGCGCATTCAGAAGGCCAGTTACATTTCAAATAAAATTACAAATGGCGGGAAGAAAATACTCTGGCAAAACTTAACTTTATTAAATAAATTCACACAATGCGTTTGTGATGAATATTTTAAAACAAGAGGAAGAGGAGATGGGAATCAGAAAAAGTGGTTTTTTGTTCTACAAGATGCGAAATAAACACCACATAAAGTGACAGATAATTGCGTAGTTGCCAGTTTGATATTAGGAAAGTAATATACAATAATAAAATTGTTGTTTTTTCCTTTAAATATATATTTTTTATTATTAATTATTTCTTTATTAATCAAAGACAAAATTATTTAAGTTTTTGTTGTTTAAATATTTTTTATGCATATCCTTTTAATCATTTTACTTGACAACATGGTGCCTCCTCATCTCTAGTTCTTAAGAATTTCACTACGTGGCGCATTGAAAAATGACGTCAGGATACAACAAAAATGTAAAAGGTACATTTACGGACTGCGCACAAAGTGCAACATTTTCTGTCTTTTATGTATTTCGTTTACCAAATGAAGGGGTGAGATGTACAAGAAAAAGATTCACGTATTTGGCAATTCAAACTGAAATAGCCATTTTATATTACTCTCAAAGCCGAGTCAAATGACTTAAATGAAAGATATTCCTACATGCCAAATTTATACAGCTGTTTCTTAGGTAATTTTATGTCGAAAATACTATATACACTTATAGTCGAATCTCAAAATTAGATGAGTTAAGAACGATATTAAATTGAGAAGCTCTTTGCAAAAACAACTAATTCATTTTTTTAAAATTTGGGATAATCAAAGAAAAAACTTTCTATGCTTTCTATGGCACTGGGAACAGCGCAAATTTGAAGTAGCCGAAATTACATTGGGTAAACTTGTCTCTAATTTCAGCCAATCAGAGAGGTCAAAACTATTCCCTATGTTCCGCAATACTGAATGGCTTAAATCACAGACCAAAAATATACTATATAGATAGGCGACTCCTATGTTATTCATTGTAACTAGGGTACCTTTATAACCAGGGTATGGCCATGACGTGGCTCACGTTTCGTCCGCCATTACCGGGACATCTGTTATATGTGTTGTTCTTGCGCAAATTATTATGTATTTTCGTGGATATTTGTTTTATTTTAATGAAACACACATTTAATTATCATTTTAATACGTATTTATAGTGTATGTAATATATTTTATTTTATTTACTTGTGTATTTTGGTAAGATTCCCACCACGATTACTGACATATTGAAAACAACTATAAATTACCAATATTAAGCACAATCATTTAAATTTTTAAAAGGTAAGTTTAGAATATACAATTATTATGTAAATAAGAACTACAGATATTAAATTGGATGTGATAATAACAACCCATGTCATATATTCTACATAACCTCTAAATGTAAATATTAATAATAATTGTGTATCTCTTAAATTAATGAATTTTTATTACCTTTGTAAATTCACAGTGTGATAATTTAATATTCTTTTATAATATAATATCACATTTATTACAAATAAATAAGGAAATGAATTACCGACAATGGCGGCAATCTTGGCCCATGGCCATACCCTGGTTATAAAGGTACCCTAATTGTAACTAGGGTACCTTTATAACCAGGGTATGGCCATGGGCCAAGATCGCCGCCATTGTCGGTAATTGATTTTCCTATTTATTTGTAATAAATGTGATATTATATTATAAAATAATATTAAATAATCACACTGTGAATTTAAAAAGGTAATAAAAATGAATTTTTTTAAAGATATATACAGTTATTATTAAGACATACATTTGTAGGTTATGTAGAATATATGATATGTGTTGTTATTATCACATCTAATTTAATATCACTAGTTCTTAATTACATAATAATTATATATTCCAAACTTACCTTTTAAAAATTTAAATGATTGTGCTTAATATTGGTAATTTTTAGTTGTTTTCAGTGACAGTAATCGTGGTGGGTATCTTAACAAACTACACAAGTAAATAAGATAAAATATATTACTTACACTTTAAATACATATTAAAATGATAATTAAATGTGTTTTTCATTAAAATAAAACAAATAGCCACGAAAATATATAATTCTTTGCGCAAGAACAACACATATAACAGATGTCCCGGTAATGGCGGACGAAACTTGAGCCACGCCATGGCCACACCCTGGTTATAAAGGTACCCTAATTGTAACCGTCTTCTGACGCCATCTCGTGGTAGGTACGAACACTAAGCGAACATTTGGTACTTGGTTGGTGGCCATTTATTTAAATAAAATAGGAAAAAAAAGAAGAAATGATACAGAAATACATTTTATACAAAAAAAAATATTATTTTATTTTTAAAAATATTTACAAGATATATCATGACACATTTTTTTTGGAATTTGTCCAGATTGTGTGTATCGAGATTAACACGTTTTTCCCTTTTAATATTTGGTTTTTACTTTTATAAACATATACAGAGAATTTATTTTAAAATGCTACGTATGGTTAATCACTTCCATAGTTACTCACTACTGTGAAAAATGACAGCAATGTAATATTTGTCCATTTTAAAATGCAACATTATAAATAGTATTGCAGCACAGGAGATACCTTCAGAACACATCACAAATGGTGAAAATTCTTTCTACTGTCGTCTAGGATATTGCCTTAGTGTGAATGGGCTTATTTTTGAACATTTATTACATTACAATTATGTATGTTTGTAAGCCAAAGTTTGTTACGATGTGCTACAATAAAGTTTTAAATTTTTGTTAATCATATGTAGGCTAATTTATTAGTAATTAGTATTACTAATACAAATTACAATTTTTGTATGTTGCATTTTAAAATGAACAAATATTACATTGCTGTCATATTTTGACAGTAGTGTGTAACCATGGAAGAGATTGATCATATGTTGCATGTTAAAATAAGTTTTCTGTATAATATAATGATGATGCACATCCAACAACACATCACTTCATTATTTTTCTCGGCATCACAAATATAAAGACAACAAACAAAAAACAAAACCAAAGGGCACGAATCTGACAGGTCGAACAACAGAAGCAAAATGGAACGTCAACGGCCAACGAAAACATGAACCAGCGATTTTAAATTAAGGCATGACATTCAGAGTCATCTGTCGGACGGTACGAAAACTAAAACGTGGTTCCAAGGTCACCCATAAGACTCGCCTATCTAAAGGAAAAGATACCGCCAACTTTGTTTCAATATAACATACATATTGTACTTTTAAATGACTAAAACGACGTAAGGAAGTGTTTAGCTCACATAGATTTATAAATTGTTATTTGTAAATTTTCATGTAAAATGCTTACTTTACTCTTTAATCAGTTTTTATTGATTTCTCCAAAACTACCATTAACGGAATCTTTTCCTTGTAGATACATCTCACAGCTTCAATTATTGTTGTTCATTTATACTTGTATGTAAAACGTACAATAGTATTATATATTTATGCTCTGCTATAACGATCTATTTTTGATAGCAGGTAGTGGTTCGTTTTAAGCAGAGACTACTGTAACTATATTTTTATGTATACCTTTGCAAATGTGTAAACAAGTCTTCTGCAGATGTATACGGATATACAAAATAAATATTTAAATCATCTTTAAATGTAAATTCCATATGAGCTATGAAATGAAAACGTATTGCTTCTGTAATCTTTTTCTCATTTTTAGCATCTTTAACTCTATGCATAGATAGTAAATCGTGTTTTGAAATAACTCTCACAGCAAAATATTTTCCAATTTCATAGTGTTTCGCGAATATCTACGAAATATAAATTAAATTTTGAATTCTTGAATGATTTTTTTTGTCCATACAGTGGATCCGTCGTTTAGAATAAAATTAATGAAAAGGAACTCATCTTTCAAATGGCTCACACGTGTAAGTGACGCATATCGAGGTAAAAATTCATCCTCTTTTAGTCTGTCTAAATGTTCTTTAAATTCTTCAAATAAACCTTCAAATGGTTCCTAAGAATATTTTCATTAACAATTGGGAAAAAATTAAAAGAATTTTTTACTTTATATTTTCGTTTCTGTTCAACTACATAGTCATCTTTATGAACTGCACTTCGTATGTCACGAACTTTAAACGAAATACAGTGACAAATATCAAAATCACGAACCAAATCATCAAACCATGTTGATGACATTGCAAAACTTTTGCTTTATTTTTGTCAAAAAAATAAACAAGAAAGAATCATTTTATTAATAGCGTTTTCAGTACTACATTTTCCGCTTATTAGGAAATCGCACTGACTACTGGACTATTGTAGCAAGTACCACAGTTTCAGTGTAAATGTGACGATAATTAAAAAATAAACGTTACATTTATATTACTTTTTGAAAAAATTGTTCGACGTCGTCGTCATCTAATAGGCCGCGAGCAGACACGTGACTTGAACGACATTGAAGTGCTTGGAATCATAGATTAAGGGAAATATATAGTAGAATCAGTTAGGTTTGTGTGCCCGTGTCACTTTGACAAAAACAATGTCACTTTGACAACACCAATGTTTTGACTTACATATTTTGAATTGCTACAATGTTATTCTTTTATAATTTTCAGGCAGTAAAATACATTAAATTAAAAATAATAACTTCTTAACAATAATTGCGTAGGCTTCCACAGTCTGAGTCATGAGAAATATTCGTTTTCCGGGAATGGACTGTATCATATTTTGAGTCAGAGCTCAACGTTTCGCCCGCAGTCGTATGGGGCATCTTCAGGAGCAACTGTCTTAAACAAGGTTACCCGACGTGTCAACCACGCTAGAGGCCGAGTTAAGCAACAAGAGAGGGAGACTCAGTTTACAAGGTTGCTCGTTAGGTATAGATAGTCTGTGGTGTAAACCACGCTAGAGGCCAAACAGTTCAAAATTGAAATGTCAAAACATTGTTCTTGTCAAAGTGACTCAGTTCTTGTCAAAATGACAAGCGCACTTATGGGTGGCCTTGTAACAAAGTTTTTGATGATGAGGGGCAAACGGAGCACGGGGAAAATAGTTCCTTGCATATTTCTTCAGAGGGCAGCAAAATCACAAAAATGGCAGGCGAAGACTTAACATAGAAGGCAATGCAAAACAATATAATGGAAAATTTAAACGTCAAACTGAGAAATTTAAAAGCTGACATGACATACATAATTTTTGATTCCACAGTATTTGAATTTTTATATGTTTAAAACATACAGAAACTCGTAAAGTATCTTTTGAACATTAATTACTCTTTATATAATATTTTTAAATTTTTCTTATATAAGTTTCTGTAGAATTTCATGGAGAACAAATTCTTAATGCTTGTATAACAAATGATATAGAACTTCCCGAAACTTACAAATTAGGAAATAAATATCCTGAACATTCATCAAATGACCTTGATCATTTGCAATTCTTCAGAAGAATTTTATATGAGAAAAGAAAGGAACCAACACAAAAAGAACTAGAAATCCACAGTAGTTTAAAAGCTGACAATATCGTTCATAAAGTTACGACTATATGAGTTATGTGAAGAACTATGAAGATGTTGGAGGTTGATATTCCTTAGCTCCCAATTTTAGTTTCTTTTTTTTTTCACCTACGTACGTCTCTTTTCAACACAACTTTAAATAAGATTTAAAAATTCTTTAAAAAAATAATACTAATACAACTATGTGCATATCCGATTGTGTTGCTTACACGTTTTAGTTTACATCACATACATAGATGTAAAAATATGGCTCAGATATTACAGTACACAAATTAGAAATTGAATCTCGCGAAGAGGTGAGGAAATTAAAAAAAATATACAAACTTGTATATACATATACATTTCTATTTTTCACTATTCTTATTATTATTTCTATACCTACTAATTGTTCTTTTGCAATTTAAAATTTGTACACCATATATTTTAAATAAATATTCATAATACATATCAATATGAGTTTTTCTTTTTCTTTCAATTAAAAACACACACGGTCGACATTTTAAAGATCTAGTTATCGTGGTTTAGTTAGTTGTATATGTTGATAGATGGCGAACTTTATGACGATACAAAAGCATTGAGTTTCCAATGTCACTAATCCAGTTGATTCTAAGCACTTCAAGGTCGCTCGAGTCACGTGTCTGTTCGCGGCCTAACAGAGGTAGTTTATTTCATTATTAATTTCAAATTTAACCAACAATCCATTTTTTTAGGTATACCACAGCACTCTTATCTGCACTCCTTCAGTATTTCTGTCATTTTATTAAATATTCAAAACTGTACTTATATGTTTAACCACTCTTCAAAACCAGTGTAGTGCTCTTCGTCACATCGCACTTAGTACGTACAGGTGCACATTAAATTTTACAAAGCCGAAAACGTAGTAAGATAAAATAAAACAAGAGTAATATTATAATATTATATTTATAACACTTTAGACATATAGGGACCATCTAATGCGTAACCAAGTTTTCTGTAATAATTACGAGTTCCAACGCCAGAAATAACTGCTATTTTAGTCGATCCATGTTCTTCTCTGGCAATTCTTTCTGCTTCTTCCATCAACAAAGTTCCAAATCCTTGATGTTGGAATTTTCTAGGATCTCGAGCGCTTACAGGGACAACGCTTCCATATACGTGAAGCTCACGAATAATAGAACAATTATCTGAAATATTATTTTCTTCGTCTGATAATCAAAAAAAGCTATTTTTCATACCTTTAAGTTCTGGTCGGAAAGTTTCTTCGGAACATTTACGCAATCGAAGCAAACCAACTAAAATATCTTGTTCGGGATCTTCGTAGCTTAAAAATGTTTCCCAACCGCCATTTGCTACATAATCTCTTCGAATTAATTCGACATCATTTGGTCGGACTTTATTGTGAATTTCGTTTATTCCAACTTCGCGAGTTCTGATATCGCGGCATTTTAAACCAAGATCTTTCATGCGTTCTAACGCTAATTCACGTAAATTTCCATGTTCTACCCCAGAACTAAAATTATTTTTATTAAAAACTGTGATTTATGTATGAATTCGTATAATACCTAACAAGAGGCATCGGGATATCGCGCTGTACGCGATATACTCGAGTCCAAGGAGGTATAAGAGATAAAATAGTTGCAATTAGATCAACTAAAGTTGATGGTGGATAACTTTTATATCTTCCAGTTTTCCACAACTCGTACAAACCTGTACCGCGAATTACCAAAGTCGGGTATATCTTCAAACCGTCGGCTCGGAAAGCTGGGTTTTCGAAGAATTCCTAATATAATTTTTTTTACAAATAAGAAATTTTTTATATACTTTAGTCATTGAGACTTTTATCTTGCAAAAGGTGGGGTAGTTATGATTTTAATACATGTACTCTAATAATAAATTCAAGTTTTCGACCTTGGGGAGAGGAGGCGCGAGCCGCCATCTTGGATTAAGGTGTAAGTTTTTTTTGTTTTTGGCCATTTTCTCGAAAACAGTGGCCCGTATCGTATTCTTACATTTTTCACATAGGATGAACTCTCAAAGAGTTAAAAAATAGTTATCCAGAATAACAATTTATGAAAGAAATTACTCAAAAAATAAACAATATTACATATTTAATACTAAATATACCAACGACCACATATATACTAGACAAAACATGCTCTATACGTCACCATTGTTTGTTAAGATCTCGGCTGGACGGAAAGAGACAACTAGAGATAGAGATATATAAAGTCTATTCTAAAGTTTATCGAGAGATGTCTCTACGGTCCATATAATGTATTTGTGACATTTTGCTCCTTTGTTTGGAAGTTGTGAAGTCGTTCGGGCCTCGATTTTATAACTTTAAATTCTGTCTGATTTCAAATTCTGTCAGAATTGGGTTTACCCCACTACAAATTCTACTGGTCCAGACCAGTAGAATTTGAAATCTATCCGGAGAAAGAATTGGGGAAATCTCAATTCTATCATTTCAAATTCTACTGGTCTGGAGCAGTAGAATTCGTTGTGGGAAAAACCCAATTCCAACAGAATTTGAAATCAGACAGAATTTAAGTTAAAGTTAAAAAATCGAGGGTCGCTTGTTCAAAGTTTTCTGGTTTCATTGTTCTCTATAAATCTGTCTTTTTCAAGTTTTGAAATAAAATGTACATAATTCTAAAAACTCTTATTAATTAAAAACAATTAATTAATACTACCATGAAAAATGTATTTCGGTCGAACTGTATTCATAACGATATCCTGGATCACGATCCATTAAATAATCATGGCATTCAATTGCTCAATTTTTTCTTTTTTTTTGGGTCTCGTGGCCGTGTGCTTGAATTTCTGGTCGCGAATCTGGGAAACCGGATTCGATTCCGACCGATGCCAAATATTTCGAATTTTAAATGGCACAAATTTGACCCCTGTGGTGTACTCTCCGCGCAAGCAATGAGTGCCCGTGAGGTGACGCCTGGTAAACGCCCGCACGGTACAAATATGTCATTATCATTACCGATATCTGCGTACAAGCAGATTGGCACACCCGGCAATGGGTAATATGCCGTGATGATATATTTATTTAATTTTAGACATTTATTTGAAAATCCGGATCCACCATGAAACAAAAATAAATTTAGAAATAGCTACAAATAGAATAATAAGCAAATATATAAAAACAACATTGTTTAAAAACCAATAGAATAAAATAAATAATTATATACAATTATTCTTTTTACCTTTTTTTAAATATCTGTTGAACTTTTTTTAAATACTAATAACAATTTGTTTCATGCATTTTATTATTGGTTTTCGTTAATAATAATTCAAATGTTTCAAATATAATACAGTTCGTTTTAATAATACAAGCAGAGACATCTAGCGAATACTCCGTGAGGGCACTTTACATATCTCTATCCTCTCTTTCTGTCCAGCCAAAAACAAAACAAATGCTATGAAATTATATCTAGCGTATTTGTGATCGTTGAAAGATACTATAAGGCGGTTTAAACATTTGAATTCAGTATGAAATTCTCCTTCACGTCATGCATTACTCGATTTTTGCCGATGAGTGATTTGCGAGTTACTAACAACTTAAACTTATATTAAATTCCTCTAAAATTTGAAACATTTGCAAATCGGCTTATTGCTCTATTTTCATCTAAAATTTCGACACGATTAAAGATAAAAACGAAAACCCAAAAAAAACTTTTTGCATCTCTAATCCAAGATGGCGGCTCGTGCTTCCCCTCCCCAGGGTCGAAAACACAACTACCCCACCTTTTGTAAGTCAACGGCCTTTTTGGTCTCCACTGACTGAACTAATGTTTTTTACTTACAATAAACTGAATTATGTCGCGTTCAAGATCAACATTCGGCAAATCTGGCATCATATGAGCCACAACTTTAAACCCACAATCTTTAGACATATTAAAACTCTCACAAACAGCTTTAACAGTATGTCCTCGATTTGTATCTCTCGCTATATCTTCATAAACAGATTGAACACCTATTTCTAAACGAGTACAACCGTAATTTAACATATCAGACAAATGTCGTTTTAGACAATAATCAGGACGAGTTTCAATAGTAATACCAATGCATTTAACATTAGATCTTTCGGAATACTTAACAGCTTCGGCTACGGAGTTACTCTTATGGCCGGACAAAGCATCGTGTAAGTTACGGATAAAATAATCTCTGTAGTCTTCTGGAAGGCACATAAAAGTACCTCCCATAACAATGAATTCGACTTTGTCTACACTGTGGCCTAATTGCTTAAGCTAAAAAATATAATTAATTATTGTTTATTAGTGTTAAAAGTTTAAAGCAGACCTGTTCTACGCGATGCCGTGTTTGTAAATAAGGATCGTATCTGGCTCTTATAGCACGCATAGAAGTTGGTTCATATCCAGTGTAGCTTTGAGTAGAATACTCAAAATCTGAATCCGGACCACCGGGACAATAAACACAAATGTTGCCCGTCATATTAATGTGAGGGCATCTATGTGGCTTGCACATTACAGCAACAACTGCAATCTGATGTAATATATTAATAAAATGCTATAATTTACTTTTTTTAAATCTAATATACTCCGCTGGCTGTTCTAATAGGTTTAGCTAGCAGTTTTGGAACTAAAATCTTTTTGTAGTTCAGCGGAACTGCTGCTATAATATCAACAAGTCTTGGTGATGATTTCAACCCATATTTAGATGTTATTTTATTTTTTAATGAGTTTAAATTAACATCTTTGTGGTCTTCATGTGCTCTAACAAGTAGCTGAATGATTTCAGCAATTGTTATTACTTTCCTTTCCTCAACTGACAGATGAGAAAATTCTGGAAAAATAATAACTTTAATATTATTTGTTAACGTCATTTAAAACTGCCATTACCATTTGCTTTTCCCATTTTTAATTACTATGAACACTATACAATGATAAATATATAATTTAAAACCTTAAAACTTATATCATTGCAAAATATTCGACTTAACCTATACTTTTTCTGCCTAACACGTTCTCTCGTCCACCTCTCGTCTATCACGTTTGACTTCCCCCCAACACCCAACACATCAAAAAATCTGACGTCGTGACGTCGCCAGCAAATGATTTCCCGCCAATTCGATGTTTAAAATAGCAATGAGCTTTAAGAAAAGTATCACTTTATAAACAAAATCTAATTTGTTGTTCCAATAAATATAAAAGTCTGTAATACGAAATTCTGGATTATATTTTATTGTTTTTACCGGTTTCAGGAGATTACGCCTTTGTTTACATGTACAAAAGTAGACTGAACTAATGGGTCGATTCTGTTCACATAATCTTACAGATCTGTAAAAATCTGACAAAGACGCATCCATTTTTGTTGATTAATATAAAATTATACATAAGAGTGGCAGGTTTCGTTGCGATTTTGTTCATTATTTACAAATTTACAGATCTGCAAAACTTACACATGTGAACAGAATCGACCCATAAGTAATAACTGTATCTGTACGGTAATATTATTACAATACATACTTGTCAATAACAGCCTACAAAATGAAAATAAAATAAAAGTATAATGCTGTCCATTAATAAATACAGATATCGTTAGTGCATCTTTCTTAACAGGATATGTTGAATAAAGCACTTAACTTGGATATTTGTCATATGTCAAAATAATTGTTCTGTTTATCATAGCCAGCATTCTGAAAGCAGCATTACTAAAAGAATTTCAAAAAATAATATTTCATAATATTGTTTTCATTTTCTGAAACCGATAAACTATTGAACAAACCACGGATGTTATGAATCATAACAAGCCTAGATGTCTTAAAATCCTCGCTGTACGAGCTTGTTTCAAATTATATACGAATTTTAAATATCAAATTTGAGAAGTTTTAGATCACATTTTAAAATATTTTTTCAAAAAAATCTATTGAGCTTCTAGTAAAGTATCACTTCCGGTTTATCAATTTCAACCTAAATATAATATGTTGTTTCCTTTCATATAAGAGTTTTAAATACCAAATTTGAAAACATGGTTTGTATTAGAATATATTTTTCACAAAAATCTGTTCAGAGCTTCAAGTAAAGTATCACTTCCGATTTATCAATTTTAACCTTAATATGTTGTTTCCCTTGATGTAAGAGTTTTAAATACAGTTTTCCATTAAAAACTGTTTTGAGCTAATCTAATCAACTTTTTATACGAATGCAGAAATCTTAAATACGGAAAATAGAAATTTTTGGAAGTTTAC
Organism: Harpalus rubripes; assembly: GCA_963082715.1. Taxonomy (NCBI): domain Eukaryota; kingdom Metazoa; phylum Arthropoda; class Insecta; order Coleoptera; family Carabidae; genus Harpalus; species Harpalus rubripes. The sequence continues at coordinate 39,126,753 of OY720454.1, forward strand.
TATAAATTATCGTGGAGGAAAAAATCCGTCACACACGGACAGTCAGACATACATCATAGTAAAAATGTGTTGTGGGGCCTAATTGGTGCTTATTTACTAAAAACGCACTATCGAATTTTTGCACCAAAAACATTACCTCCCTTATCTACGGTATGACGGGAGGTAAAAACTTTTTTGCACTTTTTAAACATCTGGCAACAATAAATAACGAAACCCTATATTTATTATGTATTATAAAAGTTTACATTCGTTAAAAATAAATTATATTGTTGAAAAAAAAAACTATTTATTTCTGTGTACACAACTGAAAAACTACTTATGTATTCCTTATCTGTTACTACATAGAAAATAATTTTAATAATACAAAATCCAATTATTTTATAACGTTGGTGTTCTCCTATACCAAAATCTAGCTCTGAAATCATCAGAACAAGTCAGAAAAGCAGCTTGTGTCGGTGAATGCGCTATCAGTCTAACAGGGCCGTTATGACCTAAAGACATTAGTTGTTTTCGGGATGCATTACGCGAATTCCATGCACATAAAGAGGTTGTAGCTTCGTCGGGGAATAAAACATAATCTTCAGTATGGTTGAAAACTGCTTGAGCTTCGTGTTCTTGTTTGCCGGTAGTCCCGGCACCAGTATAAGCGATTAAACAGCGACTTGTGGTCAATTCCCAAAGTTTTATTAAGGAATCTTTACCAGATGACAATAAATACTGAAAGAAATATCATAAAATATGTGAAATTTATCTGAATATTTGTATATACCTTTCCGTTTTTGGTAAAAGCAACGGAGCATACTTCTGCTCCATCATGCGCTTTTTGGAATGTGTTAATACAACGATTGGAAACTCCGTCCCAAAGTTTTATGGAACCGTCTTTGCTAGCAGTTGCAAATACTTTTCCGTCGTTAGACCATCTAAGAAATTATTTTCAGTAAATAAAGAAAATAAGATATTGCGAGTATGCGAGGAGTATGTGAATATAGGGTGATCGTCGAAAGCCAGTCGTCAAGAATATGTCGTTTATTTTGATACAAAAAAAAAAAAAAATGTTAATAACCACTGTAATTAGACAAACGGACTCATAATGATCATAGTAAGAATCTTGTATAACTTCCGGTTTTAGCGGAAATGGGTACAACCTTAAAACTAGCATAGAGAATCGGTATATATATATATATATATATATATATATATATATATATATATATATATATATATATATATATATATACCGTATGTCTATTTTAAAGTTGTACATAGGAGATTAACATGGGAAATCAGTTTTTTGCAATTTCCTACCCGCCTAATTATTTCAAGCAAAAACGCATCAAATAAAAGTTATAGGGCATAAAATTCTGCATCTAAATCAATGAACAGAATTACCTTTACATGCTTTGTAACGACAGAAATTAAATATGAAAATGTCGAAAATCACTTTAACTTATTTGACGTTTCTGACAATTTGAATCTGTCTCTAGTTTTATTGTCTGAAATTATTAGAAAATGAATATTTATACTAATGAAGAGAGTGATTTCATAATTGCTAAATTCGTGAAAAATTTGAAGACCGCTAATGTCTCTTCAAAAAATACACGTGAGCTGCGTAATTAGAATATAGGACGAGCAGGAAAACGTGCGTTACTAGAAGAGTGTCAGGAATAAGTGTAGTCCCCTTCTGTAGTACTAGATGTATTGGAAATGAATTGGGAGTACATCACAGCATCATACATAATTTTGTTACGCAGTTGAATTTTTAATAAATTCATATTATTTAAACAAAACTGTATTTTTTAACTTTATTTATTAGTCTAATATAATATTTCTCTTATTATCATAATTAACGATATTTTTCAAATCAAATTGTCAGAAACGTCAAATAAGCTAACTTACGTTGTGACAGATAAAACGTCATGGCTATCGATATTTTCAACGTAATTTTCATTTTCATATTTAATTATTGTCGTTATAAAACATGTAAAGGTAATTCTGTTTATTGAATTAGATGTAAACTTTTATTTGACGCGTTTTTGCTTAAAATAATTAGGCGAGTAGGAATTTGCAAAAAACTGATTTACATAAAATTGGCTTCACAACGATAGAAATTTCTCACTATTTGCATTGGTTTTATATTTGTTAAAAATGTAAGCCACTTCAACCATTTCTAAATGGCGACCACTTATCAAAAATTTATTAATAAAATTCCATACAAAATAAATTATAGCAAGCTATGAAACTATTACCTTAAAACAAAAGAAAAGTGAGGACACCTCTCAAAATAACCGAAATAAACTTGGTGCTGGACTTTTAATGATCACTCTGTATGTTATGTATATATTATAAATATAAAACATAATGGCATTGTGTGTGCGTTTGTGTATTACAATCGAGATTACAATAGGGTATTCTCTCATATTTTTTTATTTATTGTTCTTAAAGAATAGTTATATCTAAGAGCATCTGTGAAAACCCGAGTAAAAAATTCTTTTTAATTAGCGAGATATTAATTTTTAAAATTTGATTTTCATGTCACGTGATAGTGACTTACTAGTTGTAGAGTACCAGCGGTGTGCTGTCAGTGGTTCATGCGGCGTCTTATGACTTTCGAATATGGAGTAGGGATTTCAACTGATCTCCCATTGGAAGGTCATCTAGTACATCAGCAAAATTTAAATGCTTTATATCTTTTGTAACAATCAATTTATATTATTTTTTGTTTTTCCCTGTTGTTTACCTATCAACACTAATATTTTTAATAAATTTTTAATATTAGTAATTCTCAGAGAATACCCTATATTACTTACTTCATATTTATCACAGTAGAGGTGTGTTGATGCGATGGAATACTACAAACAAAACACTGTGCCGTATTAACATCATACAATCTCACAACTGGATGATTCGTTCCAACAATTAAATAATCCCCACCAGGATGAAACGATAAACATTTAATAGGTTCTGCGTCTGTTATAGTTTTAAACGCTTTTTTCACCGAGGCTTTCGATATATCAAACAACTTAATCGTATTATCTTTACTCCCAGAAACTAGTATCGGTTCTCTAGGGTGAAATTCTAAACAAGTTACTTCTTCCATGTGATCATAAAGAGTCCTTATAACTGGATGTCCGTGTGTTTCTCTTCCAGGGTCCATTTCATCTGGTGCTGATTTTGCCAACATACGGTCTACATCCAAGATTTTAATACTGGCGTCTACACTGCCAGTGGCAATAAGCTGGCCATCTTGGCTAAAACATCCAGCTCTGCAGTTACCCTTGTGGGATGTGACATAAGCTGTTTCGTATAAAGCGGGTTCGGGAGCGGGTATTTGTGGTTCGGTCTCGAATTCCAAGTCTGTATATAAATAAGGGTGTGAGATAATGGTGTATTTTGACTGTGTTTTTTATACCTAAACCAGGGCCTAATAAATTGTTTCCAATGCCATGGTTAATCGGCCGATCTTTTCTCTCTGGTTCATGATCCAAACCAGCTATCATAATATGTAATAATCTGTCGCTTGGAGGACACGGTGGATCAGCTTGAACAATGCTTGAAAGGTTGACAGCTAAACTTTGATGTCCATCATAAAATAGCTGACTGTATGACAAAATATTATTGTAATTTAAGTTTTAGGTTAGGATAGATGATAATTTCACCTTATTATAAGTCGATACAGCAAATCACGACTCTTTATTAAGTTCTTCGTATCTACTTCTGCCTCCTTCATTTTGTGGAGTATTTTTTTTGTTAGTTTTCAAATGTTTTTCGAGTGTATCTGTAAACAAAATAGCTTTTTGTTTATGAAATGTTGCCAACTTGCACAGGAAACAGTTGGTATTAGGCTCTACTGTTGATTAAAGTCCAGATTAAAATATGTACAGAAACCAGAAGTACTTAACTACAATTCACGCATTATTTTTAAATATTATGGAATATTTTTATGTTCTGTTCATAAAATATGTATCATATAAGTTATTATTGTAAATTTACTATATGAAAAATATATTATTAATAAATATTTTAAGAAATATAAAATATTTTTGCTTCTCTTATAAGATGAAAGTTTTGGAATTGGACGTTTAAGCCGTTCCAAAGTTCATGTCTATTGGGTTCAAGTTTAGATAGGACTATACGTAATCAAAAGGAGTTTGACTTAAGTGAGCGAAGAAACCGGGTGGAACTCTGTTAGATCCTTAGAAAATGTCCACGCTTAGACTATTTGGGGCTCTACGAAAAATTTCTCAAACAAATGTACAAATAGCTAAAGCAGGTAGGATTCTGATATAATTTGCAATATTTAAAGTGGATTGTATAATACTATCGCTAAGTCATTTATATGTTTTGCCCTTTGAACGGAGTATTTAAATCTTCTAAATTTTCAGCCCAAATTCGATTATATTCAGCTGGAACACAAGACAGAGTCCACACAAGAACGAGAATCGTCGACAATGTGTGCGTTATTACTTTGGACTCCCCAAATGTTAAGGTTTGCTATGTCAAATATGTCTCCATAAATAACTCATTCATAAAATAATCTTAAATTATTTTCTCATATAACAAACATAATTACAGACGACGATCGTTGTCACGTTAACGTTTCACCAAGTTTACACCGTAAAAGTAAAAGTAATACATTCCAAAGCACATATTACACTACACCTATCCTTGCTAATAATTTGTGTTGTACTGTCTGACCACACGTGTGACAGATCGACACAATGTAATTTACTTAAAACTTTGGAAGACCGGATTTCACCATTGCCGGTACTGAAACCTTCCTTAAATTGCATGCTTTGTTTACCTACGAAGTTATTGTTTGCTCGGGGTTATGTAGTCCGTTCACCGAATCGAGAGAATGTGGAACTAATAGACCTTTTCAATTTAAAGAGATAGAAGATATGCGCAATGGGGATCTGCGCATAGTAAGAACAATTGAAATCTATGACGTTTGTGTCTAAAAAAATTATGTAAAATGTGAGAAACATCTTTGACAACTTTAAAACACATCCCGAAAGAAGTTACAATAGTATCAAGTATAGTATATTAAAGAACGTGTTTTATAAGACATGTTTTTTTCGCTCGTTTTCTAATTGACAAGTGCGAAAGAAAGTCTTATAAAATGAGTTCTTTATACTATTTTTTATATTTTGCGCCTTCTACAATAACATTTACTTACTCAATTTGTCATTATATTTGTAACCATTTGTACATTTTCATGTAAATAATCTTCCCTAAATAAAAATAATAATCATAATTTCGACATTATATTATTAAAATGAATTGTCAATTAACTAAAAATAAATTAGGTAAAAATGGGTTAAAGAAACGTCATCTAGTACCAACCGTCTAAAACAAAAAATTGCCTATCGAAATGGTCATTACGATACGCAATTGCGTATTGTAATGACTTCATTATGAACGCAAAATATAAAAAAGCTTTTATTAGAACTAAAATGTCTAACGATGCAAATTTTCATCGAGTATAAAGGTATTTTAATGACTGCAATATTTTAGACGTTTTGCTTTTGTTGGGCTAACTGGCAGTTGTTTGCGCCATTTTACTTACTTTTTGTAGCGATAGAAAGAGATAGCCGTTAAATTGAAAAGGTCCATTCTTGAACAGAAACAAGTAATTCGAATGATTCGACTCCATCATCTTTTGACTAATAAAATGACTTATCTCTGTTCAAGATTTAGTTTCATATTGTTTCGTTTGGGCGAACGGACTAGTTTTTATTATACGGTGTATTTTCGTCCCATAGACCAACGTTACCGTAAATCTCATTACAAAATAAGTTTTTCAATAAATATGACTAATATGTATTAGCACTAATTCATCACTGAATTTAAATGGATTTTTAAATTGGGTAAAATGGCTTTTTATTCATGATGATTTGACCTTTTTTTGCACACCTTTGTATTTTTTGATTATTTTAAAATAAAGTTAGGTGTAATAGAACAGTTTGTATTCATATATTATAATTAACCTGCAAGCTAAAATGTGGCAAAGTAAAGTCGGTCTGCGAGACGGATGTCACCGTTAATGTTTTAACTATACACGTCACCATTGAATAGTTAAAGGATAATAATTTAGCGAAAAATTTAGGTCAACTCCCTCGGCCATGAAATCATGGAAGAAATGCAAGCTATTCTCCAAGATCTCGAAAACAACTCCTCAGTCCAAGCAGCTGTTTTAATATCCGGCAAACCCGGCTGCTTCATCGCTGGCGCCGACATTACTATGTTAGAAAAATGTAAAACTTACGACGATGCCGCTAATATTTCCAAAAATGGCCAAAAAATTCTCAGCAGAATCGAAAGTAGCAAAAAACCAGTAATTGCCGCTATTCAGGGTTCATGTTTAGGTGGAGGTTTAGAAGTAGCACTTGCCTGTCATTACCGTATTGCAGTTAAAGATGCTAAGACTGGTTTAGGATTACTGGAAGTCATGTTGGGTCTTCTACCAGGAGGTGGCGGCACTGTGAGACTACCTCGGGTTACTGCAGTTCCTAACGCCTTGGACATGATGTTAACAGGAAGAACGATTAAAGCTGATAGGGCAAAAAAATTGGGTATCGTTGATTTACTGGTAGATCCCTTAGGTCCAGGCCTCCAGCCTGCTGATGTCACAACGCAAAAATATTTAGAGCAAGTTGCAATTATGGTTGCTAAACAAATTGCCTCTGGACAACTTAAAATCGATAGAAGCAAAAAGAGCTTAATGGATAAAATTATGGCTTTTGCCTTGCAATATGACTTCGTTAAGAACAAGATCTTCGGTACAGCGAAAGCGCAAGTCATGAAAGCATCTGGAGGATTGTATCCGGCTCCCCTTAGAGTAAGTAAATGACGCATATTGTTTTTGCAATGGGCCCGTTTAACTTTTTTTGAATTTTTTTATGTTACGAAGAATTTAAAAATAGAAATTCCGTATTTTTTGTTTTCTTGAAATTATGCTTAATAACGCCTAAAATAATTATTAAAGTTTTGGCGCGAAAGTTGTGCCGTTAGCGTCACTCCGTCATAAATATAGAGAGAAGAGACATACGTTACCAGTAATATAATATACAAAAAAAGTTGCAAGAATAAAAATACAGATCAAAAATCTTTAGAGCTAATGTTAATAAATAAATGAGATAGTTATTATATCATTTCAAAATATACATTTGTTTGATTTACTTACATGAATAGGTATAGGAGTAGTGTTAAATAATAATTTATGAAAAACTTCCAAAGTACACATTATACATAAATAAAATAAGGTACGTAAAATTAATAATTTTTGCTCGTTTTCATAATCATGTTAATCGTTCGCTTTAATTAATGTGACTTTAAGACTTTCTTTAATATGATATTGAAGATTATTATACTCACCAAGTGCCATTATTATAATTAAAATAGTATTTAAACTATTTTCTATTTATAATTAAATACAACTATGACAATCTTGATTACAATAATCAAAGCATAGTTCATAATAAAAAGTAATCCAATATTTACATTCCTATTTACTAAATGATTACAACAATGATAAATATTGAGATTACAATATTTAAATAAATTATAATATAAATTTATTTAATAAGTATATTTTCTTTTGATCTTAATAAAAAATTATTCGGATCTATTAAATATGTGTACGTTAGAGTATGTGTAAAGCCAATCGCGAATTTATGAGCAAAATATGCATAGTCCACTGTATTGTGACATTTTCACAGGGAAACTGGTCGACTGTAATGATGCTGACGTCACAACATTGCGATCATTTTACGCTAAAAACTTTAATTACACTATTATAGGTATAAAAATACAAAGTATATAGCAATTTTTATTTCGTTTTAATATATATCATATTAAAATATATCATCACGGCATATTACCCATTGCTGGGTGTGCCAATCTGCTTGTACGCAGATATCGGTACTGTTGATGACATATTTGTACCGTGCGGGCGTTTCCCAGGCGTCACCTCACGGGCACTCAATGCTGGCGTGGAGAGTGCACCACAGGGGTCAATTTTGTGCCATTTAAAATTCGAAATATTTGGCGTCGTTTTCATTTATTTATATTCAAAATTCATATGCGATATATAATTTCTGAAAAATCATATCAATATTTATCTGCGTGAACTTTGTTCAAGTTTATTGTAATATGTATTCATAAAAATATTTTGCTAATTTTAGATCCTTGAGGTAGTCAGAACTGGCATTGACAAAGGACCCGACGCTGGTTTTGAAGCAGAAGCGAAAGGATTTGGCGAATTAGCGATGACGCCCCAATCGAAAGGCCTCTTTGGTTTATTCCGAGGTCAAACTGAATGCAAGAAAAACAGATTCGGCGTTCCTCAACGCAAAGTACAAACTGTCGCTGTATTGGGTGCCGGGCTTATGGGAGCCGGTATTGCTCATGTATCTGTAGATAAAGGCTACAATGTTATTCTGAAGGACACTAACGCCGCTGGTCTTTCAAGGGGTGTTGGTCAAATTCAAACTGGACTGAACGGTGCCGTTAAGAGGAAAAGAATGTCAGCCATTCAAAGAGATAAATATTTAGCTAATTTAGACGCCACCCTCAGTTACGACCGTTTCAGAAAAGCTGACATCGTTATCGAAGCCGTTTTTGAAGATATCAACATCAAACATAAAGTTATCAAGGAAATCGAAGCGGTTGCTCCCGAACATTGCATCATCGCATCGAATACTAGCGCCATTCCTATTAGCAAAATTGCTGCGGGGTCTTCTCGACCTGAAAAAGTAATCGGTATGCATTATTTCTCTCCTGTAGATAAGATGCAGCTATTGGAAATTATCACAACAGACAAGACTAGCAAGGACACCGCAGCAACAGCTGTTGATGTCGGTTTGAAACAAGGCAAAGTCGTAATCACAGTAGGTGATGGGCCTGGTTTCTACACTACAAGAATTTTGGCGACTATGTTGTCTGAAGCTATTAGACTGTTGCAAGAAGGAGTTGATCCTAAAGCTTTAGATTCATTGTCAAAGAAGTTTGGGTTCCCCGTTGGTGCAGCTACTTTGACTGACGAAGTCGGCTTGGATGTTGGTTCTCACATTGCTGTTGACCTTTCCAAAGTAAGTAAACTATACTCTATCCGTTTTAACTATAGACTAGATGGCGTGGGGAGCGCGGCCGTTTTTACATCTATTAAAAAAAATTAAATTATGGCGCCATTCCTGGATTAAAAAAATCTTTCTAATTGACATTTTTTCAGTAATTTTGTCTTGTATGTACATATCTATCTATTTTTATCCATAATAGTAACGAAGAGAACGATAACGAAACTACTAACTAAAAACTAAGAAAACGCGCACATGAAAACTATGTAATATGAAATATAACGCCAAAACACTATGAAAATTATATAAACGAAAAGAACAATATTATATTTAACAAACAGAACTGAACAGAAATTAATAATATGTAATAAATCGTGTATTATTGATTTTGTTGACTTTTATTTATTTTAAGTCAAACGTCAAAATAATTGATACTGTAACACGAGGGGGTCTTCTAAGCTGATGATTCCAAATACTTCTTGCTCCAACGATGATACACTGACTCTTAATGACTGGTGATAAGGAAGAAACACACAAACTCTAACGCTTTACACTTGACACTACGGACATGGACACTACATGTTATTTAAAAACTAAACTTTATTTACATGATTAAATATAACTATGGATTAAACTAAAAATACTCAACTAAGCAAGTACTAAACTGTTACATTTCGTAACCCAGCGGGCGGGCGTCGCCCCAAAACTAAAACACTACATCTAAAACTATTATAATTACCCCTTAACCTTAAAATTAATTTTAATAAAAACTAGATACGTATTTCGAGAACTAAGTTCTCATCATCAGTAATACAACAAGTGAAAAGTTAAACAGATTAGTCCAGATTACTCAACATGTCAACCATGCCAGAGGTCCTAACAACTCTGAAAAACAAGAGAGAACTGGGATTATATAGGGATGGGAGTCAAAGGTGAATGATTACCTATAAACTAAGATAATTTTCGTCCAATAATGTGTCATTAAATATTAAATCGTCCAATAAAATTTAACTTTGTAATAAATTGAAAAGTTTTGAGTTTGGTATGGGGCCGAGATCTGCGTTCATCAAATTATTTTTATATTTATTTATTATTAAACTCTCGTATGCATCTAAATATCTATCATTATTAATATGTTTTAAAAGTTTAATATTAGAATTGTTAACTTTGTGGTTATTAATGAACATATGTTGAGCTACGCTAGATTTTTCTGGATTACCGCTTTTTAGATGATAAAAATGTTCTTTAAACCGAGTGTCAATTTGTCTTTTAGTTTGACCGATGTAAACGTTATTACAATCATTACAACTAATTTTATAAATACCGGATTTTTTGTTAGTATCTATTTTATCTTTAGGATTACCTAATAACGATTTAATGGTATTATTTGATTTGTAAGTTACTGTTAAATTATGATTTTTAAAAATTTTGTTTAAACTTTTGGAAGCTTTATAGTACGGTAGTGTTATGTATTTATTATTATTTTTATTATTAGATGGCGTTAGCGTTGTAAAATTAGAAATGGATTGGCGATTTTTAAATTTATGAACTAATTTATCGATAGTTTTAACCGGGAAGCCGTTATACTTAGCTATTTCTTTAATAACTATATAACTGAACTAAACTATATTAAAGAAATAGCTAAGTATAACGGCTTCCCGGTTAAAACTATCGATAAATTAGTTCATAAATTTAAAAATCGCCAATCCATTTCTAATTTTACAACGCTAACGCCATCTAATAATAAAAATAATAATAAATACATAACACTACCGTACGATAAAGCTTCCAAAAGTTTAAACAAAATTTTTAAAAATCATAATTTAACAGTAACTTACAAATCAAATAATACCATTAAATCGTTATTAGGTACTAACAAAAAATCCGGTATTTATAAAATTAGTTGTAATGATTGTAATAACGTTTACATCGGTCAAACTAAAAGACAAATTGACACTCGGTTTAAAGAACATTTTTATCATCTAAAAAGCGGTAATCCAGAAAAATCTAGCGTAGCTCAACATATGTTCCTTAATAACCACAAAGTTAACAATTATAATATTAAACTTTTAAAATAGTGATAGATATTTAGATGCATACGAGAGTTTAATAATAAATAAATATAAAAATAATTTGATGAACGCAGATCTCGGCCCCATACCAAACTCAAAACTTTTCAATTTATTACAAAGTTAAATTTTATTGGACGATTTAATATTTAATGACTCATTATTGGACGAAAATGGACCTTTTACATCAAAAGAGAGAGATAGACAAAAATGACATATATGTAGTGCGCAGTAGGTTGTTTGCGCTTTGAGGAGACCAGTTACATTTCAAATAAAATTACAAATGGCGGAAAGTAAAAACTCTGGCAAAAACTTAAATTTCTTAAATAAATTCACACAAAGCATTTGTAATGGATATTTTAAAACAAGAGGAAGAGGAGATGGTATCAGAAAAAGTGATTTTTTGATCCACAAGATGCGAAATAAACACCACATAAAGTGACAGATAATTGCGTAGTTGCCAGTTTGATATTAGGAAAGTAATAAACAAGAATAAAATTGTTGTTTTTTCTTTTAAATATATTTTTTTCATTATTAATTATTTCTTTACAGTTAAAGACAAAATTATTTAAGTTTTTGTGTTGTTTAAATAATTTTTTATCGAAAATAAATGCTTATTCTTTTAATCATTTTACTTGACAACATGGTGCCTCCTCATCTCTAATTTCACTGTGGCGTGTGGCGCATTGAAAAATGACGTCAGGGTGCAATAAAAATGTAAAAGGTCCATTATCTTAGTTTATAGGTAATCATTCACCTGTGACTCCCATCCCTATATAATCCCAGTTCTCTCCCTTGTTTTTCAGAGTTGTTAGGACCTCTGGCATGGTTGACATGTTGAGTAATCTTGACTACTCTGTTTAACTTTTCACTTGTTGTATTACTGATGATGAGAACTTAGTTCTCGAAATACGTATCTAGTTTTTATTAAAATTAATTTTAAGGTTAAGGGGTAATTATAATAGTTTTAGTTAAATTTAACCTTAGACTCCATCTATTATTAATTTTTAAAACACTACATGTTTCGGCAAAACAAAACACGTTTTCACGACTCGACGAATTAATCTCGACTCTTCTACATGTTTATCCCATGACTTACTAAACTCAACACGCTATCTTCAGGACAGGATTATCTTAGGGGTACGGGGTGCATAGGCTATGGCATTACAAAGTCACGCACGTATACATAATAATTTCTAGACTCATGATAAACAAATAAATGTCGTGAGTATCATAATACAAAATGAATTTCTAAACTGAATTTTAACATTTATAACTTAAACAGATAAACCCTCGTCTTATTACAATACAGTTGTCAAGCAAATTTAAATTTCGCGTCAATTATTTTACTGTGTAAACTCGGTTCACGTTTTAACGTCTGAGAGCTAGAATCTTAGGCCCTATCTCACCCAACGCTCTATAGTTAAAACGGATAGAGTATATAAAGATTTAATAACAATATTAAATATTTAATCTTTGATCTCGCCCTACTAGGTCTTCGGTGAGCGATTTGGAGGAGGCGATTTGGAAGTGATGAAAGCCATTGTTCAAGCTGGATGTCTTGGTAGAAAGTCTGGCAAAGGTATCTATTTATACGAAAAGAAGAGCAAGAGCCGTGAAGTGAATCCTGAGGCTATTGATATAATCAAGAGATACTCTTTGGAACCAAGAGGAGCTTTCAGTGATGAAGACAAACAATTGAGATTGGTTTCCAGATTCGTAAACGACGCTGTGCTTTGTCTAGAAGAGAAGATCTTGGCCAACCCTCTAGAAGGGGATGTTGGCGCAGTATTCGGTCTTGGATTCCCTCCATTCACCGGTACGAAACATTTCTCCAAATTTTAGAAATATGTAATCACAAAATTATTGTTCTGTAGGTGGTCCCTTCCGCTGGGTGGATGCCTACGGTGCTGGCAACCTCGTCAACAAGATGGAGCAATACTATAACCTGTACGGTGCTCCCTTCAAGCCAGCCCAAACCCTTCTGGACATGGCCAAAGACCCCAGCAGAAAGTTTTATACTAAGTAAAGTCACAGTAATCATCACTTTCGTGCCTTGCAGTCGCTCCTTCGATCCCGTCGTTTAGAAAACGAAATTTGATCATCAAGAATTCAAAATCGAAATTGCGAAATCATATTTTTTTAACATATACAATCAATTTACATGTTTAGTTCATACGGAACCTTTACTTTTAGTTTGTTCTTTGTTATATTATTTGTAAACCTTTTACAGGTTTATGTGTAAATAAATACTTATAGATAGCGGTTGGTGTTTAATATTCAGTGTTGTAACAGATCAGTTCATAAAGGATCTAGATCAAGATCTTTACAATTAATATGTTCTAGATCAGATCATAGGTTAATTTCTGCGATCAGATTTTTTTTCAGATCAGATCAGGAATTTGGGATGTGTTTTTATTAGATCATGAAAAAGATCAGTAACGATTTTCAAATGCTTTTTTTCTTATTAATTAAATAAGAATGCAAAATAGCTATTTGTGAATTAAGAGCGCAAAATGGGACATTGTCGATTGAGAGGTTGTTGCCGCGCGACGAAGGAGCGAGGCATTCTCTCGAAATCGACAATGTCCATTTGCGCTCGAAACACACAAGATTTTTTCTACAGTCGCCACAATGGGGTCCTCCACCATAACAAAAATTTATTTTTTATTTATTTTTACTTATCGGTATTTTCCATTCTTCTTGAGCTATTGCTTCAATCTAATCTAAGCATTTTATACTTTCGTTTTTGTAAATGAATGCCCTATTTTATTTTCACAGCAGTGCGGAATTTTATTTGGTTATGTAACATACCGACAGAACAGTTATATGTCAGATTGACTTGTTAAGTGGGTAATGTTTAACTACAGTGTCATTAATTCCTGATAAAACGTTTCCATTAAGAATGTAGCCAAGTAACATTTCTCAACATTGTATAGTTAGAAATTTGAGGAGCGAGCGTTTTTTCTACTTTGTCGCTCTAGAGCGGCAAAGTGACATTTTGCGTTGACAAAAAGAGCGCAAATGGCTACTTTGTATATAGACTGTAGAAAAAGTAAATTAATTACAAAGGATATACCTAGCCGTATGTTTTACACATGGGAAGAAAATTATTCACCGGTTTCAGGACATTAATCCATTGTTTACATGTAAAAAATTAGGCTGGTAACTAAGTAATAACTGTATCTTTATGGTAATATTATTACCATACTGACTTGTCAACAACGGTCTACAAAATGAAAATAAAATAAAATGAAAGTATAATGCTCTTCATTAATACATACAGATAACGTTAGTGTATCGTTCTAAATACGGTTTACTTTATACTAAAATAATAAACATGAGGTATGAAGCACATATTTTGAATATTTGTCATATTGACATATGTCAAAAAAATTGTTCTGTTAACCATAGCATTCTGAAAGTAGCATTAATGAAAGAATTTCAAAAAATAATATTTACTAATATAGTTTTCATTTTCTGAAACCGATAAACTATTGAACAAACCTCGGATGTTATGAATCATAACAAGCCTTAGATGTCTTAAAATCCTCGCTCTATGTGATAGGATTTCAAAATGACATCTGCGGCAGTTATGATGTACATAACATTCCTAGGTATGGAATTAATAAAGCAGTCAATATTACAATTTTATTCTCGCCGACGTTTCGACTATATAATGGTCTTCTTCAGGGCTAGAATGGTCCAGTTGAAGGAAAATGTACACATGTGGATAAGCGTAGATACATAAAAGACGGACATTTAAAAATATAAATAAATAAATAGTTAAAAATCACAGATCACAGAGTGAAAATCGTCATTTAATAAAAAACTTCTCCTTGATGACTAAAATGACCATTTAAAAAAAAGATTGTATTTTGCAAAGTTTATTTTAGTCATCCAGGGGAAGTTTTTTATTAAATGGCGATTTTCACTCTGTGATATGTGATTTTTAACTATTTATTTATTTATTTATATTTTTAAATGTCCGTCTTTTATGTATCTACGCTTATCCACATGTGTATATTTTCCTTCAACTGGACCATTCTAGCCCTGAAGAAGACCATTGTATAGTCAAAACGTCGGCGAGAATAAAATTATAATATTGACTGCTAGTCCGAAACTTTATTAATTCCATACCTAACGCAGTCGAACATCGTGTTTTGGATTCCTAGGTATGTTAATAGCTAATACATACCTAGTTTTATTAATACTGAATTAACTAATAAAGTAGAAACAGAAATAAAAATAATTATTTTACACATTAGAATTGTTGAAAATTAATAAATTAAGACAGGCCATATCAATAGGCAGACCATCATGATATACCATTGAATGTTTAAGTGAGTTAAATAAATTACAACCTACTTGTATTTAATTTGTTCTTGAATTTTCTGGTTTCAAAATTTTGTATTTATTTTCTCATTTGACATGGCTTAAACTGTTTCCCTTATAATTCCGTATATTTGATTTTTTTAAGATCATAGATTATAGTTTTTAGATCTAGATCCAGATCAAGATCTGAATATATAAAAGGATCTAGATCAGATCAAAAACCATATTAAATGAACTAGATAACTGTTAATATTTAAGATGAAATTCTTGTGTCCGATGCCATGTGCGTTTAAATTGGAGTGTGCGCAAAGCGTCGTGTAGCGTCGGAGCGCGTCGTGTGAGAATAGTTGTGCGAGGGCAGGGAGGGAAGGAGGCGTCGCGACGTCGCGGCCGGCAACGTCGCAGCTTGGTGGGCAGTAGAGCGCCGCCACCGGGCGAGATGGCGAGCTGATATTTATACCCTCTAGGTGCTGTGCATAGACATAGAGGATATAACGTGGTAACGGGCACGGACAGTGTGCGTCGGGATCTTGGGGAGTGCGTGTGCGCGTGCGATGTCCACGTCGACGATAAGGGCGATCAGGGCGACAACGAAGACGAAGACTAGCACGACGGCTAGTACCGGGGAGAGATGATCGTGCAGTGAAGTGTGTATAAATAGCGGACATGCAGCAGGCGGACGTGGCGGAGCTGGCGTCCCCCGCCAGCACGGGCGCCACTGGCACGGCAAGCGGGGCCCGCGCGCACGTCAACGGTGGCCGCTTCGACTTCGACGATGGTGGCACGTACTGCGGCGGCTGGGAGGACGGCAAGGCTCACGGCCACGGTGTCTGCACTGGACCCAAGGGCCAGGGTGCTTACTCCGGCTCTTGGCACTACGGCTTCGAGGTCTCCGGCGTCTACACGTGGCCAAGGTACACATGTTCAACATGACATACTGCCCCCAATTCACACATATACTCATCACAACAGTATGCACCGCATTGTCTCTACCATTCATTCAACATGCGTTTTGTTATTTATTATTAGTAAAGTGTTAGGGAATAGTCATAACAATTATATATTTACATTATGAATCCAATTAATTTCATACGGGTAAATTATTATTAAACTAAAAGTCCGAGAACTTCAAATACATAGGTACTGTGTAATAATAGTAGTGTAACAATGTTCTTGCAACTTTTTATAAAAACAAATAAAACTAATTTAATTTGTGATTTAAAAAAAATATTGCATTACATTATGAAAGTTACGTTTTCGTGATTTCTTTTTATTGAATCTTATCTCTACCATACGTTTTCTCCAACAGTATGTTCTTAGTAATAATGCATATCAATACTTCTACGTAATGTGTTATTAATACACTACAAATACAAATTCTTTTCCAACTAATAACTGCTCCAAATAGTAACAATTTTTCATTTCAACTGGTACTATAAATAAATATTACTATAGAACCCTTACGCGTTATAAGTAATAAGAATAAAAGTTTTTTTAAACGATAAAAAAATATATTGCAGTACTGGCAAAGCAGTCGAGTGGATATAAATATTCTGATTGTACATAGGTATTGTCTTTTAGCTGCGCTTAAATGTATCACGCAAGTTAATTTAGTGTTTAAAAGCGAATAAAATTTTATTACACCATTTTCCAAATATAAAAATATCTACTGCTATTCTCCGTAAAATAATGGTATTTAATTATTACAAACAAATAAATAATTGTGAATACACATATTTCCGGCATATTACCATATATTTTAAATATTATTGTTATTGAAAGATATAAAATACCAAATCATTTGACATTTACAAAAACAAAGCAGTTTAACATGAATTTTTACGGTTCAAATTTGATTATCATGTGTTGAGGATATTTACCCTGATGGGTAACATAAGATTATGTTTATGTTTCTATAACAACACAATAAAATAATTATAAAATAATTAGGTGAAAAATTAGACCTTGAGTCTATTGTATTTTGGGTGCTGTACCTGTGCCAAATTAGTCAGACTAGTTCGCAACACGTTTGTATGATATCGTAATCGACTCGATTTCAGGAATTTTATCAAATTTACCACAAGCGAAGGAGATATTAATGCCATGATGACAGTCTAAATGTCACAATTATTATTTCGTAACTGGCAGCGTATTAATTGTATTGTGCAATAATACAATCAGTTAATTCATGACTAACAGACTCAGTGAAGAACTGATCATCAAATTTTCAGAAAAATGCCACTTTATATTACTTGTCCCGAAAATTCTTATATTACTTAATAATATAATAATATATAATGTAAAAACATTTTAAGTTGTTACAAATCAACGAAATACATATTTTTACCTTTTCTGTTTTAATTTGTTATATTTCAAGCGCTATTTCTGCAATTATATTGTTAGATAGTCATAGTGTACGAACCACGACTAAAAAGTTAACTAGGTTTAATTTCAGAGACACACATTCCACACATCAAATCCAGTCAGTAAATAACACTTTCCGGACTATAGCAGTGCAGTGGCGGCTATTCGGGTGAAGGTGAAGAGCAACTTCACCTGTTATTTCAGAAAGCAAAACATTTTTTAAAATTATTTTCAACACATTAAATTTTTCATATTATGTACTAAGCTTGAAAAATATTTTAAATTTAATAAACAAATTATATATTAAAAATTATAATAACTGATCATCCGCAACCCGCATCATATAAAAAGCAATTCAAATTTCGAATAAACGCTTTAAAGTTGCGCGCGCAGCTAGCGTTTACTGGCTAGATATATTGGTTGCCATGACAACGACGTTTCCCCTACCACGTATAGAAGCGAATGGTTAATATCACATCTTGAGCTCTGCACTACTATACTTCACCGTCGCATTGAAATTGATGCATTATTTTGCTACGCTGTTAATAAAACAATTTGAATAGTTTATTATTATTATTTTCACTTATTTGGAAGGTAATGCTAATATATTTTTAAGTGAAAATAAAATTACATTTATATAAGAACAGTTTCACCAAGTATCGCAATTATTGTACTTTATAGATTGTACAAATCTGCAAAATGATTTTAAACCTATGCATTTTATTGGAGACACCGTTCTCCAGATGGACAGACTACAACTCCAATACTAAATTTAAATAAACAAATGTTAAAATTGCCAATACA
The DNA here is from genome assembly GCA_963082715.1 of Harpalus rubripes. NCBI lineage: Eukaryota > Metazoa > Arthropoda > Insecta > Coleoptera > Carabidae > Harpalus > Harpalus rubripes. The sequence goes on from OY720454.1 coordinate 39,145,399, forward strand.
AACCCTCCCCCCCCCCCCCTATCTTTTCATAAATATTTCTTCACCTAATTTTCACCTCACGAGCCGCCACTGGACATTGTAATTAGTAATATAAGTTTATTAATATGAAAAATTTATTTAAATAGTTTCAAATATTATATATTTTTTTTCCGTATTCTCTGCAAAATTATTTATGGCTATCATTTAAACGGTCAGCATAATAATTGTGTGTACTACATCAATTGACTTATCAGTGTCAAACGATGAATGAAAACATGAAAATGATTTAAGAAATTTAAAAAAAAGTGTTGGATAAAACGTATTACACTCGTGTGGCATGTATATTAATCACTAAAGAAAATTAGCCACGTAGCCCGTGACTAATATTGGGTGGGTGGAAGAACAGCCTATGGCTGAACCCCGCCATTGACATAGCAGTCAATAAAGTTTATTATTATTGTTATTATTATTATTATTATTAATATTATTATTATTATTACTATTATTATTATTATTATTATTATTATTATTATTATTATTATTATTATTATTATTATTATTATTATTATTATTATTAATATTATTATTATTATTATTATTAGTAATATGATACATTCCACACACAATAAATAACTATTACTTTCCTGCGATTTATAATTAATTAATTATTTGTTCTCATGTTCATTTGTTTTAAACCGCAAAAATAAAACATATTAAATTTATGGATTAAAAACATTAGTTATGATAATGAAACAAATGAAACTATCAATTTATTATTATCAAATATTTGTTTGAAAGTTGATTTTATTGATTTTCATTCATTTGTATTTTTAATTTACTCAGCAATGAAATATTTTTCAAATTTAGTTTTGAATATGACATTTTCTACTTTCTATTATGACGTCCATGTAAAATGTTTAAGACGGGCGCGTTGTTTGGGACACCTTCATAATTTTCATATTTTTATCATTCACCTTTGTTGTTACTTACGGTATGTTCCAAAAATAAAATTATAACCAAAACCTTGGTTTCGGTTGCAGGCTGGTTCTAGCCACGTGGCTATTATTATTGAAACAGTTCGATGTTCGGTTACTTTCGCGATAAACCTAAAATGTTCTGTCAAAACATTTCGTCTATAGTCTTTCAAAATCCTAAATTATGAAGAGGAAAATTAAAATACGTGGAATACAATGTAGCAGAGTAATGAAATCCATAAATACATGATCACCAGAAAAAAATACTTACAGCAGACTTAGATGTTCTCTTATTGCCTTATTCTTATTACATTTTCCCATATGTTTTTATTATTTTAGTTTTTCGTTATATTAAATTTCTTTATATTTTTAAAATCCCTATCAATAAACGAATAATGCATTTTTTAAATGAAATTTTATATTCATATTATGCTGTCTTACCAAATATCATAATCTATATGGTTTTCGAGTAATCTACCGTACTGGTATTAGAAACTTGTAATATTAATACGTAGCAAGAATTATAAATAAACATTTCAACAAAACTTAAAGGTAAATATAATCATTCAAAACATTCAAAGTATGAAATCAAAAATGCTTTATAAGCACGAATTGTAATAAACACACGCACAATTTCCTTCATATTTCAATATAAACATAAACAAATAGATAGTATATAATCCGCTCGAAATGAATACTTAGTATAGTGGTATGCGACAATAATGGTCAAGCCTCACTTAGTATTATGGAGTCTGGTGGCTCTCAGTTGCTTCCTGATCCTGGCGCAAGCTAAACCAGCTGGAGAGCCAGATGGAGTTGACGAGAAAACAACTCCAGAACCAGAAGTAAGCACTGAGGGTACAACTGAAGCAAGCACATTACCACCAGACGAAATCACAACTGAAACAACCCCAGTACCAGACACCGAAGATGAGGAGCCAGATGAAGATACTGAAGATGGAGAGCCAGATGAAGATACTGAAGATGGAGAGCCAGATGAAGATGACGAGGAAACAACTCCAGCACCAGAAGTAAGCACTGAGGGTACAACCGAAGCAAGCACATTACCACCTGACGAAATCACAACTCCTGAAACAACCCCAGTACCAGACACCGAAGATGAAGAGCCAGATGAAGATACTGAAGATGGAGAGCCAGATGAAGATACTGAAGATGGAGAGCCAGATGAAGATGACGAGGAAACAACTCCAACACCAGAAGTAAGCACTGAGGGTACAACCGAAGCAAGCACATTACCACCAGACGAAATCACAACTGAAACAACCCCAGTACCAGACACCGAAGGTGAGGAGCCAGATGGAGATGACGAGGAAACAACTCCAGCAGAAGTAAGCACTGAGGGTACTACCGAAGCAAGCACATTACCACCAGACGAAATCACAACTCCTGAAACAACTCCAGTACCAGACACCGAAGATGAGGAGCCAGATGAAGATACTGAAGATGGAGAGCCAGATGAAGATGAAGAGGAAACAACTCCAGCACCAGAAGTAAGCACTGAGGGTACAACCGAAGCAAGCACATTACCACCAGACGAAATCACAACTGAAACAACCCCAGTACCAGACACCGAAGGTGAGGAGCCAGATGGAGATGACGAGGAAACAACTCCAGCACCAGAAGTAAGCACTGAGGGTACTACCGAAGCAAGCACATTACCACCAGACGAAATCACAACTCCTGAAACAACTCCAGTACCAGACACCGAAGGTGAGGAGCCAGATGAAGATACTGAAGATGGAGAGCCAGATGAAGATGACGAGGAAACAACTCCAGCACCAGAAGTAAGCACTGAGGGTACAACCGAAGCAAGCACATTACCACCAGACGAAATCACAACTGAAACAACCCCAGTACCAGACACCGAAGGTGAGGAGCCAGATGAAGATGACGAGGAAACAACTCCAGCACCAGAAGTAAGCACTGAGGGTATAACTGAAGCAAGCACATTACCACTAGATGAAATCACAACTGAAACAACCCCAATACCAGACACCGAAGGTGAGGAGCCAGATGGAGATGACGAGGAAACAACTCCAGAACCAGAAGTAAGCACTGAGGGTACAACCGAAGCAAGCACATTACCACCAGACGAAATCACAACTCCTGAAACAACCCCAGTACCAGACACCGAAGATGAGGAGCCAGATGAAGATGGAGAGCCAGATGAAGATGGAGAGCCAGATGGAGAAGACGAGGAAACAACTCCAGCACCAGAAGTAAGCACTGAGGGTACAACCGAAGCAAGCACATTACCACCAGACGAAATCACAACTCCTGAAACAACTCCAGTACCAGACACCGAAGATGAGGAGCCAGATGAAGACAATGAAGATGGAGAGCCAGATGGAGATGACGAGGAAACAACACCAGCACCAGAAGTAAGCACATTACCACCAAGCGAATTCACAAATCCTGAAACAACCCTAACACCAGAAATAAGCACTGAGGGTACAACTGAAGCAAGCACATTACCACCAACTGAAATCATAACTCTTGAACCAACTCCAGCACCAGACATAGCATGTGTGTGTCCCTGCGAATGTGATTGTTTTGGAGCACGACCCCTTATACGTCGCAAACCAATCATATGTGAATGCGCTCAGCTAATTGATGAGAATTAAGTTTTTCGACGGTTGTTAAATCTTTAAATTAATTTTGTTTATTATCTGTACACTTTTTTATCCTGTACTAGAATGTCACTATTCTATTCACACAAAAAATATTTATTATTATTGCCCTATAATAATTCGAATAATTTAATAAATAAAATAGATAAAATGTTACACAATAGTTTTTTTATTATACCTGCATCATAATCACTGATTAGCGTACTAAAAACCGTTCATAATCTCAAGATTAAGACACGCCAGTGCTTTAAAGTCGCCAAGGAACAACAAACGTAATCAATTTGTTTATTTATAATTTTCAATGAAAATAGAAAACACCTTCTGATTTAGTTCAATTATTTATATATGATAAATTTTAATTCATTTATTGTAACCTTTATATTTATGTTTTTTATTTGTGATTGAGTCGGGGTCCTCGGCCATAACGTTAAAAAAATAATACAGGGACTGAGCTGGAACATTTTGTCTGTACTGATGCTGCCATTTATATTCACGTTTTTTCGTGGATAAATACAGCTTAGAAAATGAAGGGGTACCCCTTGCGATTTTTTCAGTTTTTAGACTTTTCCTTCTGGAGATTGTAATAGTTGTTCAAACATTATGAAAATTGGTATGCCTATGTAATCTTGCTCGTAGAATCTAATGGTGATATCGCTAGGGGTGTATAAATTACCGTCTTTCAGTTTTTAGACTTTTCGTGCATAGATGTTACTTTCAGGTAGCATCTATGCACCCCTAAAAAAATTTTAATCGTACATAGCTGCTAGTTTCAAACATCTATGCACAAAAAAAATTAATCTTGCATAGATGCTACTTTCAGGTAGCATCTATGCACCTCTAAAATAATTTTTAATCGTGCATAGATGCTTCTTTCAGGTAGCATCTATGCAACCCAAAAAAAATAATTTAATCGTGCATAGATGATATTTTCAGGTAGCATCTATGCACCCAAAAAAAAATTTAATCGTATATAGATGCTACTTTCAGGTAGCATCTATGCACCCAAAAAAAAAAATTAATCGTGCATGGATGTAACTTTCAGGTAGCATCTATGCACCCAAAAAAATTTTAATCGTGCATAGATGCTACTTTCAGGTGGCATCTATGCACCCCAAAGAAAATTTTTGATCGTAGATAGAATCTAATGGTGATATCGCAAGGGGTGTATAAATGACCGTTTTTTAAATATGGCCCAAAAATGGAAAACTGAAAAAATCGCAAGGTACAGGGAGCACAAGTTCGCAATCTTGAAGCCGTGCGGGGAATGGTCCACCATCTTGCAATGGTCCATTTTTGATTAGTTATATGCTTTTGGCTTGCGTCGACGTGTAATATTTCGAATGTGTTCTTTAAACTTTTGTGTTTAAATACCTTTTTTAACCATATTTAGTAAATTTTAATAATAAATACGACAGTTTACTATGTATTAAATTGCAGAAATGGACCAGTGCAATATGGCCGATGCTGCATTCTCCTTCCGTCACTAGGCATCAAGGTCATTGCCTACGAACTATGCTTCACGCTCCCTCTGTATACATTCTTAACTCTATGTCATCGCCACTCTGACGACTAGACTCTGCTTCGCCCTAGCTTCCTTCACACTGAAGTTGTCTTTAGTGACTTTAAAAGTGTTTAGATTTAGTTTTGACGCGTTATTCAAATAAAGTATGTTTAATTTTTCGGTTAAAATGTATCCATAAATATTTGCATTGCAGTCCTATTGGTTCGAAATGCAGTGAAGTTATCTGCAAGTATTTTCAGAGTAGGCGCAGAAATAGTTATTTATGTACCTAGGACAAAAAATTGCATATTATAGCCTCCCTTGTTTGCTTTACCTCGGTTTCGTTTCGGTAAGCAAACTCAAGCTCTACTATAATATGCATTTTTCGCCGAGGTGCATATTACATTTTATGTCTACCTTACTAATAATAGATCTAAAAGGGTAGAACATACAATTACATTAATTATTAAATCATAGTAGGCTTTGCGGACGAAAAGTGATGGCTTACCGTAGGAAAAACCTTCAGAAAAGTGTCATTTTTCATTCGAAAATAAGTTCGTAAAATTTCACTTTTCGTACAAGTAGACAGAAAAAATATTTTCTGAACGATCGGTTTTTTTTTATGTTTACCGATAGTGTTCCCAAGGCTGTACGTTTTATTTACAAATTACTGAACGATAAGTGATGTGAATCATATCGGTAAATGATATGCATCACTTACCGTTCAGGAGGCGAGACGGTAAGTAAATAAAAACAAAGATCAAAGCTTACTTTAAAAATGACAACTAATTTTTTTTAATATGTCAAAATAGTTTTCAAATCTTATTTTTTTATATTTTGTGCGTTGATCCTGTAAAAATGTTATAAGCATCATGGACGTTAAGGAATTGCAGAACTCAGATAAAATTGGGGCTTGCGCTTCGACTTCGCCCAAGCCCCAAACATTGTCAAAAATTTTGTTCATATTTAAACTCAACGCCTGCTCAAAATGTTGTGCAGATACGAATAAATAAATCATAGTAACTATATGATGTTCTGGAAACATCTTGTTTATTTTTACTTTAGTCCCCCAGGGATTTTTTTTTCATATTTAATCCCTCTGGGACTGAATTTGAACTTTAGTCCCTGAAATGAGTGATTAGAATCGCTCTTTAGTGTCGGGAGTGCGAAAAATAATTTAGATACCTAACCTACTTTAAAACAAAAGAATAAAAAATGAATCAACAACACAAAAGTAACCTGAAATAGACATTTTTTACCTCAGTATTTTTATTTTCTTGTGAAATTGATGGGTACTGTGGAATACAATTTACAGAATTCACAATAATTCTGATTCGTCGATATCACCTTGCATTGTAGCTCAAAGAGCACATTTTGAATACTTATTATTAGAAATACAATAAATATATTGAATGTTTTCATATTTTGATTAATTTTTATTTGTTGCTATTTATAACACTTTGATCTCTTGTAATTTTGTAATCAAAAGGAATAGGACCAACGTTCAAATGACATTTTTTACTTAAAATGATCTCAAGAATACACTATTAATTTTTTTACACCAGTCCTGGTACAGCCTGTATTGTAATATGTATTTTGTTTTGGCAATAGTAGTTATTGTTTAAATTGCCCAATAGCCAATATAATTCTGTTCTATAAATAAAAGTGTTAAAATGATATTTCATAGTACTTATGAATAAATGAAAAAATTATATTCATTGCCATGCTACGCAAAGAATAATTACGTGTTGTATCAGATATCACACATGCGGCAAAATGACAGGAGAATTTCATTAAAAAATTCATAAGTTCATACGTTCGGCGCTTGTAACTAATTCAGAAAGTACTCAAAATTAAAGTTTAAATGTTGATCATAATCTGAGGTTAACATGGTCGTAACTGAAATTGGACCAGAATTTTTATCACACTACCAGAGTTGCGCCATTTACATGGCGATAAGCATCCAAAAGTATGTTCATTTTTAATGAAACAAATTTAGTTTTGTTATTTTTGGGTAAATAACATTAAAAAATAGAAAAACACGTAAGCGGCATAAATGATATCAAGATGCCTATGGAATGAGTGCAGTGTTTTGTTTTGAGAAACAGACAAGTATTCTGTGAAACCATGTGTCACGGCACAGCCTTCTTCGATAAGTTTACGCTACGTGCAGTGGTATTTTTAACACATTAAACATCAATGAAAATACGCACTATATACATACTTTCCCATATTTGAACATTGAGTCAAACACGCTCCATAAAATAGTATAGTTATTGAAAAACAATGATTCGTATTGTAAATATAAGTACAGTATGCGTAATTGAGCAGTAGGCGAGTTACACAAAGTACAAATATTACAAATGGACATTGTAATACACATGTTTTTCATACTTTTATTTCCTATTTCACATTAATTATTATTGAAAGAAATATTGAAATATCAAGTTTGGTAACAACCACAGTCGGACTTCAGAGATAAAAAAATACCCAAAAACAGTTGTGTACAAAATTGTTCATTGGAAAACTGTATATGACAAAAAAAGTGTTAAAAAATTCATTTTGTAAACGCGAAATAGGAATATGATATTAAAACATAAGATACAGAAGGCAACGTATTCCAGCACAAGTTACAAATTCGCTCACGAGCGCGCAGCAGCGAGTGGGCGAACGAACGCGTGTTTTTGGTAGAATTATTATATTGGTGACAGTGATTTGTGTTTTTTATTCTGCCTGTTGCCTTGATATTTATGCCCAAATTTGACAAGTTACATTTCGATTTTTCTGTCAGTGTCGACTGTTTTTACGGGATAAAAATTGTAACGAACCATTAAAAATTTTACGAGTGTTTATGAATATGGGCATTAGCGTATTTATTGCAGTCATTCAAAACACAAATAACAAAATATCACCAAAAATCGTTTAAGAATAAATCTCCTTGTAACATCAATATGCAAGCTAGAATATAACATTCTAATTCCGAGAGAAAAGTAATTTTCGATATTTATTAATTTTACATTTCCACGTTGCATGTTGAATGCAAGCGTGCAGCATTAGTGCGACAGAAGAATATATATGAAAATCCATTTGAACAACAATGTGATTTCGATTTCGAGAGCATAATCTAGAGCCGAGTTATCGAAACGTTGCCAATTATTAAAGTGAGTTTCGCGTCACGTCAGTGACGTGAATGACTAACGGTTTTTACTTTTTAAAGCACAGGACTCTTGATTGTTATCTATATAAACAGAATGAAACGAATTACCGTATACAAAACAAATAAAACGCTGAAAACACAATTTTGGCGAAACTTATGCTCCATTATTATGTATTTTTTATACAGGCTATTTTTACTTTAAGTATATAATTTTGTTGTCATCGTTATTGTTATACATGAAATAGGGATATGATTATTTTAATTTCGTTCGAATTATTGCCTTATACAGCCGTATTCATAGTAACTGAGATAGACCCGGTTTAAACTATGTCTAAGTCTCTAAGTAGACTAGGTTTAAATTAGGTCTAACTTAGACCACCGTGGACTTATTCATAGTAAATTTTAGACCCAGTTTAAACCTAGTCTACGTAGACCGAGTTTAGCCCATGTACCCATCTGGACAAGGTCTGCGATAAATATGAAGTAAACTTCAGACATAAATATCCGAATATTTTCAAATGTCATTTAGTTGTCAGTGTAAAAATTAATACTTAATATTATTTAAACTAAGAATAGTACGTAGTACAACAATAGGTTTATAGAAGCGTGTATTCATATGTACGAGTATACATGAGGAAAAATGGGAAGGAAAAAATTTATAAATTAAAAAAAGAATATTTAATAAATAAAATTGCTTGATGCTAACGGCGGTGCTGGTTTTGACAATATATTAGAACCTTTATTTGGGTATGAAACTGGTTGCAATTTACAGGAAACGTGTGAAATTAACTAATCATTTATTGATACTTTAAATTTGTCTAACACATTTTATATAAAAATATTTGACAACTACATGTGAGGTTTGAAGTGTTTTCGTTTCCGGGCCTATCGTGATTTTGTCGAAATATGCTTCGTTACATATAGCATTATTTAATTCAGTATTATCTTCATCTGAATCTCTGAACGATATGGCCCCATAACCCGGAAACTAATAAATAGACTTGTTTACCTTGGTTATTTCAAATTATTAAATAAATAAATAAATAAATAAATAAATATATCATAACGGCGTATTACCAATTGCTGGGTGTGCCAATCTGCTTCGTACGCAAATATCGGTAATGATGATGACATATTCGTACTGTACGGGCGTTTGCCAGGCGTCGCCATGCGGCACTCATTTCTGGTGAGGAGGGTGCACATCAAGGGTCACTTGTGTCATTTAAAATATACCTACGTGTAAAAATTTAAAACAATATCATCGTAAATAACAATAAGTATTAATTATATTTTTTTTCTTCGAACAGCATGTTTTGTTTATATTTAAATAAACTTGTGTTGTAAACAAGTTTATACAGTCGACTCTTTCTAAATCAACGTCTCTGTAATTTGAATTTTTCTCTAAAACGAATTATTATTTTTTGAAATGTAAAAACCGTAAATCAAAATCATATATATGGAACTCATATGAATGACGAGCTGCTAAAACAAAAACCCCCTTATTTCCGAAGTATTTCAATTATATCATTTTATTTCTTTATTAATATTCATTATTAAGCATCTACTTTCACTATTTTTTACTAATTTGTCTTAATTCGATTGAGCTGTAATCCCCTATTGTTAGCTAAATTATTTTGGATACTTGATTTTTTCTAAATATTTCAATATCTCAAAAACTACTGCGATTATCAAGTTTTAGTAAGAGTACCTGTTTGTGTATTTTTACATTATTAAAAAAAATGTTAAAACTAACGTTTAAAAACGTTCATAACTTCCCCATATTATACGTTTGTGGTTGAGATAAGAAAACAAAAGAAAGTATAAATATGCATCTAAATAAGTAGTATCTTGATACCAAGTTTCAAAATTTTAGTGCAACTAGTATACCAGAGTTATTAATAAAAATGTGTCTGATGAGCTGCACTTTCAAAGGGCTGTAAGTCTGTACCGAAAAGTTTCCGGACATATGGACACACCTTCAAGTAACATTTTTTACTCACAATGACTCCCCCAATCAGCCTATACAGGGTGTTTCCTTTAAAACAACCAGCTGTTGCCTAGTTACGCTAGTAGTAAATCCATTTTTTATTACATTATTTCTAGTTTTTAATACCATTTTTCTTGAAATAATTGTTATACAACCCTATGCTATATTTATATCGTTGAGATCAGAAAATAATATTCTATTTAAAGGACTAAAAAATATATAGGGTGTCATTTAAAAAAATATAATTTTGTTCTACCGTTTGAGAACCACTGGTTAAATATTCGGATTATTACTATTGATACATTATCGCCTTATTCTTGATCATTTTTGGTATAAAACATTTTTCTCTAAAGTTGTTAGTTCGCCCAAAAATGCGCTGGTTGTTTTAAAGGAAACACCCTGTATATTCTTTGTGATTTATACAAATGTTCATTTAATTTTCTAGTTAGAATTCTCTCTAATTCGAACAAAACTCAAATTCCCCTTGCGTATTCTATTTTTAGAGAGTAAACTACTGTATTTGTAAAAAGAATATTAATATTTATTATTTAAATAATAACTTTATATGAATGTGGCTTCAACATAAAAAGGGAATATTTTAATTCAGAGAAATACGTATATATTTTTAATAACTCCGTATGTAAAAGCAAAATAAATTTATTTGTATATTCGTTTTTATTTCTCATCGTTTGATATTTCATTTTCAATGCATGTACATACCTACGAACGAATATCTTTGAAATATACGTACATGTAAATTGATCCATCTCGGCAACACTTCAGTTGCATCTTTCGCTAAACGTTTTTCGTTCGGTAGAAAATTTACTCGACTTCCTTTCGGTAGAAAGACACGATCAGCGATCTGCTCCAGGCATAGGCAATTATGTGACCTATTTTTAGAGACAGCACTAAGCTAGTGGGTTACATATGAAACAATTGCTAGCTCCGTTCTCATTTCAAAAATTTCAGTTGGCCAGATAAACTAAAGCTGCTGTTTCAACGCTCTATTTAATGCAATATTAATTGTAATTAAATATTTTAATGATTGTTGCGATTCGTACATTATGCTGAATTTAGAATTTATTGCAGTGTGTATGAAATGCTATTTTTAAAGTCTAGTTCATAAACCTAATGAGTCAGCAATATTTTAGTTTACCTGTTTATTATCCACGATTATTTCTTTATCTTGTAAGATTTTTAAATTGCAAAGCGTAGAAATAATTTCCTATTGTACGTTTTATTCAATATATTCTATTCATTTTCGATAATAACCATACGGAAATTATTTGCAATAATGAATTATTCAAATAAAATTTTTAATAAATTTTGCAGATTTCATGTATCAAATTATTTTTCATACGAGTAAATATATATATATATATATATATATATATATATATATATATATATATATATATATATATATATATATATATATATATATCATCACGGCATATTACCCATTGCTGGGTGTGCCAATCTGCTTTGTTCACAGATATCGGTAATGATGTACCGTGTGGGCGTTTACCAGGCGTCACCTCACGGGCACTCATTGCTGGCGTGGAGAGTGCACCACAGGGGTCAATTTTGTGCCATTTGAAATTCGAAATATTTGGTGTCGATCAGGATCGAACCCGGTTCCCCAGATTCGCGACCAGACACAGATGCTACTACAATATGTATTTGGAAATTAATTTAATATTTTAAATAAAATAAATAAACATATAATAACTTAGTATCATTGTTAGTATGTGCCAATCAGTTTCACACATGTGAATAGCGCACCGCAAATGTCTTTTTTTCTATAAGGAAATTTTGAAATACTTTCAATCGCTTTCTCATTGTCCTGGCGCGACCACGGTTATAAATTCGACACTCATTATATCTCTCAAAACCTAAATACATTCATTTTCCTTAATTTTTTGGAAATTCCAATTATTATGTATGTACTTATGTACGTATATCACAACGCGCTGCTCATTCCAAATATTTAAAGTCAATATCTCTTTTCCTTCTCGAGATATTTACAATTAAAACTTTCTGGGTCATGACCCAAAAATGGGTGATTTTAAACTTCGCCAATCGATTCTGCGGACAAAATTACATAAGTTTATCAATTTTCATAAAATTTATCCCATTTGTTCAGTTTGCACAACCAAAAAATTTAAATAACTGAAAATGAAAAAATCGGCAGCGGTACCTACACCGTAATAATAATTACCAGCTGTCATTTTAACACAGGCCCTCATATCTGTTTGTCAAGGCCAACAAAGTCGTATCTCACTCATTTTTAAATTGTTGACAAAGAATAAAATGTGCGGTTTGAAAATTTTGAATCAGCGCTTTCAAATGCATCTAAAAATAAAAAATCTGATGTGGCCAACTCCATACCTCCCGCTATTTAATTTTTATTAATTTAAATATACATACTTATATATTTAGTTATGCTGCAAACCGTATTAAGATCCATTCCATATAACTATGGTTCTATTTACTATTTTCTTTTTAAAATTATAAATTTGAAATGATTAGTTTTTTTGTGATAAGAACTGCGTAACCAAGGGGGCGTGCTTGTTTAAAACGTAGACTCTGGGATTTAAATTATAGATAATTTTATAAATTTATCCATAAAATATATAGAAATAGTAGTTTGTACAACAAGAGTGGATATTATGTCTATATCGCATGAGGATGAAGTTTGAGCACGACGCCGTAGGCAGAGTGTTCAATCATCCGAAGGCAAGATGGACATTCCCCTCGAGTTGCACTAACAAAAAGAAGGAAAATACGAACTATAGAAATTTGAAATTTTGTTGAACATTATTAATTTTTGTCATTTATGTACTTGTCTTCCTAGGTTTTATTAATGACATTTGTTTTTAAAATAATATTTTATTTTATAAGTATACAATACTTTTACATACTACTTACGATTTTTTATTGCCAAATCTAAAGGATAACCTTGACTTGGCAGTGTGACATTTCATACCGTTCTGATTCTCATTTTTTATACTTTATTTTTCAATACTTACAACTAATTCATAATATAATACACTAAATTGTTATTAAATTATTCAAATCTCTTTTTATACCGAAAATATTTCCATCTAAATGATAACATTGAAATGTCAAATGTGACATTTGTATCGTTCTTCTTCTTAATCTTGTAATAAATGAATAGACAGTTGCTTAGGTTACACGACTTCGAGATTTGTGATTCGTGGATTTCATATCCAGCCTAGAATGGATATGAAATTATATTCATTCAGTTAACTAGTATTGTCTACATACCATTCTGCAGATTGTGAAGAAATGATAAGTTTTTCAAGTGGGAGTAGAAAAAAGTATTTATGCAAATCTGTAGAAAATTTAATAATCTTTAATTTTTATAATAACACAAATCTCGAAAAAATAACATTTGAAGGTATTTTTCGAAAAAAAAACTATTATTAACTCGAAGTAAAGTACCATTTCTTGTTATCTGATTTACACCAAAATTTAATGGCTTCTTTCCATATTAGAACAAGGTAGAAGTACAAGGTTTCAAAATTTTCTGAATGATAGTATTTGAGTTAGAGTGGAGGATCCACACACACACGCACGCGCACTCGCACTCGCACTCGCACTCGCACGCGCACACGCACACGCACTCGCAAACGCACACGCACACGCACGCGCGCACACACACGCACGCACACGCACACGCACACGCACACGCACACGCACACGCACACACACACGCACACGCACACGCACACACGCACACGCACACGCACACGCACACGCACTCGCACTCGCACTCGCACTCGCACACGCATACGCACACGCACACGCACACGCACACGCACACGCACACGCACACGCACACGCACACGCACACGCACACGCACACGCACACGCACACGCACACACACACACACGCACGCACGCACCCACGCACGCCCGCACGCACGCACGCACACACACACACACGCACACACACACACACACACACACACACACACACACACACACACACACACACACACACACATCATCATCATCATCGCGAAAATGTTAAAATTGGATTCTAGGGACCTTAAAACGTGGTCATTTACTAAAATCTCGATCTGCGATTTATAGCACGATCCCTATACCTCCCTTACCAAGGATAGCGGGAGGTAAAAAGTAAAATCTTATGAAGTCTACCGATAGTAGTGCATAATATGAGTTTTGAGGGCCATAACTTAAAAATAGGTCGATTTTAAGACCTGTGGGTATTAGCAATATATTTTATAGAAGGGAGGGTTCAACCTTCTCATCTTCACGGGGTTTCCACTAATATATATTCGGCCCTGATGATAGTGCACCACGCAGGACTGGTCGCGAATCTGGGGACTCGGGTTTGATCCCGATCGATGCCAAAAATAATTTCAAATTTTAATTGGCACAAAAGAAACAGCTGTGGTGCACTCTCCATGCCGATAATGAATAATGAGTGCCCGAGAGGAGACGCCTGGTAAGCGTCCACACGATACGAATATGTCAGTGTACAAAGTAGACTGATACACCCAGCAATGGGTAATATGACATGATGATGTATATACATATATATGGGGTCTCGTGGCCGCGTGCCTGAGTGTCTGGTCGCGAATCTGGGGAACCGGGTTCGATCCTGATCGACACCAAATATTTCGAATTTCAAATGGCACAAAATTGACCCCTGTGGTGCACTCTCCACGCCAGCAATGAGTGCCCGTGAGGTGACGCCTGGTAAACGCCCACACGGTACATCATTACCGATATCTGTGAACAAAGCAGATTGGCACACCCAGCAATGGGTAAAATGCCGTGATGATATATATATATGTATTACAAGATTAAGAAGAAGAACGATACAAATGTCACATTTGACATTTCAATGTTATCATTTAGATGGAAATATTTTCGGTATAAAAAGAGATTTGAATAATTTAATAACAATTTAGTGTATTATATTATGAATTAGTTGTAAGTATTGAAAAATAAAGTATAAAAAATGAGAATCAGAACGGTATGAAATGTCACACTGCCAAGTCAAGGTTATCCTTTAGATTTGGCAATAAAAAATCGTAAGTAGTATGTAAAAGTATTGTATACTTATAAAATAAAATATTATTTTAAAAACAAATGTCATTAATAAAACCTAGGAAGACAAGTACATAAATGACAAAAATTAATAATGTTCAACAAAATTTCAAATTTCTATAGTTCGTATTTTCCTTCTTTTTGTTAGTGCAACTCGAGGGGAATGTCCATATTGCCTTCGGATGATTGAACACTCCGCCTACGGCGTCGTGCTCAAACTTCATCCTCATGCGATATAGACATAATATCCACTCTTGTTGTACAAACTACTATTTCTATATATTTTATGGATAAATTTATAAAATTATCTATAATTTAAATCCCAGAGTCTACGTTTTAAACAAGCACGCCCCCTTGGTTACGCAGTTCTTATCACAAAAAAACTAATCATTTCAAATTTATAATTTTAAAAAGAAAATAGTAAATAGAACCATAGTTATATGGAATGGATCTTAATACGGTTTGCAGCATAACTAAATATATAAGTATGTATATTTAAATTAATAAAAATTAAATAGCGGGAGGTATGGAGTTGGCCACATCAGATTTTTTATTTTTAGATGCATTTGAAAGCGCTGATTCAAAATTTTCAAACCGCACATTTTATTCTTTGTCAACAATTTAAAAATGAGTGAGATACGACTTTGTTGGCCTTGACAAACAGATATGAGGGCCTGTGTTAAAATGACAGCTGGTAATTATTATTACGGTGTAGGTACCGCTGCCGATTTTTTCATTTTCAGTTATTTAAATTTTTTGGTTGTGCAAACTGAACAAATGGGATAAATTTTATGAAAATTGATAAACTTATGTAATTTTGTCCGCAGAATCGATTGGCGAAGTTTAAAATCACCCATTTTTGGGTCATGACCCAGAAAGTTTTAATTGTAAATATCTCGAGAAGGAAAAGAGATATTGACTTTAAATATTTGGAATGAGCAGCGCGTTGTGATATACGTACATAAGTACATACATAATAATTGGAATTTCCAAAAATTTAAGGAAAATGAATGTATTTAGGTTTTGAGAGCTATAATGAGTGTCGAATTTATAACCGTGGTCGCGCCAGGACAATGAGAAAGCGATTGAATTTACTTAAGTATTTCAAAATTTCCTTATAGAAAAAAAGACATTTGCGGTGCGCTATTCACATGTGTGAAACTGATTGGCACATACTA
Organism: Harpalus rubripes; assembly: GCA_963082715.1. Lineage (NCBI taxonomy): Eukaryota > Metazoa > Arthropoda > Insecta > Coleoptera > Carabidae > Harpalus > Harpalus rubripes. The sequence continues at coordinate 39,161,932 of OY720454.1, forward strand.
ACAATGATACTAAGTTATTATATGTTTATTTATTTTATTTAAAATATTAAATTAATTTCCAAATACATATTGTAGTAGCATCGTGGTCAGCATGTATGTGTATGTTTATAGTTTTCCAGTTTCGTTACATGACTTAAGGCGGAAGTATGCGCTTAAAATACATAAACATAACAAACTGAAATGGTTAACAATGTGTATTACACTTTACATTGCCTTCATTTTCAAGGCTAACCCTAAAACACGTTCTACAGTACATTTCTTATACAGGGTGTTCAATTTAAATGGGCCACCATTGCTATCTCCACAAAGACTTATGGAATGCATAGAAAAATGTTTATTTCGACCAGTAGTTTTCGACCTAACTTTTTTTAAATTTTAAATATGTATTAGTAACAAATATTTTTTATTTGTATATTCATTAGAGAATTTAATTCTGAATTATTATTGATATATTGTAATATTTTCATATCCTCAACTAACGATTTCTTAAGCAAAATGGATATAAAATTTAATATTAATTTTATATAAACATGAAATATAATAAAGGTACCAAGAACAATATAATAAATAATAAAAATGTAATTTTCTTTACATACATAGAAATAATCATGAAAGAAATATGTGAATATTTTGTTTGCTAATTAATTTTCTTATTATGGCACTCTAATTCTATGTTAAATTAGTATGGCATTCTTATAATACAGAGTGATCAAAAATAACTGATTTAGTTAGCAATAAAAAATTTATAAGAAATTGGTAAAACTGATAAATAAATTTATTTTCTGTCGTTGACAGTGACATTTGAAAATTTTTAAATTCGACTACATTTACAGTTTTTTAAAATTAAAATTGTCGTTGTTTCTCTTACCCACATCGTTTTATTGCTTATATTAGCCACAGAGCAGTAATTTAAAGTATTTCAATCATTCGAAATCCTATTAGCTGTCACGTCCCTGCTCTGATATAACCCATTTGTGTTTATTCTAAAAATGACATGTCAAATAGTATTTCCGCTTTTACCTGGTGTTCTGTAAACTGTGGAATAAAAAGATCCCTATAATTGTATTGCCAACTCACTTAGTTATTTTTGATCACGCTGTAGGTATACCTAATGAGATTAGGTAGGTAATATAAAACTAAGCGTTTTTCTAAAAAAAACAAAAATCGTTATATGAGCCTATTAAATTTATCATTTGAATTCTCTGACAAAAAACCAAAACCAAACATTCAATAAATACTTTTATTATTATTAACTCCACATATACTTTGCGGAAACCAAAAAATATGTCATTGAAACTTATTTGCACAGTCAGCAATTTTACAACGCAACATTTGATTGTAAATAAAAAAAGAATAACAAATATCTAATATATAAGCGACTAACAATTGTCCAAACGTCACACTTCACAATGCGGACTTGTGTAGTGTTGTTAGGCCTTCTGGCAATAGGGTATACCATTCCATCCATATACGCCGCACCAGCTGAAACACCATGCCTCGATCAGTACAACGCCTGTCTTCAAGTCATCCCGCCAGAAAAACTGCAACACTCTTGTATACTGGGATACGTTCTATCCTACGTTTCAGATCTACTACAAAAGTGTCACATAGATAATGATCTTACAAAAGGATTAAACTGCACCTGTTTGCAAAATCTACCACAGCCTTGTCCGTGTGCATGTGAAATTTCAACGGTAAGTAATAATGAATGAAGAAATAAGGACAAATATTTTATAAATTGTATTTTAGACAACTCCTGGAACAACACCAGCACCAGAAGTAATCACTTTACCACCAATCGATATCCCAGTGCCTGACACAACGCCAGCGCCAGAAGTAATCACTTTGCCACCAATCGATATCCCAGTGCCTGACACAACACCAGCACCAGAAGTAATCACTTTACCACCAATCGAGATCCCAGTGCCTGACACAACACCAGCACCAGAAGTAATCACTTTACCACCGATCGATATTCCAGTGCCTGACACAACACCAGCACCAGAAGTAATCACTTTGCCACCAATCGATATCCCAGTGCCTGACACAACATCAGCACCAGAAGTAATCACTTTACCACCAATCGATATCCCAGTGCCTGACACAACGCCAGCACCAGAAATAAACACTTTGCCACCAATCGATATCCCAGTGCCTGATACAACACCAGCACCAGAAGTAATCACTTTACCACCAATCGATATCCCAGTGCCTGACACAACGCCAGCACCAGAAGTAATCACTTTACCACCAATCGATATCCCAGTGCCTGACACAACGCCAGCACCAGAAGTAATCACTTTGCCACCAATCGATATCCCAGTGCCTGACACAACGCCAGCACCAGAAGTAATCACTTTGCCACCAATCGATATCCCAGTGCCTGACACAACGCCAGCACCAGAAGTAATCACTTTGCCACCAATCGATATCCCAGTGCCTGACACGACGCCAGCGCCAGAAGTAATCACTTTACCACCAATCGACATCCCAGTGCCTGACACAACGCCAGCACCAGAAGTAATCACTTTGCCACCAATCGATATCCCAGTGCCTGACACAACGCCAGCACCAGAAGTAATCACTTTGCCACCAATCGATATCCCAGTGCCTGACACGACGCCAGCACCAGAAGTAATCACTTTGCCACCAATCGATATCCCAGTGCCTGACACAACGCCAGCACCAGAAGTAATCACTTTACCACCAATCGATATCCCAGTGCCTGACACAACGCCAGCACCAGAAGTAATCACTTTGCCACCAATCGATATCCCAGTGCCTGACACAACGCCAGCACCAGAAGTAATCACTTTGCCACCAATCGATATCCCAGTGCCTGACACAACGCCAGCACCAGAAGTAATCACTTTGCCACCAATCGATATCCCAGTGCCTGACACGACGCCAGCGCCAGAAGTAATCACTTTACCACCAATCGACATCCCAGTGCCTGACACAACGCCACCACCAGAAGTAATCACTTTGCCACCAATCGATATCCCAGTGCCTGACACAACGCCAGCACCAGAAGTAATCACTTTGCCACCAATCGATATCCCAGTGCCTGACACGACGCCAGCACCAGAAGTAATCACTTTACCACCAATCGATATCCCAGTGCCTGACACAACGCCAGCACCAGAAGTAATCACTTTGCCACCAATCGATATCCCAGTGCCTGACACAACACCAGCACCAGAAGTAATCACTTTACCACCAATCGATATCCCAGTGCCTGACACAACGCCAGCACCAGAAGTAATCACTTTGCCACCAATCGATATCCCAGTGCCTGACACAACACCAGCACCAGAAGTAATCACTTTACCACCGATCGATATCCCAGTGCCTGACACAACGCCAGCACCAGAAGTAATCACTTTGCCACCAATCGATATCCCAGTGCCTGACACAACACCAGCACCAGAAGTAATCACTTTGCCACCAATCGATATCCCAGTTCCAGATACAACGCCAGCACCAGAAGTAATCACTTTACCACCAATCGATATTCCAGTGCCCGACACAACACCAGCACCAGATGTAATCACTTTGCCACCAATCGATATCCCAGTGCCTGACACAACACCAGCACCAGAAGTAATCACTTTACCAGCGATCGATATTCCAGTGCCTGGCACAACGCCAGCACCAGAAGTAATCACTTTGCCACCAATCGATATCCCAGTGCCTGACACAACACCAGCACCAGAAGTAATCACTTTACCACCGATCGATATCCCAGTGCCTGACACAACGCCAGCACCAGAAGTAATTACTTTGCCACCAATCGATATCCCAGTGCCTGACACAACGCCAGCACCAGAAGTAATTACTTTGCCACCAATCGATATCCCAGTGCCTGACACAACACCAGCACCAGAAGTAATCACTTTACCACCAATCGATATTCCAGTGCCTGACACAACGCCAGCACCAGAAGTAATCACTTTGCCACCAATCGATATCCCAGTGCCTGACACAACACCAGCACCAGAAGTAATCACTTTACCACCAATCGATATCCCAGTTCCAGATACGCCAGCACCAGAAGTAATCACTTTACCACCAATCGATATCCCAGTGCCTGACACAACGCCAGCACCAGAAGTAATCACTTTACCACCAATCGAGATCCCAGTGCCTGACACGACGCCAGCACCAGAGGTAATCACTTTGCCACCAATCGATATCCCAGTGCCTGACACAACACCAGTACCAGAAGTAATCACTTTACCACCATGCCAGAGCTCAACTTTAATCCCACCAAGCACATTACCACCATGCGTATATCCAGATACAACGCCAGCGCCAGAAGTAATCACTTTACCACCAATCGATGTCCCAGTCCCAGATACGCCAGCACCAGAAGTAATCACTTTACCACCAATCGATATCCCAGTGCCTGACACAACGCCAGCACCAGAAGTAATCACTTTGCCACCAATCGATATCCCAGTGCCTGACACAACACCAGCACCAGAAGTAATCACTTTACCACCAATTGATATCCCAGTCCCTGACACAACACCAGCACCAGAAGTAATCACTTTGCCACCAATCGATATCCCAGTGCCTGACACAACACCAGCACCAGAAGTAACCACTTTGCCACCAATCGATATCCCAGTGCCTGACACAACACCAGCACCAGAAGTAATCACTTTACCACCGATCGATATTCCAGTGCCTGACACAACACCAGCACCAGAAGTAATCACTTTGCCACCAATCGATATCCCAGTGCCTGACACAACACCAGTACCAGAAGTAATCACTTTACCACCATGCCAAAGCTCAACTTTAATCCCACCAAGCACATTACCACCATGCGTATACGCAACTCCTGAAACAACACCAGCACCTGAAGTAATCACTTTACCGCCAATCGATATCCCAGTGCCTGACACAACACCAGCACCTGAAGTAATCACTTTACCACCAATCGATATCCCAGTGCCTGACACAACGCCAGCACCAGAAGTAATCACTTTACCACCAATCGATATCCCAGTGCCTGACACAACGCCAGCACCAGAAGTAATCACTTTGCCACCAATCGATATCCCAGTGCCTGACACAACGCCAGCACCAGAAGTAATCACTTTGCCACCAATCGATATCCCAGTGCCTGACACAACACCAGCACCAGAAGTAATCACTTTACCACCAATCGATATCCCAGTGCCTGACACAACACCAGCACCTGAAGTAATCACTTTACCACCGATCGATATTCCAGTTCCAGATACAACGTCAGCACCAGAAGTAATCACTTTACCACCAATCGATATCCCAGTGCCTGACACAACGCCAGCACCAGAAGTAATCACTTTACCACCAATCGATATCCCAGTTCCAGATACGCCAGCACCAGAAGTAATCACTTTACCACCAATCGATATTCCAGTGCCTGACACAACACCAGCACCAGAAGTAATCACTTTACCACCAATTGATATCCCAGTGCCTGACACAACGCCAGCACCAGAAGTAATCACTTTACCACCAATCGATATCCCAGTTCCTGAAACAACGCCAGAACCAGATGTAATCACTTTACCACCAATCGATATCCCAGTGCCTGACACAACACCAGCACCAGAAGTAATCACTTTACCACCATGCCAAAGCTCAACTTTAATCCCACCAAGCACATTACCACCATGCGTATACGCAACTCCTGAAACAACGCCAGCGCCAGAAGTAATCACTTTACCACCAATCGATATCCCAGTGCCTGACACAACGCCAGCACCAGAAGTAATCACGTTACCACCAATCGATATCCCAGTGCCTGACACAACACCAGCACCAGAAGTAATCACTTTGCCACCAATCGATATCCCAGTTCCAGATACAACGCCAGCACCAGAAGTAATCACTTTACCACCAATCGATATTCCAGTGCCCGACACAACACCAGCACCAGATGTAATCACTTTACCACCAATTGATATCCCAGTGCCTGACACAACGCCAGCACCAGAAGTAATCACTTTACCACCAATCGATATCCCAGTTCCTGAAACAACGCCAGCACCAGAAGTAATCACTTTACCACCTATCGATATCCCAGTTCCTGAAACAACGCCAGCACCAGAAGTAATCACTTTACCACCAATCGATATCCCAGTGCCTGACACAACACCAGCACCAGAAGTAATCACTTTACCACCATGCCAAAGCTCAACTTTAATCCCACCAAGCACATTACCACCATGCGTATACGCAACTCCTGAAACAACGCCAGCGCCAGAAGTAATCACTTTACCACCAATCGATATCCCAGTTCCAGATACAACGCCAGCACCAGAAGTAATCACTTTACCACCAATCGATATTCCAGTGCCTGACACAACACCAGCACCAGAAGTAATCACTTTACCACCAATTGATATCCCAGTGCCTGACACAACGCCAGCACCAGAAGTAATCACTTTACCACCAATCGATATCCCAGTTCCTGAAACAACGCCAGCACCAGAAGTAATCACTTTACCACCTATCGATATCCCAGTTCCTGAAACAACGCCAGCACCAGAAGTAATCACTTTACCACCAATCGATATCCCAGTGCCTGACACAACACCAGCACCAGAAGTAATCACTTTACCACCAATCGATATCCCAGTTCCTGAAACAACGCCAGCACCAGAAGTAATCACTTTACCACCTATCGATATCCCAGTTCCTGAAACAACGCCAGCACCAGAAGTAATCACTTTACCACCAATCGATATCCCAGTGCCTGACACAACACCAGCACCAGAAGTAATCACTTTACCACCATGCCAAAGCTCAACTTTAATCCCACCAAGCACATTACCACCATGCGTATACGCAACTCCTGAAACAACGCCAGCGCCAGAAGTAATCACTTTACCACCAATCGATATCCCAGTTCCAGATACAACGCCAGCACCAGAAGTAATCACTTTACCACCAATCGATATTCCAGTGCCTGACACAACACCAGCACCAGAAGTAATCACTTTACCACCAATTGATATCCCAGTGCCTGACACAACGCCAGCACCAGAAGTAATCACTTTACCACCAATCGATATCCCAGTTCCTGAAACAACGCCAGCACCAGAAGTAATCACTTTACCACCTATCGATATCCCAGTTCCTGAAACAACGCCAGCACCAGAAGTAATCACTTTACCACCAATCGATATCCCAGTGCCTGACACAACACCAGCACCAGAAGTAATCACTTTACCACCATGCCAAAGCTCAACTTTAATCCCACCAAGCACATTACCACCATGCGTATACGCAACTCCTGAAACAACGCCAGCGCCAGAAGTAATCACTTTACCACCAATCGATATCCCAGTGCCTGACACAACACAAGCACCTGAAGTAATCACTTTACCACCAATCGATATCCCAGTGCCTGACACAACGCCAGCACCAGAAGTAATCACTTTACCACCAATCGATATCCCAGTTCCTGAAACAACGCCAGCACCAGAAGTAATCACTTTACCACTAATCGATATCCCAGTGCCTGACACAACACCAGCACCAGAAGTAATCACTTTACCACCAATCGATATCCCAGTTCCTGAAACAACGCCAGCACCAGAAGTAATCACTTTACCACCTATCGATATCCCAGTTCCTGAAACAACGCCAGCACCAGAAGTAATCACTTTACCACCAATCGATATTCCAGTGCCTGACACAACACCAGCACCAGAAGTAATCACTTTACCACCAATCGATATCCCAGTTCCTGAAACAACGCAAGCACCAGAAGTAATCACTTTACCACCAATCGATATCCCAGTGCCTGACACAACGCCAGCACCAGAAGTAATCACTTTACCACCAATCGATATCCCAGTTCCTGAAACAACGCCAGCACCAGAAGTAATCACTTTACCACCAATCGATATCCCAGTGCCTGACACAACGCCAGCACCAGAAGTAATCACTTTACCACCATGCCAAAGCTCAACTTTAATCCCACCAAGCACATTACCACCATGCGTATACGCAACTCCTGAAACAACGCCAGCGCCAGAAGTAATCACTTTACCACCAATCGATATCCCAGTGCCTGACACAACACAAGCACCTGAAGTAATCACTTTACCACCAATCGATATCCCAGTGCCTGACACAACGCCAGCACCAGAAGTAATCACGTTACCACCAATCGATATCCCAGTGCCTGACACAACACCAGCACCAGAAGTAATCACTTTGCCACCAATCGATATCCCAGTTCCAGATACAACGCCAGCACCAGAAGTAATCACTTTACCACCAATCGATATCCCAGTGCCTGACACAACACCAGCACCAGAAGTAATCACTTTACCACCAATTGATATCCCAGTGCCTGACACAACGCCAGCACCAGAAGTAATCACTTTACCACCAATCGATATCCCAGTTCCTGAAACAACGCCAGCGCCAGAAGTAATCACTTTACCACCAATCGATATCCCAGTGCCTGACACAACAACAGCACCAGAAGTAATCACTTTACCACCATGCCAAAGCTCAACTTTAATCCCACCAAGTACATTACCACCATGCGTATACGCAACTCCTGAAACAACGCCAGCACCAGAAGTAATCACTTTACCGCCAATCGAAATCCAAACTGAAGGTAGGTAGGTACTATAAAAATATTAAAAATTTCATCCATAATAAAAAACAGTCTTACAGTGAAAACAACTAACTCAGAAAGCACAACTGAAACTTCAAAAAACTTAGATGCAACAACGACGCCATCAACAACAGGCAGCTCTTCCGAGGTGACACCACTATCATCAGAAACCACAATAGTACCATCAGAAACAACCGCAGAAGTAACAAGCAGTCCATCAGAAAGCACAATAGAATTAACAACAGTCTCAGAAACAACAAGCGTAACAGAAAGCTCAACCGAAAGTATTCCAACAGTAGAAAGTCCAACAGAAAGCTCAACAGGAACTCTCGAAACTCAGTCCCCAACAGAAAACATAAGTTTAGAAACGACTCCGCCTACAGAAAGCTCAACCGCAGGTCACGAAACAAGCCCGTTAGAAAGATCAACTGCTGCAACATCAGATACTGCTTTACCTGATTCAACTCCCCCCTGCAACTGTCCAACTCCAGAGAAAACTTGTCCCCCTTATTACATACCTATTTTCTTACTCGGACATCAGGCACAGTTAAATTGCACAGGATTACAGCCCATTCAACCATAAGGAAAAATGAATTATAATGAAAATAAAATAAGGTATACTGGCAAATTTATAATTTGTAGTTTCAGTTTGTGATGTTATGTTTACATAGTTTATATGTTGTTATTTAGTTCAATATTGTTATTGTTTTGAAATGTTCTTAATAAATTTCATCTTAAATGTTAATTACTTTTTGCTTCATTTTTATTATCATTACCTCGATCATTATTACAATATACCAAAATCATATATCTAATACCACAATATATAAATATAGCATCGTTGACATACTTAATCAACAAGTGAAAAGATTTCTGAGCGGGAATTAAACGTCATTACTTTTAACTGGTATTAATGACATTTGACATTTATATTTCATTCTTGTTTTTATCAACCTAAATTTTGTTGCCAAGGAATGGAAATGTATTTAGTTTTCACTGACTAATGATTCATACTTATTTAATTAACTACTGTCTCAATAAGGGCTATTAATAATTGAAACATTATGTAGTTCAATTCAACTACCATTAATACAGGGTGGTGGCGGTTAAGGGCGAACGTAGGAATTTAACACGGGTTTTCAGTTTTATGCAATTTCCTGCTCTCCTATTCATCTATGTATTTAATATCCACAATTTTAAAAAGAATTTTAAAAATGTGTGTATTAGAAAGTGAAAGATTATTTGGCGTATGTATTTATGTCGTGTGACAAATACGTAAATGGTGACTACACTAAAAATAGCAGTAACGTATGTCGGAGAGTTACAGATATGTAATTATCGTCTACACTGCCCTCTGTACTAATGTTTATCCAGTGACGTTGACATTTAAAACAAATTGTAATTCTACGTCATGTCCATATTTATGTTTTATGCAAAAACATAGCGAAGAAGATAAAACTTAGAGAAAAGAATTATTTAAAAAAAGCAAAATATTCAAATAAATTATTTTTATTTTTTCACTTACAATGTAACCATAACCCTAAACATTTTGCGTTGCACACCTATGTGTACGAAATGTAGTGAATTTATCTGCAAGTAATATTGTATCAGACGGTTCAGAAATGACCTTGAATAGTAATCTTTCGTGAATAATACTATATACCATGTGGGTTGCCAGCCACCCAGCGCAGGCCCTTGTTATTGTTACAGCCCTTAGCCGGTGTCCGATAGCTAGAGGTTGCCAAGTTAATAGACCAGAAAAGTGTAACGGTCAAACTTAGGCGCGAAATTCAAACTCAATTCATAACGCTGAGAACATAATTTCAATCCCCGTGTATTTCTTACCAAGGAAATTTTTACTCAATTTTAAAGGCCGAAAAATCTCATAAAAGTAAATTTCTTATGCGAAGCATTATATGTAGCATCTAGATCGATCCTTTATCTCCAGATTCGTACAATAATATTCACATGAACTCTGCACAGTTTCAAATTATTTAAATAATACTACAACACTACAAAATTCATTGAACGTATGTCTTAGTTTGATCGTGCATGCTTCATCTTCTATTGTGCTGTCCTATTTATTGGTGGGTCAACGACATACGATATCCTTGCTTGCACCAAGCATTTTAATTCCTAATAATTTTCTTACTTTACCTTTTCTACAGGTTTAAAATGTTGCAATCTATTACTGAATAAACAAACTATCGATTTCTTAGCAAGAGCTGCTTAATTTCTTTTTTTTTTAAATATCTTTTTTTGTCTGTAAAATTAAACTCCTATATGAAAGATATACTAGGGGATTAAAACTATGAACTCGCGCCAAAGGCAAATTCTAACCTAATTTTTCTGGTCTATTGTATCTCAACTTGGAAAGGTAACGGGAGTGGATACCGATCAAGGCCAGTCAAGAAAAACTGAGAGAAAAATTCCGGACTACCACTATGCTATCCCTATAGTAAATGCTGTGTTGACTGAGATTTAGAGTAATTATTGTTACACCATAGTCGAGAAATTTCCCATATTTCAAGTTTAACATCTAATTAAACTTCCCCCATTCTCAATATTAACGTACAATCATCCCTAAAACTAATTATCTGTTCCTTTCTAGTGGGAGTGCCTTCGAAGGCCAGTGGCAAAACGGCAAACGCCACGGTCTCGGCGTCGAAACCCGAGGGCGGTGGCTGTACCGTGGTGAATGGACTCAAGGATTCAAAGGGAGATACGGAGTTCGACAGTCCGCTACTTCCAACGCTAAATACGAAGGCACTTGGGCCAACGGACTGCAAGATGGATACGGCAGCGAAACCTACGCCGATGGAGGTAGGATGACAATGATAAGGGATGGAGTAATATGATGAAATATATATAGGTACTTCAAAATAGAATTGATTTAGAAAATAGATATACGACGAATAAACCAGAATAAGTACGTAAAATTTCACTTTTCGTTTAGGTAGACAGAAAAATAATTGTAATTTGCTTTTTGTTCTACATATAACATCTATCAGAAAAGAGCTAGGAGCCTATACAGAGTGTAAAAAAATTTAAGGGTATACAGTACTGACCAAAATGAGTAAAAAAAGCTTAATCATCATAGGTCTGATCTTCAACTGTCTCCGAGAAAAATGAAAAATCGAAGATAAACAAGACAAAGATAGTAATCGAACAAAACTTTGTCTGTCAGTGAATAGATTATAATAAAACAATAGTATATTGTGTTATTAGGAGTAAAAGTGATACTTTGTGTGGCGAGCATGGAAGTTTGCACGACGAGCGAAGCGAGTCGGACAATTGCATGCGAGGCACACAAAGACACTTTTATTCCGAATGACACAGTCAATTTTTATTCGCTAATTCTATGTAGTTTCTATCGATATATGTTTATTTTATTTCTACGAAATTAGCTATTTTTACTCCGGCGGCGTAGAAATTAGCTTATTTCTACTCCGCCGGCGTAGAAATTTCCAGCGGCGTAGAAATGAAACTTCTACCTTGTGAATCAAGTCACAAAAAGCGCCATTTCTACGACATTTGAAAAAAATAAAATTTTATAAAAACATTTTTCTCAATTTCTAATAGTTACGAAGTTATTTGAAAATTATATATTGGCCAAGGTCGCCGCAACATTTAACTTAGTACAATTATTTGATTTTTTTGAAAAACAAAAGCATATCTAAGATGACTTCTGAATGGTAAACAAAAAGGCCCATTTAATCGAAATCGTAGTTCGTCTAGTTTTCGAGATAGCAGCGTAAAAACTCAAATTTCACTGCCATATACCTCGGAAACTATTGAAGATCGGACCCATGTTGATTAAGCTTTTTTACTCATTTTGTTCAGTACTATATACGCATAAATTTTGTTGATTTAGTTACACCTGTATATTTGTCACTAGTCAGTTATTACTCAAAAAAATGTTTTCTATTTTTAAACCAGAAATGAAATAGAACTTTTACTTCCGGAAATGTAAAGAATATAATTATTTTGACAAGCTACAATTTTTTATCATTTATATTGCGAATACATATTTCATAACAGCTATTGTTGTTTGCTACAATATATTATTTACATATGCTGTCACATTGTTTGAATAAAATAAGACATGATTTATTAAAAAAAGGGACTATTATTTGATAAGGGTACTGCAAAATAACATTTTTCCTTTTTGCGTTGGCGTCTATTCGAGTGTATTAAAGTATAAAAATATTCCCGTCATTTAGAAATTAGTTTCAATTTCAAAGTTAGTCAATTTTGTAAGCGTTATCCACTTAGGATAAAAGTATGACATAATTACAATTAAGGTAGCTTCCATTACTCTAATAAATGAGACGGGACGTCATAGTTAAATTCTTCAGATGAAATCAGTCACGCTACAGAACTCAAATAATCTAATATAAGCCGGAAAATCGATGGGTATTGTCCACGAATATGCCTAATAATGAGAAGAGAATAATATATATATATATATATATATATATATATATATATATATATATATATATATATATATATATATATATATATATATATATACCGGGTGGCGCTCGAAATCCGTTACATAGGCATTTAACATGGGAAAACCGTTTTCCTAGCGCGTTGCTCCCCAAATTATTTTAGAAAAAAAAATCTTCAAATAAAAGTTGTAGAACATAAAATTTTGCATTATCTAATAATATTTGAAATTTTAAACAGTGGCAAAAATCACATAAAATGTCCATATGTTTAAAGAAAAAAACTTAATACTCGTAGTTAACTTGATTAATTAATGTGTGAGTTGAATATCATTAATTTTTGTTTAATGGTATTAATGTAAACAAAAAGGATTGTAACTTACATGTGTCGGGGCCATGTTGATGGAAAGAATACATATTATCACATACCTGAAACAAACAATACTACATAAATATATATATTTTTATAAAAAGCATAATAGAAGATAATACATTCTGCACTCTTTACTAATTGCGAAAGTTGGAAGTTTATCTAAAAATTCATTTCATTACAGTTGTACGCCAATTATACGTTTACAAATACTTTTTTGAGAGACTGTAAGCTATAATAAATTCATGTACCCGTATTCTCAGACCACCTTCAGCTACGGAAGGTAATTGGATTCACATTTAATGGATTCAAAACAAATACAAAAACAACGATTACTACGTATATCTAAATGCAATAGCAATTAATTGTCGTAATTGAATCTACATTCAACAAATGGTGGTCTGGGAATACGGGCCCTATTCTCTGATGATACATAATCTTGTCATTTATATCAAATATACTTTAAGACGTTATTTTTTATTAATTTATGTCAGAAATTAATAATTAATTAATTAATTAAACATATTAAAAATATGATCGCAAAAACCTCGTATAGAATTACTTATTTCTCGCTTGTGTGATTCCTGTAATTATTGGTTTTGCTACGGGCTTAAATTTTCATACCTCGCTTGAAATATACGCTTTGTGCACAATATTTTATTTAAACATAAAAAATAAAACAAATTGTTAACATGTTCAACAAAATTATACAGGCTATATATAAACCAGTGCCACAAAATTTAAGGATACAGGACAGGGTGATTCATCGGTCTGTCCTCTCTTTATAACTCTTTTATTTTAAGTCAGATAGAAAAACTCTTCAAATATAATTTATATGATATATTATTGTCTATCTACGTACCATATGTATTTGTATACAGGGTGCTCCGTTTAACCGCAACAATATGTAACTTTATATTTCTTAATGGAACACCCGATATATATTTATTCATTTTGATAATAAATTAGATCCCCTTTAAAAAAGTATTAAGTAATAAGGGGTCTAAAATTATAAATTAAGAAGTTATTTACCTTTATTCGTTGAATGATATGTTCATATCATATTATTAACAAAGTAAGCTATGGATAATGTGGTCTATTGTTGAAGGGCAAGTTTTAGAGCATTTATTATAATTTTGCATTATTTAATTTGTCATTAAATTTTAATAGCCTCTTTGTAATTAGTGTAATGTTTAAAAGAAGTATTAATAAAAAAGTATTAAAATTTTGTATTAAATTATGGTTTTTTCCATTATGAACCACTATTTTTTATTAACGTAAATAACTTCTTAATTTATAATAGACAATATTATATATTATAAATTATATTTGAAGAGTTTTCCTATCTGACTTAAAATAAAAGAGTTATAAAGAGAGGACAGACCGATGAATCAGCCTGTATATATATATAAAACCGTTTTTCCTAGCGCGTTGCTCCCCAAATTATTTTAGAAAAAAAATCATTATATATATTATCCCATTGAAAAAAATATAACTTTATGTTATACATAGTTTGAGAACCATTGCTTAATTTTTTTTTCTAAGTGAATGTCCCCCTTCCTCTACTATAACTTTTATTTGAATGATTTTCTTCTATATCCAATAATAAAGAAAATAATCGAGGTGTCCCGTATCCGAGAAACACCCGTATAATCTAATTGCTGACCTCGTTGCTGACATAGACAAATTTTATTCTATCACTATCTTTGTTAGTTTTTCTTCGATTTTTCGTTTTTCTCGGAAACAGTTGAAGATCAAGCCTATAATGATTAAGCTCTTTTTTACTCATTTTGGTCAGTACTATATACCCTTAAAATTTGTGACAGGTTTAGAAACACACAGGGTGTTTTTTCTTTTCTATTCACATTCCTGATGAATATATGAAATGCTATGTAATAGAAAATATATAAATAAATAGGTTTAAATTCTCGGTTACTGTTTACTAAATAAATGTGTTTAAATGAAAGTATTTATAAAGGTAAATAATCTGGAAAATATCCAGCTGAGTAATTGTTTTGATTTGATTAAAAATTGCCAGCAATTTCCAATTTACAGAGTGATTTATAAACTTTCGAAATTTGCCATAAATACTTCGTCGAAAAAAGATATATAGCTTTCTTGTAAACAGATACAAAGTCTAAAAAAATTAAACTAAGTCAAGGATACGGGAAAAAACTTAATATAAAAATGTAATTTGAAAAGCCGTGGAAAGCATGCTAATAAGATTAATTCATTCATTTATATCTCTTGAAGAATCAGAGAACTTTTACTCTTAAGTTTTATTCACACGTTTCCACGTTGTAACTCAGCAACTCACATGAGATTAGATTTAATCTAAGGCTTTAACGGGGAATTAGTTTGCAGAGAAAATGGAAACAGACTTTAATCAACACAATACGAGTGAGAGTAGAGTACATTTTAAAAACGATGGCTCACAATCATGGGCGCCCGCAGACTTTTTTACAAGGTGGGTCGAAATTTTTGTTGTAAGAAAAAAATGCGCCGCAGGCGAATTTTTAATAATTTTCTAGGTCAAACGTGTTTTAATGCAAAGTAAGATAATATAGAGTTCTTTAAAATGAAGCAAATTTAACAAATTCTTAAAAAAATAAAATCAATATTTTATGACGAAAATGCGTATGTACGTTCTAAAAGCGTAGAATTGCCCCTTCTACTAGGCTTTATAATGCGAGAGCATAAGCAATAACTACACAAACAGACAATCTGAAAATACAATGTTGCATTAAATAAAAATATTATATTACTGAGTAACAATATAATTATTCTATTGAACTGCTCAAAATAAAATGTATAATAATTAAATGTTAATTAAATCGCGCTCCTCACAAAATACGGGAACTCTAATCAAACGTAGGTACTTTTAATGTAAATATTTATTTATTATTTACTTTTCTATTTCTTTATTTCTATATAACAGTAAAATCGATAATTATGAAAGTTTTGAGAAGAACGTGATCATAAAATGATTAGAATAAACTACGGCATATTAAAGAAAATACAACACCGAAGATAATGTAATATAATAACAGTACACAACATAATTTACTCATTCTGACACTTCAGCTATTTCGTACTTAGTAATAGATAATATCTAATAAATTTTTGATTAAAATATAAGAAAATATTATTAATAATTATTAAAAAATACAATGATACATTGAAATGAAAAATAAAATTATAATTTTATTTTAAAAAAGGATACAGTCCATAAATGAAAGGGGGGTCAGTCGACCCTTTCGATCCCCCCTGTGGGCGCCTATGCTCACAATATAAATACAAACTCATTTTCTAAAATATAATATTAGATTCAGTGGCGTATTATCCTACAAGCCTATGAAGCCCAGGCTTGTAGCGCAAAATATTTAGGGGCGCCGGGACGGCGGACCGTATGACCGTATGAGTCAAATAACAAATAACTTACTAAGATTTAAAGCACAATTGAAAGTAAAGGTCCGTATTAAGCAAAGCAGTTACCAACTGTCCGGAAGTAAGGTCATTTTCAACTCTAAAAAGAATTGAGAGTTTTAAGATTGATCAAAACTCTAACGTAAAATTGAATAGTTTAGCCATAATGGCTATTGAAACTGATTTGTTAAATAATTTTGATTTTACAAAGATTATTGAAGTTTTTTGCTAATAACAAAGCACGAAAAAATAAGTTTATTTAATGTCTGTTTATTGATTTTTTTTCTTTACATTATGTTATTATTTTCTTTATTTTATATGATCATTGTTTAAATTTCGTTTACTATTTTAATTTAGTTTGATGTATTAAGTTCATCGTTCCTTATGTATGTATGTTTTGTGACGAAAATATATTTTGTTTTTTGTGATTTTCTTTTACTAAACACCAACCTATATTCTGTATTATATAAATTGGAATCATGTTAATTTTTTGTTGATTGTATGTTTTCATTTTGTTCTTAGTAAGTAATCCAACTATTTTAAAAAAATGTATATATTTATTATATACAGTTTGTGTGCTTATTATATCTAAAAGCAATTCATAATCGAAAAGGGCGCAAAATGTTACGGGCTTTGGGCGCTTATATTGCTTAATACGCCACTGAGTAGATTATAATACAACGACACTATAATGAAGGCTATTATTATCTAAGATGAAGTTTATAATACGAGCGATGAAGCGAGTGAGGGTTGTAATCATCCGAGGTAATAATAGCCATTATAGCGAGTTGTATACTCTTTATCTCCGAATGTATTACGAGCGAGAGAAGCAAGTAAAAATTGTAATCATCTCAGATAATCACAGCTATTATAGGGTGTATACTGTACTTCATCTACGACTAACTACAAAGAATGCAGAAAAGCTATTCTTTAGATTTACATATTAATTTTCAAAAAATACATTATTAGTAAATAATAATAAGTATTCTGTTTTAGAAAAAAACTGTATGATTTTCCATTAACTCTTAAATTGTGAGCTTTTTATACTCTGTATAAATTTGGCCGGTTCTGGTCAAATTATAAGCTCAGTTTGGGCCGAACGGCAGTTCCGGTTTTTAATACGAATGTTGCCGGATTTATTAGTACCGCAGGATATCCGATAAAATTAGGTTAACACTGCAATGTTTTGGGCTATATTTATGATGATGGAGATGCCATTTTTGCATATTTATTTTATTTGCTGATTGGCGCAGAAGATGGAATAATTAGTATTCCATCATTGCTCCATTATTATTCCCTGAGGGATTTTTGCATATAGGGTGTTCATTTTAAGTGGTATACTATTGCTATCTCGAGAAATATAGGAGCTACGAAATCGGTTAAATTATAGCAAACAACTTCTATTTCTGCAAGATACCTATGTACTATATAAAATTTGAAGTTACTTCTTATAAAAGGAAAATAAGGTTAAGTTTGAATGTTATCTTAATTCAACAATTTGTTGTAGATAATGAAGCACGACGAGGCGAGAGTACTATCGCATCTTGTCTCGTCTCGTTGCATTATGCGAGACAAGAACGAGCGAGATTGCAGTTTAAAATTCGAGGCGAGATCGATATAACTGCGAGAAGCGAGGAGCTACGAAATCGGTTAAATTAGCAAACAATTTCTATTTCTTAAATTAACAACGATTTCTAAGATTACTTTAATGAGCGAAACAACTATTTGAGCAAAATACAAATGAAAATTATGCTGATTTAATTTAAATCTGATTGTAATAAAAGCAATAAGAGTGCTTTGAAGAAAACAATTGAATATTTTGTTTCATGTTAATGGTCGCGTTCAGCCGACTGTGACGCTGCAGCGTTTTACGGTTAAAATGGGCTGAACCGGAGCCTCCGAGAGGCTCCGGCTGAACGGTACCACTTGAACATCAAATTTGTAGCGCTTTCTTATGGCTTTCTTGAAGCGGTCGGCCATGTTTCAAGCGTATATATTTTTCGCTACACACTGCAGCGTATCTATCTGTCTCTTTTCAATCTTAATAAAGAGCGTAAACATAATCATGTCAACAGAAGTTTTTCGTGTTAAATATCAGGCAACCAAATAAGTTCGTGCGGTTTTTATATACAGCAGAGTACCATGAATATTTTTTAAGTTGTTGATCGATAGCAATTGTTTGATATCTGTCATCTACTGTAATATAAATCCTTCTTTTCTCAGATACATACACACTTGGTGACAATTGTTTAGTTCCTAATTTGAATAGTTGAAAATGGCAACGAATATAACTTTAATTCGAGGTTGTTTACTCTATGAGTACTAACTTGGTACTGCAGTGGCGGCGCGAAAAATATGTACCGCATTCGGAGGTGATGCCGTAAGTGATCGAACAGCACAAAAGTGGTTCAAGAAATTTTCTTCGGGAGATCCCAGCTTGACCGTTGAAGCAGGCTCTGGTAGACAGAAGATCATTAACAACGAGGATCTTCAACAGGTTGTAGAGGAAAATTCTAATACAACGTGCCTATATCTTGCGGAAAGGTTCAATGTGAGTGATGAAACCATTCGTTCCCACTTTCATCAGCTAGGAACGACGTGGAAGTTAAGCAAATGGGTCCCACATGAATTGTCAAATGATAACAAATTAAGTCGTTTTACCATTTGTTCGGCAAACATTTCACGCAACGATAATGGACCATTTCTTGATCGGATGTTAACCTGCGACGAAAAGTGGATATTGTACTCAAATTCTAAGTATTCGTATCAGTGCTTATCGCCTACTAATTCGGTACAACACACACTCCCAAGGCTTCCTTGCACCCAAACAAGATTTTATTGTGTGTTTGGTAGACAGAAACTGGAATAGTCTATTATGAGTTTTTGGAACGGGGTTAAACCCTCACTGAAAACTTCTATTGTAAACAGCTTGAGCTTATACAAGCAGCACTCATCCAAAAACAGCCTTCTTTGGTCAATCGAAAGAAAGTGGTATTCTTACAGGATAACGCCAGACCACATACTGCAAGATTGGCCAAGGAAAAAATTTCTGAACTTGGCTGGGAAACGTTACCACACCCTCCATATTCTTCTGACATTTCACTAAGTGATTACCACTTTTTTTGTCTCTTGTCAACTATATGAGTCATAGACAGTTCAAAATTCGAGTTAATATAATAAATGCAGTCCGTCAATTTTCTACAAGAACGGCATACAAAAACTGGTGTCACGTTGGCAAAAAGTCATTGAATATGATGGTAATTACTTCGATGATTAATAGTGTATTATTGTTTCTTAATAAATATTTATATTTTACCATGAAAAACCGCACAAACTTATTTGGTTACCTGATATAATAAAACTGTGTATGTGTTGTCTATGACAAAAAATGAAAAAGAACGATTTATGCAAGATACCTATGTACTATATAAAATTTGAAGTTACTTCTTATAAAAGGAAAATAAGGTTAAGTTTGAATGTTATCTTAATTTAAAAATTTGTTGTAGATAAAAACTATGCATCAAAATATATGCAAAATGTAGATAATAATTATACAAATGAAACAGATGTGCAGAAGAGCAGACGAGTTGGATGTGACCGGTAGAACGATTGTTGATTGGAAGTCGTTTTGTCGTGAATTGTGCGTGGAGATGTTATAGCTAGAGAAAATGTGAAATTAGGAGGAGTGAATGTTATTATAGATATTGATGACAGTAAATTTGGGAAAAGGAAGTATAACAGAGGCAAACGTGTGGAGGGTAACTGGGTATTTGGTGGGATTGAAAGAGAGACGGATAAATGTTTTGTATTTGTGGTGGAGGATAACACAAGAAAACCTTGCTCCAAATTACTCAACAATATATACTGCCCGGGACAACAATTATTTTCGAGATCGCAATGATAGCTAGGTAAAAATTAACACCCTGTATAATAAAACTATCGACAGTTTATCACCTCAGGTTTCTTCCCTCCGCGGGAGATTTCATTTTCTGACATTACTGTCAATTTTCTGTTATACTGAATCCTCATACTATAATCCTCTCTTTTTTCGTCCTTTCTACGTATCTTTTGAATACCATATTAAATGCCGTCATCGTTATCTTCGTTTACACTCCACTATGCTTGTGCCCCGTGGTTCTTTCTTGCGTCGTATCTGGCGTATCCACGTGTTGTCGGGGCCCGCGTGCGACACCCCCGTACCGGAGCACGTGGACTCGTTGGCATGAGAGGCTCCGGGTATCGATCGAGCGTCGCGCCGCGCGGCCTCGACCGAGACATTGCCGCGACGCACAGCACCACACAGATGAATGGAGCAGAGATAGGGATGCACAAGTGATAGGGAAAATGGGGAGAATGGGACACTGAGAAAAAAATGGAAGGACGGTATAAAAAGGCACTTGGATATGAGTTGAAAGATGATAAGAAATATCGTAAAAAAACAACAAATCTAGAGATCTTCCTTACAAGGATCTGCAATTTAGTTATAGTGAAATCCAAGCTACTCAAATACAGCGGTATTTTTTGTTAATACAAACGTACGTCGCTAATCCAAAAACATACATAATTCGAAATAATATACATATGTACCTATGTTCTTTTAACAAAAACTTTTCAATTTGAAATAAAATTGAAGATTTTACGCTAGTCTTAGCAGCCTATTTATTCTTTCCTCTGCAATTCGAACTTCTATAGACCGCGAGCAGACACGTGACACGCGACTTTGAAGTACATGGCATCAGCTGATTTGGGTGTGCGTGCCACTTTAACAAGAATAGTGTCACTTTGATAACAATGTTTTGACTTATTTTGATTTTGAACTGCTAAAAAGTTATTACTGTACAATTTTCAGGTAGTAAAACACATCAAATTAAAAATAATAACTTTTTAACAGTGCAAAATTAAAATAAGTCAAAACATTGTTCTTGTCAAAGTGACATAGTTTTTGTCAAAGTAACACAAATCAGCTGATACTAAACATTTCAAGGTCGCTCGAGTCAAATGGGTGCCCACGGCCTATATTTCGAAAAATGACCAGTTCAATTTTATGTATGGTCTGTTTTGA
Organism: Harpalus rubripes; assembly: GCA_963082715.1. NCBI lineage: Eukaryota > Metazoa > Arthropoda > Insecta > Coleoptera > Carabidae > Harpalus > Harpalus rubripes. Next base: position 39,183,879 of record OY720454.1, read on the forward strand.
CTAGCCATAGTCTCTTGTCTCTTTGTCAGGTCTTTGTTGATATAGGTAAGTACATTTTAAAATAGATATACAGGTTTTTACTAACTTCGGGTACATACATCAAAGGTACCTAAGAAATTCTTTGATATGCTGATTACGGATTAAAAATAATTATTCAAAATTTCAAAAAATAAGTTTTCGTATTTTTCAGTCATACCTACATGTAGTCTGTAGTAATTCGTGCCACTGGATGTATAGCTATTAATTATATTATTTTTTAATAGGAATGTATGCTAAACCAGTGGTACTAAAACATGAACCCTTTTTAGTAGAGAGTTTTTGATCCGTAATCAGCATATTAAATAGTACACATCTTTACTCGATGTTATAACCCTGTTTATCTAATAAGTTATAAATATTTTCAAACTCCGTAATTCGAAATTTATATTTTGACCTAATTCGAAGGAGATTCCTCTTCCCTTCAGATTCCCTAGTTGTCAACTGCAGGAATCTAACCCTGACCTCAGAACGTGAGCGCACTAACCAGGAGGAAGGCCACTACTACTCGTGAAAGATAAAGACTCGAATCCATACACCATTTATATGAAAATACAATATGTATTTGAATTGTTAACAAATTACAAAATGATTTTGATGTATAAAACCGTCTAAAAATATGGATTCCTGTTGATTTGTAAAAATCTCTCTACTCAAAGTGATTTTCTCACTGTTTACCGTTACTTCCTTTGAACCATATCGAATTTCGTTGGGATGAATTGAAAAGCCGTGGGAGAATTTGCTAAATATTTGGAAATCAATTTCTTGTAATGTTTTACAAAAAACTAATACAAAGAATGCCTACAGATTGTTAAGCCGTTATTAAATTCGTAGGAGGTTTTTTGGAAGAATCGAAAATTTAAATCTCCTTACTTTAAGTAATTTATCTGTTAAATATTTATACAAATGTTATATTTTGTTAAAATATACATCTTTATTTTTAAATTATTATTTATTTTTTATTTATTTTACACGCTTCTTGATACATTGTCGTATATAAGCGGTGAAATTATATGGGGATGAGACAGTTTTTCCTTGCATTTTTTTTTATATCAATACACATTTTATGCGCCGGTGATGAAGATGAAATGATGAAAGACACACACAACAACCATGCCTTATCCGGGATTCGAACCCAGGACCCTTGGAGCGTGAAGCGACAGCGCTACCGCTACTCCACGTGGGTCGGCTTATTTTTAAATTATAAATAATTTATTTTTTGTGCAACCGGACGCGAAATAAGCATTTCGCAGCCGCAATACAGGCTGCGAAATTAGATTTCGCGAACGTTGTCATGGTAGCGGCCGCGAAATTAGGTAAACAATCACTTTGACACTTGAGAATTGCATGGTTTTGTTTATCAAATGTTAATCCCACAGCCACCTTGAAAGCTAACTTTCTATTTATAATGAAACTGTGGAAAATTAATAAAATTTATAATTACATATTTTTTACAGTTGCACAAAAAATATTGTGTACACCTTGTCCGCGAAATCCTTTAGGCGCTCAAGATTGTCTTGCCTCGGCCGTAAGCGGCCTCGGCGACAATTTTTCTCTCGGTACGCTAAAGAGTGATTTCGCGGCCTTGATATACAAATAACTATTTTATTGCTTTCTTTACATTATCACATAAACATTTTCTAACTAATTTACTTTCCATTTTCCCAAATTTCGTACGTTGTGCTAAAAATACGAGTTTACGAATATCTGTCAATAAACAGCACTCTCATATTAAAAAAGTACCTAAGTGAGCAACATAAACATAATGGTTATGTACTCATATTATAAATATAAAATAAAAGCTTCAGTGCGCATTTTTTATTAGTTTCGTGTACTATATTTCATTTGTAACAATGAATGAAAACTGCAAGGTTGCATATTCGTATTTATTTCCATATGTCAACCTTGCACTATATTACAAAATCGTGTGTTCAAAAGATTTAAATAATATTACATTACCCATTGATTTCTAATTTGAATATTACAGTCCATGTATCCTACATGTACGCTACAGAAAGGCATAAATTTTTCGCTACAAATTATCTCCTTAATTTACTATACGAGCTTAAAGTCCATAAAGTTCAAATGGTTACTCCTTAATTATACAAATAATGTTTAATAAAGTTGAAATAATTATAATTTCCAAAAAATGTACAAATATTCATTTAAAAAAATATAAAATAATTTAAGGCTTAATAAGATCTTAGTAGGATATTTTGAAAGAAATTACAAAAATGCTGAAAAATAAATAAATCAAGGTTACTGATTTGTCATCGTTACTAAAATTTGCGAATATGAGTAAATTGGTATACCCATCAGCAATGGGTAATTAATAAGCCCTGATAATAAAAATAAAGGTTAATTTTTTAAAAACAAAAATTTGTTAAATGTGTAAATCCTTTTCGAAAAAATTGTATGAAGGGTTGAGCTTGACATACATACATATATACATTAAATAGTATTGCAATTAATGAATGGTCGCTTTTAATTTTCCTCTGGATATTTTTTTAATTCTCGGAAAAATTCCCGGAATTTATTGTTGAAAATATCTCGAAAAATTCTCCAACAAACTTTCCGGTAAAAATTCCGGGTTTTTTCCTAACTATTCCATTTCAGGTATTGACCCATCGCTAAATGCAATATTTATGACAATGAAAGAAAAACCAATGACAATATTTCGTATTTTTAGGAATGAGTGATTTACTTTTCTGTAAAATTTAACATTCTGTGATTCAATCTATACATCTACAGCATTGAAGCATTGTAGTACTTTTTCGTAGTAAGCGCATGTTCTTGGAACTATTTCTTTCAAAAAAATTAAATAAAAATATTGAGTGAATATTTAAACTTTTCCAATATTATACCAGAAAAAACATAATAAAATTTATTTTACAAAAATAAAATTATTGAACAATTTTTAAAACCAATCCTTTATTAATGATGATTTTATATACAAAAAACACAGCTTTCCAATAATTTACTCCCCCTACCTTTTTCCGCATCACCCCCATCTACCTTTACTGTGAACTATCCCAATCCCCCCTCCCCTATACCCCCCCCCCCCCAACCGATGTTCCCGAGGGACGCCAGCAATGCGGGCGAGTCCACTTCGCGGTCGAGGTCAAACGTGACCTCCAGCCTGCTCCACACTCCACCACTTCACAAGGACTGAAATGGAAGTAGGCAACACCAGGATTCAGGAATACGCGACAAGGATAGGGTTAAAGATTAAAAGGAGATGAGGGAAAAAGGCTGTGGAATGGCAATGAGACCTCAAAGGACTATTATGGGGATGAAAAGCTGAAAGGAGATTGTTAAAAAGTGCATGAAAAATAGAAATAAATTGAACTTAAAGTTCTAGCTCGGGACAAAGAAAAATGTTTCTTTATAACCTTGAATCGGTTTTTCAAAATACTCAAAAAATTAAACAGGTACACAGTTTTTCTTGCGGTATTATTATTACCCAAAAAAGTAACACATATTCTTATTTGAAGAGTACAAAAAAAGCAGATGTTACTTTTTTCAAAACGAGGAATTTATGTTTTTAATTTTAATACTGAATTGGGTTCTTTCAAAAAATATAATATGTAGTTTTTTCTACATAAATAGTCACAGATTATTGTTATTTTTAACACTAGTGTTAAAAGTGAATTATTTACCATGGTAATGACGAATGGAAAAACAAATCGACATTTTTGGCATGTCAAAAAATTATTAGAAGTACAAATTTAAATAAAAAAATAGAATTTGTAGAAAAAATAGTGTATAATGTACGTGTTATTTAACACATATCATAAATAATAATTTTTTTCCATGAACACAATGAAATTTTTATCATCAAAACTTATACTTTTTCTCCTGCAAACTGTCATGAGAGATTATACGAGACTAGGCTGTTTTCCCCAGTTTTAATGGTTTAAAACATGGGTCTACGAAACGAAGATATAATTGATGATTTAAATTTTTACCTCTAGCTAAGAGAGGTATTGAATTCATGCTAAAAATCGCATATCCAGATTTTAGTGAATAAGCACGTTTTAAGGTCCCTAGAATCCGATTATAACATTTTTACGATGATGTCCGTATGTGTGTGTGGATGTATGCGTGCATGCGTGTGTGCGTGCGTGCGTGCGTGCGTGCGTGCGTGCGTGTGTGTGTGTGTGTGTGTGTGTGTGTGTATTTTGGATCCACGATTTCTCAAATACTATAAGACTTAAGACAATTTTAACTACCGATTCTTCAACCTAACAATAATGGGAAGAGTTGATTAAGTTTTGGTAACAATTTGACAACCGGAAGTAGTAGTTACAAGAAAAAAATCATCTAAATATTATTTATCGAAAATTTATGTATATACTTATATTAAAGAACGTTAGATTCTTTATTCGATAAATATAAATTCATTACTATATTTTCTATACATTTAAAGATAAAGAAATGCATATAAAATAATTTGATGTAAAAAATCTTAGATCAAACTACTTCAAGGCAAGAAATTCAAATGTTTGTAATTGACACATAAATGTCACTGTCAAAAAAGTTTGTATACCACTGTCAAAAATATTTGCACATCATTATGAAGATTATGAAAAAAGTCAACAGCGCAAAAGAATATACGTAAAAAAGAATATAAAAGGAATTTGCGAAAAAATGACGAAGATAAAGAAAAAGAAAATACTGAAAATATTTATTTCAAAATGGTAGCACATCATTTAATTATAAATTTTAATAAGTGTCATCTTCAATGAAAAACGTTGTAAACAAGGAAAGTAATTGCCATAATTATACCCATTCATTTCTAGGGCATGAAATTGAACACTCAAATTATTCATTTCAGCATGTTACGTGGTTCATTCAACAAACTATTATATAGCATACAGTTTTTGTCATAATATGATGTATTTTAAGTGAATGCTATACATAAGTATGGGTTGGATAGAAAAATGTTAACGTGCACTACTCGTATTTTTGTTGGATACATGGTTTATTCAGGGTCGTTCCACTCGTGCCAATCTATGTTGTAGAAAATGACGCGACTAATATATTATAAATACATATGTCACCGCAAACTCTAGTAACCTTACCTATCATCCTATAAGTATTGCAGCTTTATTCATAGCTAAAACTGAGTAAATGTTTCAAGAATGGTCAGACATTTTACATAGAAAATAAAATATTGTTACGCAAAACTTTCTAAAACTAGTTTTACTACACCGGAAATTATAGCAAAACATTGTTTTTAACAAAAATATTAGTAACATGGTAGTGTCTTGGCTGCCGGCGCCGGTTCCCATATCTGCAGCCGCGATTAACAGATATTAAATCAGCCGGTACCTATTTCCATTTTGATTTTCCAAGACAACTGACGCCAGCATCCAAAGTACTTCCTAATAACAGTAATAACAATGAGTATGTGTATATCGACGTCCTTAATCGGATTTCTAATCCAATCGGATTTAAATAAATCCTAAATCTTGACTGTTTATATCAGACAAATTGACAGCGATCAAGTACATTCGAATTTACCGTAGATTTAATTTGATTTACTACTGACACTGTTGGCATAGCAGCCATGGCAGCCGTAGCAGCATAGAATGCGTAGATCATTATTGACTAGTATTAATCTTGACTCTTGACAATTTACTTAGTTTTTTCATCTAACAAATCAAATATTTTTCTTTCCAGGATTAATTTTAAAAAAATATCTGTTTCTTGTTGCGGCCACGGATTTCTCATTGCTCTTCAAATAATTATGCTAATTTATCGTTGACACATATTAACTGTCAAACTATGAAAGATGAATAAATTATGCTGCGTTTTTTTTTCATTGTTTCAGTACCTACTATTGAATTTTTTGTTAAATCGCTGTTTATATCGTGAAAGTAAATCGGATTTATGTACAAATCTCGTTTGTATAGTCGATTTAGAATCCGAAATCCGATTAAGGATGTCGATATAAACATACCCAAGGAGAGGTAACATGAATGGTGATTAGGAGATTAGCAACTGACTTTAAGCTTGCACGGAGTTGAGAAAAATTGACATTTAATAATTTCTTTTGTACTTAATGTGTATTATTAAGAAGTACTGCATTTCTAAAAGTAAATAATATAAATATAATGGATAAAATGAATGTTTATACAACCAAATTAATGTCACATAACATTAACTTACACAATCAACGATAGTTCCGAAAATGGCACCAGATGTCATATTGCTTAGTCAGCTAGCAGTGTTTTAACTCTGTCAATCGTTTATGCTTTATGGTTTATTTTAGAGAAAAATACTTTAAATAAAAGTTGCGTACAATTAATTTTTCTATAACTATACCGTTTATGTTATTATTGTAATTAAATGTTAATGACAACTGTTCAGAAGGTATTAATAATTAATGAAGTTACTAATTAAAAGTGATCTCTACGATAACTTGTTTGTAATATTTGTTTGTTATCAACTTCGTATTTTAGTCCATCTCCAGCACAATCTCAAAATTTTTGTTATTAATAAAGTTAAAAAGAATGTTATCAACATCATGTTAATGCTCATTAGGAGTAAACGTTCCGTTTTTTTCTTGTCTCTGCCCTGGTGACTCCAACCAGTGATTCTTATGCCATTGATTCAGCAATGTTTTTATTTCCAACTTTAACTGTCTCCGCTGAGATTCCGGAAGCCGTTTCTGCTCATGTGAAAGGAAAACCTGTCCCCTTCTTAGCCAGACTATCTGCTACCTGGTTTCCTTCGATCTCTGCATGCACGGGTACCCATATTAATTTCAATTTATTCCTCGCTCCTAGTGCATTTAATCTGTGGATGCACTCTAGAACAAGTCCAGATTCTGTCTCACAAGATTCTAGTGCTTTTAATGCGGCTTGGCTGTCTGTTACTATAGAGATTCTTCTGTTGCTAAAGTGGCTCTCTATAGTAGTAATTTGGCGCAGGTTAAAGTTGCGTATAATTCTGCATATTATGATTCAAACTTATACATTTTTCTGTATACATTAAGATAATGTTTCTAAATATAAGTTCTCGTTGTACAAAAATTAACGTTGTGTATTCGTTGAGGTGGCACAATTTTGATAAATCGGTGTTCCGTAGCCAAAAACCTGGTAGGAAAGGGTTGAAGCCACACTGTTAGCTCTTGTCCTGAGTAAACACTTCTGGCTGACGTCCAAAGCCGGATTAGAATTCGGATTGTTTTTCAAATAACGAAAAATTAGTTTATTTTACTTCTGATTTATTTGAAGTATCAGGTGAAACGTAATAAATTGTTTATTTAATTTGAAATGAATTTATTTGTTTTATTTATATTGAATGCTAAAATAATTAATTGCAATGCGGTTCATAAATTTCATATAAATTGATTAAATAGAACACTTTATGCGAATATTTGAGTATTTTAAGTTTCTAAAATTGTAACATTTCAAGTACGTTCTCATAAGTTTAAAATCATAGCTGTTTATACTTTTTCGTGACAATAACGTAAATAATTTTGAAAAAGAACTATTCAATATAAATTAAACGCACGCATATTGTATTTCATGTGGGCTTAACATGACCACAGGGAATTCAATAATCCATTACCTGTCTGTTAACCTGGGCTTGTTCAATTAATGGAATGAATCTATATAAATTATTGCCTATATTCAATTATTTGCACGTCATATATTTTCTATATATTATTTATGTAACAAATGTGTAATTAAATTACAGAAAGTTCTGAATTTATTTACTAAAATAAAGTGAAAAAAATATATTTTTTAAAAGTCTAAAAATTGATTAGATCTTCCATGTTCAATATATTTATTAAGTTTTAAGGTACATTCACAAATGAAAATTAGATTTAGATCACTGATATCTATACATATCTGGATTTCGTATCCCATGTTAAATTCTTGTGAATAATTAAACGTCGCCATATTGGAAAAAGTCCAGGCTCTTGGCTTACTTTCGGCGGGAAGTTCAAACTAATCGAAATATAAACGTATGTTTTTCTTTATATAAAGAAATATTATATGCATTTATTACCTTAATTTTCACTGAATTAATAATGCAAATATACTATTAATTTTAATCAAGATACTTCTACAGAAAAAAATCTGATGTGGCCAGCACATTACCTTCCGTCAGTTATATGAGGCATTTACAAAAATTCTACCGGTAAACGGCTGTTTATCAGGTTATAGGTACCAGAATCGATATTTTAAAAACGCAAGTTGTAAACAGGGTAGATCCATAACTTATAAAAAAAATCAAATTTGAAAAGGTTAGAAATTTAATGTATAGTTAACAAACTGAGCAGAGTCTTCCTTTGAACACATTTCCAATTTTAACGCGTGCGCTTCGCTTTGCATCACTACCTTTTTTTGAGATTAAATTCTTCATGAATCCGGTAGATGGATCTGGTAGATATTGTACAATTTTCGAACACGGTAACTTTTTACCACTCGTGTTTTCGAACACAGTCAGGAGATGCGAAATCTACCGGTAGAATTTTAGTAAATGCCTAAGTATTTTCTATAAAATCCATACAGAAACTTCCTTGCAAAAGATTCTCAATTTCTTGTATGTACATTACCTTTCGTCAGTGGTAGGTACTTTATAGCCATTTAGAAATCATACAGAAAGTTTCGAGCAAAAATATCCTATATTTCGAGTAAAATTATAATACAAAAATACTACGAATATGTTAATTGACACTAACATCTGTCAATTAGAATTTTCTTAATATAGTAGCTGTTTGTAGCATAGCTAGCTAATTTATGAAGTTTAATTTCTTTATAATTTTATAACTCTATATCCATTTAATATGAAGTATACAATGCAGTCAAATCGGATAGAGAATACAATGTTCTTTAATATTTATAATAACATTAAATGTGAAAAAGTGATATTTAACATCGTTTTTCCAAGAAAAACTGTTAAAATCTTCAAATGAGGGTACTTCCGGTTGACCAATTATAACCAAAATTTAATCAGCTCTTCATATGGATGCAGCGAAGAAGAATACGAAAGAATTATAATTTTTGGACGAAAATTTTGTTACACGCACACACACATACATATACACACGCACGCCCACACACACACACGCACGCACGCACACACACGCACACATATACATACACACACGCACGCACGCACACACACACACATCATTGTAAAAATAGTAAAATCGTATTCTAGGGACCTTAAAACCTGCTTATTCATTAAAAACTCACCACCGAATTTTTTGACCAAAGTACTTATTTCATTTATACACTAACACAAAAATGATTAATTACAAGAGTTACCTACACAATTAATGTCAATCGAGAATCAACATACATGTTGTAACATTTAATCTAACCTAACTAATCACAACAGATTTACAATTGACAACAGAGGTTGTCGGGCCATTTTGTCTTCCCACAAAAGACGCATTTTGCAACTATTGTCACTTTTAAAACAGCATACAGATAAGAAACGCGTGCCTGCGCGAGCCACAACTGATGCCGAGAGCCCGGACTTTTTCCAATATGGCGACGCTCAATTAGTCAAATGACGGCTTACCCCATACGCAATCTAGTTATGCATAGAGATCAGTGGTTTAGATTTATGGTTTATACTTTAGATTAAAGACCCTGGCCGCATATTATGTTATGACTCCATTTACACTTCCGAATTTAGTGTCTCACAATCTCACAAACTTCACCAATGAGAACGAGTCTATAAAGATATAGACACCCATCTTTATTCAGTTGTATTCGGCCTTTAAACCAAACGCGAAAATAGTGATGCACGCGAGGCGAGACGAGACGAGAAATATAAAATATCGATTTTGCCTCGTTTTCGGATCTGTAATCTCGCTCTCGTTCTCGCACATTTTTTTTTTGGGTCTTATCTAGTTCTCGCACGAGAGTCTCGCTATAAAAATAAGCGCTTGCGCACTACGTATTTACGTAACTGTTTAACTACAAGAGACAAGTTCGCACTAATAGCACCGTCTTCCTTTTATTTGCAATCGTATAACTATAATAAAGAGACAAAACACTAAATTCTGGTCACCATTGTTTCAATACGAACATAATGTTTATTCATTTACGGTCACCAGAAAATGTGATAAGTTAGTAAATAATTTAATTTACATCTAAAATATCCAATTTATCATCAAATTGTGATCTCTAAACTATTTCAATACGAACATCTGTTAACACATTCTGTCATCAGTAAAACGAATTAAACATTAAAAAAAATTTTTTTGTTAACTAAAAGTAGGTACCTACACTTTTTCATTAAATATATGCCACTATTTAAGTAAGATTAAGTCATAAATAAAAACCGCTACACTGGTAACCCGCCGGCATCCAATCACTCCGCTTCTCTCCCTGTTGGCTCCCATCGACGCTTAATATAACATCCTTTACTTTTCAGGGGCGACAATAGTTTTATTAACCCTGGTTTTAACTGGCGTGAATTAGGGGATGCAATATTGGAGAAAACTAGTTCTATTGGATGCAATAACGACTTTGTCTTTATTTTTGCATTTCCTCGCTCTGGGAACGATACTAATGGAATCGACTCAAAATATATAGTGAATTCATATAATTTTCACATTTACGTGTTCTATGCATTAATTAGCGTTGACTCCACTCCTTGTACGGTGCATTTTTCATTGAATTTATGAATCAAAGCTATAAAGTTACAAATACTTTTTATTGCGAGACTCTCGCGAGAAGCTCGGAGTTGTTATATCGATCTCGCCTCGAATTTTAAACTGCAATCTCGCTTTCGTTCTCATCTCGCATAATGCAACGAGACGAGATGCGAGAGTACTCTCGCCTCTTCGTGCATCACTACGCGAAAATAACAAGGATACTGACAAAACTTAATTGCTGAAATATAATTAATAATGCCAAATGAATGACAGCGCACGGGTTCTGCTCTACCGATACTTTAATATTGTTTTTGAAGTATTATATGTCAGCACAATCAAAACTAAATTAAGGTTAAAACTTGCATTTATGAATGACTTACTTAAATGTAAACAAAAACCATAACCTAATTTTCATTTATGAAAGCACATTCTCCGAGACAAATTTGAACGCCCGAGAGGTGAATTTACGGAAAATTCTACGCAGAAAATTTACCATAAAAAAATTCTTCCTGGGGAAATTCAGCGCATAGAATATTCATCACAAGAAAATTAAGCTAACGTAACGTACCCGGAACCAAAAAATGACGGTTAATGGATACCAAAACTGAAAACGTTTTTGTTAAAAAATTGGTTTACACTTAACCGATTTTTAAAATGGGTAGATGAACTAGTTAAATAAACTCGTCAATAAAATCATTATGGAGTCGAGTGGCTGTGGATGTTAGGTGACCGGTGGTGATTCGGACGTCTCGGTTTCGATTCCGATTAATGTGAAATTTGAAACTTTATCCCATGTCATTTAGTACAAAAGTGACTCTTGTGATGCTCCCTCCACGATAGCATTGAAAGCCAGTGAGGTAGCGTCTCGTAAGCGCCCACAACAATACAGATATGTCGTCATTACCGAAAGCAAATTGTCAGTCATAAATGGGTAATAAGACATGATGATATATTTATTTAAAAAATTATTCAGGCAAAAATCTTTATGCCTGGTTTCATAAAAAATTCATCTATAATTATATTTTACTTCCAATGTAAAATTAATTGTATAAACAAATTCAAATCAGTTTTCCTGTTTTTATGATCAAAAAATCGAGTTGGATTTGTTCAATTTTTTATAACTTACTTTGGAAGTAAAATTTAATCATAGATTATTTTTTTATTAAACCGAGCCTTTACAGTTTAAAAAGTAGTTAGATACTTTTATTATCAGTAGAAACTAAAAATAATGAAAATTCTCCTTTTCAGATGCAGTTTACAAACCGTTTGCAATTTTTTTTGTTAATAGTATCTAAAATATCGATTTCGGTTAAAAATTACGTTTTTAGACTTAAAATCTTGATTAACCCGATTTAAAATCGGTTTAATAAATCGGTTTCTTTCCGTGCCCTAAATTAACCTAATCTACTGCAATGTAGATACCATACCTTAACCTAACCTAGACAATGAATATTGTCGCAATGAATTTTCCTGGGATGAAATTTCCCTGCGATAAATTCCAACGACTAGTTTTTAACCAATCATGATGCAAAACACTTGAAAATTCAGCCAATGGGAACAGTATTATATTGACTATTTCACTCATAAATATATAAACCAATCCAAATTCAGGATTCTACCTAGTTACCAAGTTCATTTAGAGAAAACACCGTCACAAAAAAAATTTCGCACCCTTTAAGCCAATAAGATGTCGTATTTTTACAAGTGAGTTTTGATAAGCGAAACTTTTTTGACGTTTTAGAAACATATTGTTTACATACCTGTCAAAGTCTGTATACTTTCAGTGTTATCAGTTTTTATTAAAAACGAGTCGATTTGGACAGGAATCTATTTAAAACGTTGAAAAAGCAAACTGAAATATAATAGCTCTAAACACAATAAATATTAACAGATTTTTGTCAAGAAAAAAGTTATATAAATGATTACCTGATTTTTATTTTGGAAATAGTCATCCGAATACCATTCGTGGTTAAATTTTATCCTGGAAAAATTTTCCTATTCCTTTACTCGAGCCTGTTGCCAATTTATTTTGTGACACTGATCAAAAATCACTCGTTTGACAACTCGTGATTTTTTTGTCAATGTCACTCAATAAATTACTAGGCAACCGGCTCTCGTAACAATCTGAAAATTTTTTCGGCAAAAATTTACCACTTATGATATGATAAAACTCCGTTACCTCGATAAATTTCCGCTACCAAGTAAATAAACAGTTATTGTTTATGTCTGTCAGTGTGACAGTTAATTAATATTTCAAGTTTAAAAATTAAAAAATAATAATTAAATTGTTTCATTTTGCGTTGTCTTTGGAATTTATCTCACCAAATACCACAGGACCTCTCTGACTTTCTCAGATAAACTTTTATTTTTTAGCATTCATTCTTTTTGCTTTTAAGCAAAATCACTCAAGCAAACTGACATTAGATAAAACCCCTCCGCCATCAGACTCGGGATTTACCGTGCAGTTTGCTTTCGTGTTTGTTGTTAAGTAAAAAAAATCATGCAACATAAAAATTTATCGATAAAATCAGGAGGTCTTGTGATATTATTTTTGATAAATTTTCTGCAATGAATTTGTGGGACACGCGTGATGTTATTTCGATAAGCATCCTCTACGGTAAGGATATATTGTCTTTTCCGAAATCTGAACATAAAAGTAAATTGGTACACTTAAAAAAGAGTAACAATCCGCGATTATATATTTGTTTATTTTCTATTACAAGAGTGCGTTACTTTTCGGGCCATATTTTTTACTTTTCATTTTAAAAACCATCTCGTGTCTTGTAAGTGTTTTCTCTGTGAAAAATCATCCGTACGTTCATGTAGTCTTGTGGGAGAAGTTGAGTGGTGAGTCTACTTTTGATAAATAGGTCCCGAGTCACCTCATCACGACGAGTTGTCAAGCGGAATATCTCCTTTCAACTTTCTGTATCACGAGGTGTCAGGCAGCAGAACTTATGTGGCCTTCTGCGACATCTCGCCACTCCCGAGAAAAACAAATAGGATTTTGTTTCAGATGACTTATGACTCTGTTGTTGTGATTTGTGGAGAAGTGTTGAACAATTGATTAGATTTCATGATCGCCAATTGGAAGTTGATTTGTGTTGTTTACAAACGGGGGAATTTGGAAATGATATTTTGTTAAGTATTGTTAACGACCAGAACTAAGGTAGCGAATTGGTATAGCATTGCCGCTATACCGAAGGACCTGGTTTCGAATTTCGGCTAGGGAAAAGGTATTTGTGTTTCGTCTTTATCAACTTATATCCATCAACAACAAAAACAACGATTATAAGAAAAACAATTTTCACACCTTTTTCAGGGTGTAACAGCTAAACGAGCTACCACAAATAATTTCTATACTATTAAAGGTACATAAAAATACTATAAGAAAATTTTATAGAAGACCACGGGGACATCCGATTAGAGAAGAAAATATTTTATTAAACCAGAGGTTCTCAAGTTGCAATATAATGTTATATTTTTTAAAATAGGATTATATATATATATATATATATATATATATATATATATATATATATATATACATTTTAGCCTCATTCGATAGAGTATTTTTTTCTGAATTCAACCATATAATCATTTTATACCTTTACATAACAAAAATATTGAGAAATATTCAATTTAAATTTAAATAAATGTATATTTTATAGTCATTTTTCAGTAGGCTATGTATGAAAAACAAAAACTTCTATTTGTCAATAACGTTATTAACAAATACTTGTTCCATTTTAATTTAAGGTCAATTCTTTTTCATTCATAGCCTAAAGAAAAATAACTATAAAAATCAAATTTATTTAAAATTCAATTGATTTTTCTAAATATTTTTGTTATGTAAGGATATAAAATAATCACATGGTTGAATTCAGAAAAAAATACGCTATCGTATAGGGCTAAAAAATATATATCATCCCATTTAAGAAAATATAACTTTGTATTGTAACTTGAGAACCATGGGGTTAAAAAAATATTTTCTTCTCTAGTCAAATGTGACCCTATGTGTTCTATAAAATTGTCTTATAGCATTTTATTGTATCTTTAATAATATAGAAATTATTTGAGGTAGCTCGTTATATATATATATATATATATATATATATATATATATATATATATATATATATATATATATATATATATATAACAAAAAAAAAATGCAAATCAGGGTTACTACAAAAGATTGATCAGGTTTTTAAACTTCATATTTCAGAAAGTATTACAGGTAATATTACATGACGTGTCACAAGAAAGAGCAAATGTCCAAGTTTATAACGCGTTCTTGAGACCTACACGTCCAGGTGGCACCACGACCTCAGTATTCAAAATGGCAGAAAGCGTTTTGTGTTGTGGTGCAAGAATGTTCTAATGACTTGGAAATTCTGTTCTGTATTGCCCATTGCCTTCGGACAAAACGCTTTCTGCTGCATAGTCGTCATTTTGAATACTGAGCTCGTGGTGCCACCTGGAGGTGTAAAGCGAAATTCTCAAGCGCACGTTTTAAACTTGGACATTTTTTCATTTCTTGTGACATTTCATTTACTATTACATCTGTAATAATTTTTGGAAATATAAAGTTTTAAAACCCGATGTAATTGGCAAAGTGCTAAAAGAGAGAAAGTGTATGAATGCGTTTAAGAATGTGGCCGAGACGAAAGAAGTATGCTTAGACAGGACTGTGTGGCGAAGGATTATTGTTTCGTGACTATTATTGTGGTCTGGATGCGGTATTTCGCTACCGTAAATCGGTCACTTTAGTATGTTAAGAGTGAGGAATATTCGTTGTATGATAACCGGTTACTAAGAATGTTGTTGAAAGAATGAGTGATTATTTTTATGGTTGTTCTAGTTATTATTATTGTTAATGTTTTCGGGTTTGTGCTAACTTACTAAGTGGAACATACGTGATTTTAAGTAATATGTATGCATCATAATAACCCTCCTTTCCGGGTAATTATATTTCAAATAATACCCAAGGGCATTATGAGTTGTTGCTATGGTAATGTTGTCAAGAAATTGACATTGATACTGGGATAAAACCTAAAAAGACAAGCACAAGCATTCATAGCCTACCTACTTCGTAAATTTTATTAAAACTTTTTGTTCCGTAATTCGTAGAATATTAACGAAATTATAGTAAGACATTAAACGTTGAAGGCACCACGGGTGTTAAACGGACAATAATGCTCTTGATACCTTCATTACTATAAGGCATCGTAACTCGAAAATAAATAAATTTGTTATTTATTAACTTTGATATGTTAAATTATATAAACTAAAAAATTTAAAAGATTGCATGCTTTAGTTATCATTTCATCATTCTTAAAGAATTTTTGAATATAATCCAAAAAATTACATTTCTGTAAATTGCAAATGTATATTTGTAAAAGCTTAACTAATATTATGATACTCAACACGGTAATAAAATTAGGAGAACCATCTTCTAAATTTCTATTTTTGTTATTCATAATTAAAATATGTTTCGGTGAAGTTTTATGCTATAAATTCTAGTTAAGGAACTGAAAATGAAATATGAATGAGGATGAAATGCCAGAGAAGCTCCTCCTTTTAACTAAAGCAAAATCTTTCTTCGAATAAATGTCAAAGCCATAATCAAAATGTCTGCATCTTACTCATAGCATAACAAAATAACTGTTACAAATCGGCTGACGACGATTAACACAACTTCTGGCCTTAAAAATATTGTCATATTTTTAGACTTATCCTCCGACGATTAGTGATAGAGGCTGTGTGGCCAGCGTGCCAACAATAGAATCTAATTTGTCACTAGTTTTACATACTTCGCTGCTTTATTTTTTCCGAGAATTCCAAGTTTACCAAACATGCGACGAATTGGAAACAATAACAAGAACACCCATTACCACAAAAAGTTATATCTTTACTGGTAATAAATTATTAGTTTCGCAATGTATACAGGGGCGGACCGTGAACTTTGGGGGCCCTGAGCTAATACTGTTTGGGGGCCCTGGGCTAATACTGTTTGAGGGGGGGGGGTAACTAATTAACCATCTAACCGCCAGTTTGTCAAGAAACTTAATAAAGTTTTTTTTTAATGCAGTATAGTGTTTTGGGGTATATTTAGTCTAAGAGAGTAGGAAAATTAGCTTTTATTGCAACAATTATGACTAGCAAAGGTTACCTTGATATTTTAAAAGCAACTTTAAAGCTATGTGCCGAAAAAAGGCTTAGTAGACAATTTTAATTTCATATATAAGAACGATCCGACAAATAATTTGCGTCTTGTAAGAGAATGGGAAATGTCTATTGTATAATACTTATCAAACATAAGGTCAATTATCCCCCACCACCTACTCCCCCCTCTCCGATCATCGGAGTAAGAGCAAGACATTCTTGAAAACATTAAAACTAAAGAATTAAAAAATAAACTACAAGAAGAATGACAATATAACGCCATCGGGGACAAAAAATTTCATAGATTCACTGGCTCATTATTTAGTTGCTATTATAAAAACGAAAGGAAACCCAACAAAATATGTTTCTTTATAAAACATATACCTATAAACAGTTTATAATTTTAATGTTTGGGTTATCGTGCGGAGACTTTTTTTGTCATAAAATTAGGAATATTTTCATTGTTTACCTCTTAAAATAACTGTATTATTTATTTATTTCTTTGTATAAAACGTAACATAATGCTTTTCGTTTCAGATAAAAAATGAATTAAATTGGATTTTAGTCTGCTATTTTTTCTAAAATAAATTGCAACTATTGTCGGACAAAGATTGTAGGTATGTATTATCTTTGATAATCAAATTCTTAAGTCAAGAATAAATACTAAAAAGAAAAGGAAAAACAACGATGCAGGATGTTAATACAGTGTGTCGCGTTGTCGGACTGTTGCTGACTGGTGCACGGGTTAATACCGACTGCCAGCAGCGAGGGGCCCTTTCTATCTGCGGGGTCCTGGGCTGCAGCCCATAAAGCCCATGCCAAAATCAGCCTCTGAATGTGTACCTAATACATTACTTGTCATACATACGAGTATGCAAATAAATTTATTGCTACTCACTTAAACTTATTTTTTGTACCAATATTTTTAATTTATTTTGTAAATAATAGCTATTTATGGTACAAATGGGTAAAGACATATTTCATCAACAAGTGAAAAGTTTAGCAAATGAGACATTTAATAAAGTATGCCAATTTTCGCGAATGATTAAAATGTCTTTGATCCCATTTGATATACCTCTATTTTCAAGGTCTTTCTTAGCTAAAATGAAAGAAGATACCTACGTAGGTAAAAGTAAAAACTAAAAAAAATGTATAGGGCGCTTACTAGACTACCAAGTTATTTGCTCTGAAAGTTGAAGTGGAGAGTACCGACTATTAAAAACTAACACTTTTACTATTTGATTCTTATAAATAGTTACTACCATTAATCGTTTTAATTTAAATCCTAAATTTTTATGCCCTAAATGACGCCATTATTTAGAATTTTAAGAATTAGACTTCAGAGTTTTGTAGGAGCACAATGTGCCTTGAAGTTGACGCGCGTTATTTAAACAAATCATGTTCGTTGTTATAATTTGTCAAATTTACTGTCAAAGCTTCTTAGCTTTTATTTTATGCAATATAATATTAACATTTAATATGAAGCATCAAATTAAATTGAATTGTATAATTCACTTTTGTTGTTCCAAAGTGTTCCCATACGAACCAATGGATGTCATTAGGGTGCTGGGTGCCATTCACACTTCGCAATTGTACTCGTATGTGTATAAAGTAGACCTAAATCCGAGTAAATCCTAAATACTAATAGGATCGTCCACCATAACAGAAAAGTAGATAAGAAAAAATAATGATTGAGACGAAAAAAGTTTTAAAAAAAAATTCTTTAATTGTGTCCGTCAATTTTTAAAAAATTGTTAGTTTTTCAAATATTTGAGATTTTAAGCATCTATACATCTACGTCACAACTATTGCTATCCTTCTCGCGCATCCTACTATAGAAACTGGTGCGAGAAAGATAGCTATAGGTTTCTTTAAAAATCAAATGCAGTTAAACTATAAACAATTATGATTTTTTAATACTACGAATCGCTTCAAAATTAAATGAATTTTCATTTAAATTAGTGTGGAGGACCCCATTATCAAAATGCGACATCGGACCGAGCTTTATTACCGAATAGTTAACTTAGCAATGAGATTTAGTAGATAAAATTCAGTTTTATAAGAAGATACTCGCAAAAGATATACTCGTAAATATATCACCACCTGTTTAAACGTTTAAAGTAAATAGCGGTAATAAATAATAACGATGTAGTACTTTTTAGGTTTCACCTCGCGAACACTTATAGCTGTTGTGGGAAGTGTATCACAAAAATTACTTTTGTATTATAAACAATTTGAAAAAAATTGAACTTTAGTGGAATGTAAACTCGGTTTACTAGAACAAAACGTCTTCTTGCCGATTTCATCCATGTTTCTTGAATTTTAAGTTGTACCTACTACTTAAACAAAAAAAGTGCAGTTCATAATTGTGACATCAAATATCAGGGACTCATTTGATATTTTATTTCGTTTCGATATTGTTAACTTAGGAAATGTTGGAGAAATTGACGATTATTGTCTTCTATTTTGTTTTTATAGGAATATAATAATTATATTCGTTTTAGAACTTCATCCTTTCTAGCTTTCTGTATATGAGTGTAGGATTAAAATCCACTTTCTCGTGTTCGTTTCTGTATTTCGTTTAACTACTTTGCCTTTGTACGTTAGTTTCGAATTTTCCTTTATCGCTCTATGTGTTAATTTTTGTTATACTCTTATTGATATTAAATATTCTATACATTTACAATCTTTTTATAATATTTTTTTATCAAAGAAGCCCTTCCCAGAACGGGTACAGTCCATTCCCTATTTTATTTATTTTTCAGAATGCCTGTCCTAAATTCTTTGCCTACAAATAAATAAAAAGCCGGAAAATTTAATAATTGAATTACTTCGGAATGGGATAAGATAGAAAAACACATGCAGTTGGTCTCATTGTTTAGGCAAAACATTTGTATAAACCCCGAAAAAAGCTTGATAAGTGATCCTCCCTTGAGAGAAATATGAAAGAAGAAAATTAACTGGTTTGGACATATTTTAAGGAGGGATTGGCTTCAGAAAATTATAATTGTAGGGAAGATACGTGGAGAAAGAAGAAGAGGAAGAAGGAAATTTGGAATGTTAACAGATATGAAGAATGGGTTGGAATTACGTGAGGCTGAAGTGAGAGGCGCATGACAGACTGGTGTGGAAAAAGTATTTCCGCTGAGAACTTTTCAAAAATAGAATTTACTAATGATTATGATATAAACTTATAGAAAGATTTTGGAGAACAACATTTTCTTTATTTGGAAATAAAGAATACACATCCGACAAATTTAGTTTTGTTTAGAAAGTTAATAGGTTAATAGAAAGTAAAAGTAAATAGATCCAAATTTGGACAATCAAATAATGTACAATTTGTTCAGCTATTCGAAAATAAAGAAAAGGAATATAAAAATCCCCATTATTACTAAATTTTATACGGTTCTCCATGTTAGCGTTATATATAGCTTGGGAAACGTTAGGAGACGTACCATACTCGTATATTAAGATAGATGATCACACCGAACTAATAAATTATGTGTCCCCAAGTAAAAGATATACAAGTTGGAGACTTCATTTGAAATAGATACACGTAATTTAAAAAGGAACAAATTTTAGAGGGACATAACGATATATCGTTTAACATCATAATAATTTGCGGCATTTTCCGTTGTTTCAGAAGAACTAAGTTAGTTAACAAAATTTTTAAATTTGTTTAGTGTAACTTTGAACTCTAATTATGTATTAAAACATGCAAAAATTGTTAATAACGTTTTTCAAAATATTGCTTTAAATAAAAAGAATTCTGGATACTAACATCCATATTATGTTTACATATAAAACTGAACTTAAATTGTTAATCATATATTATACCTATTTTATATTTTTTAACACCATTATTCCACAGGGTGTCATTAAATATAGCATGTGTCTACAGTCCCGCACACGGGATGGTTTAAAAAAAAATTAAATCCCGAATAGGCGTGATTTACGCAATTTCTTCATTACATTGTAACATTATCTAACCTATCAGACTAAAGTCATGCTTGGAAAACTAAGGCCGAGTTTTGTGCGTTAGGTAGGTATATAGGTTTTTGTTGTTTTAGAGAATTATACAAAATAAGTAAGGTGTTCAACTAGGTTCCGCGTTCGGGTTTTCTATTTTTTGCACAAATCCTGAACGTTTAGTATTAAACCACACCTCATCGTTAGTGATGCCGCGAGATCTCGCATTTTCTCGAATTTCTCGAATTTTCGGGACGAGATTAATTTTATTCTCGCCTCGACAATTTGAGACGAGACGAGAGTAATGCCCTCGAGATTTGCTCGAGACGAGAGAGGGAAGTCGAGATCTCGAAGGTAGTTTTTTTAAAAAATTCCAATTAAAATATGTATAAGTACCCATAAATAAATAAAATATTCATCGGTATATATAAATATTTGAAATGTCTCTTCATTTACATTCATATTTACTTATTCATTTTAAAGTTATTTTGGCTTTTAGCAAAAATAAAAAAGTGATACCTATGTTAAACTCTTAATACCAGTTTCAAGTGCCCGCACTATACTAATATATAATTATAATTACCAATATCTGCGTACGAAACAGATTGACACGCCATAGCAACGGTTAATAAGCCCATGATATTGCGTATTTTTTATACCTAACCATTTAAATACCAGACAGTTAAATAATCAGTTTTAATTAGTGGTATTTATTTCTTTGCTAATTATAAATTCGAGAAATTCGAGATTCTTGAGTAGAGATCGAGAGAAGGCAAAAAAATTATGACGAGACGAGATACAGAGTAATCTGGACTCGAAATTTCGAGACGAGACGAGAGTGGATTGATTCTCGCCGTTTCTCGTCTCGCGGAATCACTACTCCTCGTGATTTAATGGACCTATTAAATTTTTATGACTCTGTGACGTCATTTAAGATTCGCCATCTAGTAGAATTTTTCTGAATCAATGGATGGGTGACACCATGGTGCCAAATGACGAGAATGAAATAAAATGTATTTGTGCCTGTTAAAAATGATGAAGAAAACGACAAAAAAATTAAATAATATTTTCTGTATTACAAACAGAAATGTATCTAATAATAAAATTATGTTAAATTTATGTTTTATCAGAGATTATAATATCGGGTCTTAAGCAAATCATTGACAACTATGCTATTTACTGTCACTTTTCGATTGTTTTGGTATAATAATTTGCTAGTTTAAAGTGCAAATATGCAGGAATATATAAAAACAAAAAAACAATTTTGTAAATATTGTTCAGTATGTAGTAATAGGTACATCATCGCTCATCTCAATTGTTATCGGATATAACCTTCTTTATAAAACTTATAGGTTAATTCTGAACAAATCTGTAAGTCTTACGTCTTATAATCAGTGTGTATAACGAAATCAGTGCAAACAACTACGATGTAATTTGCTTCAGTGAAACTTGGCTTAATGATTCTGTTAATAATAGTGAACTCTGTGACTTAAGCAAATACTCAGTTTTTAGGAGAGATCGTAAGGATCCTAACAAAAAGCAAGGCGGCGGTGTTTTAATTTTAGTGTCCAACAAATACTATTCCCAATCGTATTCAGATTGGTGTTCGAGCGCTGAAGACATCTGGGTATCTGTGTCTAGTAGCAACCACCAGAAATTTTTTATATGCTGTGTTTACATTCCTCCCCAAAGTGACTCTAACATCTACAGCGACCATTTCAACAAGATAAATGACGTGTTCCTGCAACTTGCTTCGGACAACGTACTAATAATGGGTGACTATAACCTGCCAGAATTACAGTGGTCAAAAACTCCCCCCTCGCCAGTTATCCTAAGAAGATCTGATACCCATTCCCTGTTAATAAACACTATTTCTATCTGTAATTTAAAACAGTACAATTACATTTGTAATCATCAAGGCACTATTTTAGATTTAATTTTTTGTACAATCGATCTAATCATATCACACTGTAACGAACCAATTAGTAAATTAGATCAATTTCATCCTGCTCTAGAAATACATTTTAATCTATTAAATTTCAAACCCCTTGAAAATAATTATTTTGCACGGTACAACTACAATAAGTGTGATTATGAAAATATCATATATAAATTATCCGCTATTGATTGGGACACAAAATTAAGTCATGAAAATATTAATGACAATGTAAAAACATTTTACGATATTTTATACAGTCTTTTGGATACCTTCTGTCCTCTTCAATATCATAAAAACAGAAAATATCCAAAATGGTTCTCAAAATCTCTCATAAAAATAATAAATGAGAAAAATAAATTCCATAAAAAATGGAAAACTTACAATAATATTTATGATTACAATACGTTCTCGACACTTCGTAGAAGATATAAAGTTGTTTTATCTCAAGATTACAATAATTATATTAAATTCATTGAAAATAGCATGAAATCTAATATTAATTGTTTTTGGCAACACACAAAAAATTTCCGCAAAGATAACAACTTACCAAATTCAATGTTTTTAAACGATACTGTTGCTCTGTCGGGCGATAAAATAAGTAATCTTTTCGCTTCTTACTTCGAATCAGTGTACACAACTGTAACATTAATAACACCCAACATAATTCTTCGAACTTAAATATAGGCCATGTAGTAATACAGGAAAATGAAATATTAGAACG
The DNA here is from genome assembly GCA_963082715.1 of Harpalus rubripes. Taxonomy (NCBI): domain Eukaryota; kingdom Metazoa; phylum Arthropoda; class Insecta; order Coleoptera; family Carabidae; genus Harpalus; species Harpalus rubripes. The sequence continues at coordinate 39,207,345 of OY720454.1, forward strand.
TCTATGTACGCTAAATATTAAAAAGGGTTGTGGACCAGACGGCATACACCCTAGCTTTATCAGAACCTGTGCTTATTACCTATCGTACCCACTTTTTCTACTTTTTAATAAATCACTTCAGGCAGGAGTATTTCCAGAAATATGGAAATTATCACACATCACACCCATTTTTAAATCTGGAGATAAGCGAAACATAGCTAACTATCGTCCAATTTCCATTTTGTCAACATTTGGAAAAATTTTCGAATATTTAATAGTTAATAAAATAAAACGAGATGTTAATACCATAATTATTTCCAAACAGACAGGGTTTTGTAACAAAAAGTCTGTCTTAAATAATTTACTCCCTTTTACTGAGTTTGTTAGCAAGTGTCTAGATGACAGAACACAGGTAGATGTTGTGTACACGGATTTTAGCAAAGCCTTCGACAGAGTTAATCACACTTTATTAATAACCAAACTAGCATCTTACGGTATTCACGGTACTCTTCTACGATGGATTGAGTCGTATATAAAAAACCGTTCTCAGTTGGTCTTTGTCAATGGTTACAAATCGCGTACGATAAATGTTCCTTCAGGTGTACCACAAGGATCACATTTAGGGCCGTTACTATTCAATCTTTATATAAATTCAATTGGTGACTGTTTCAATCATTGTGATTTTCTCTTGTACGCAGATGATTTAAAAATATTTAAAAGTATTACCTCTTTAACAGATTGTTACCTACTGCAGAACGAATTGTCAAACCTTGACAAATACTGCACTGAGAACGACTTAACCTTAAACATTTCAAAATGTTCTGTCATAAGCTTCACTAGAAACAGGAATATTGTCTCATTTAATTATAAATTACATGATTTGGTCTTAGAGCGCAAAACCACCATTAGAGACCTTGGTGTTCTGTTTGATTCTAAATTACTTTTTATCGAACAGATTGATACCATTGTTCGCAGAGCTTATAAAATAATAGGATTTATTTACAGATATTGTAAACATTTTAATACACTATATTCGTTCTTATTATTATACAAGTCGCTAGTACTTCCTATTATTGAATATGCATCGCAAATATGGAACCCAGTTTACAATAAAAACATAAATAACTTAGAGTCTGTACAGAAAAAATTTGTAAATATATTAAAATTTAAATTCTCATTATACAATGTAAATTACAGTGATATCCTACAACAATTAAATCTCAAATCATTGGAACAACGTAGAACTGCAAACGACATGCTTCTATTACACAAAATTGTAAATAATTCTATTGATAATTTTTCTATTATTGATAATATAAATTTCCACGTTCCTCCGTCCAACACACGGAATAAAAATCTTTTCTACATTTTGAAATGCAAATCTAATAATCACAAAAACTCGCCTATCAATAGAATTATGTCATGTTATAATAGAAGTTTCCAACATTTAGATATTTTTAATTTATCTTTAAACCACTTTAAAAATGCATTACACAGTTATGACACTACATAACATTATCTTTGTTTTTTTTTCTTTTTATACTTCTGGTCTATGTATTTGGTAAATGTCATATATTTATAGGTACTCATATTGTATAGTTCTGTAAATATTTAATTGTACATAAGCGGAAGCCTATTATTGGGTAATCTGTTGGCTTCCCGTAAATAAATAAATAAATAAATAGATCTGTGAAAAAACTGACAAAAACGCATCTATTTTTGTTGATTAATATAAAATTGTACATTAATGGCAACTTCGTTGCGATTTCGTTCATTATTTACAGATCTGTAAGACGCACAGATTTGTTCAGAATAGTGCCATTATATCCTCTTTTCTGATTTTTATCAGTTTTTCCTTTCTTTTAAATTGTTCATCGCATATATTATACCTAAATTTACTTGGATTTCTTATTTTGTTGTACATGTATTTGTTGCCATATTTTAAATTTAAATGTTCTCCACCATATCAACCACCTGCGCACTATATACATCTCACTTTTATTAATATCTCTCTCTTTTAATTTAATAGGTCCTCGGGATTTTAATTTTTTTGAATACGGTTCTGCGTTCTGGACTCTAACCACGTCATTAAATATGATGTAGCCCTTACTTTAAGGGTTCATTTTACACACACCAAATTAAAAAAAATGTTACATATATAAGACAGCACGAATAAATGTATCTACTCATATAATTCTCAGTGAAAGTTACAAAACACAATAATATTGAACATTTTATCTTATTTTTGCTACTATTTACCTGCTTTGAAATATGTTGAACTTTTATGGGTTGAAATGAAAAGAGAAATCATCAAAACCAGATCAACCAATGTTACTCATCTGTGAAAGATTTTGCAAAATATTTAGAAATTATGTAGTTACTACCGGAGTAAAAATGAACACATTTTTATACCCGGCAGTAACACCGCCGCACCGTGTCTGTTTGGCGAACAAGTACGGCCGCAACGCAGTATTGAGTACGCACTTTTTATTTTTTCGTTTGTCAGAAACCCGGTGTTGCTATACGCTGTACTGTACACGTAACAAGGAATGCGGCCGTACTTGTTCACTAAACGAACTTGGTGCAACCGTTCTGAGCTCATTAGCAGGCATGCATGCGACCGTTTTTACTCGTGTAGTAATGTGTACAAAGAATGCCGAAAGAAAGTTTGCCAAGCAGTTATCAAAGCCAGAGGAAGTTTATCCAAGAATCGAATATTGAAATTCCCTAAGTAATATTTCTTGGTTAAAAGTTTAAAACAATGTTCTATATGTTAAAATAAACACAGTCATTTTGAATTAATAAATTTATTTTAGTTGTAATTATGTATCGTTACTCCCTTAATTATCCAGTGTTCTTATATTTTTGAACAGGGTTCAAAGGAAACAAAGGTAAACAGTGGTAAAAATAAAATAAAATGTTCAGTTTTAATGTGTTTTGTAACATTTATTACGAATTATATGAGGGAATAATTTGAGTACATCGATTTTTACAAATTAGTGCCCGTATTTTTGGAAAGTACTGTATGTTCACACATCTATATATCTTTTACTTAATCTCGCATTCTATTTCTAAGTAATGAAATATGGAAAGTTCAAGTATGTATGTGAGATATACTTTGGAACAAAAGTGCTTGATGAATTCTGATCAAGTTATATTTTTAGGCCAGTATTACTATTCTAGACAAATAGCAACTGATAAAATTTGTACAAAAATTATACAGTATATACAATATTATACAGAATAGCAGCATTACAATAAATAAACCATCATTACATTTCTCTTCCAAATCTACAAAAATCTTCTCTCTCTGGCATGTATTAATTATAAGCGACGAGAGAGAGAGGCACTCTCATCTCTTGTGAGTGTGAGAGAGACGCCTGACGACGTCTTGACGCTGTGATAAGACGCTGAGAGTCGGGACCGCGCCCGCAATCTGGGATATTTTCGTTCCGACCGCTCAAGCCCCACTCGCATTGTGTATAATAAGACACGGTGTTCAGTGTTGCCAATATGCGAGGACAGAAACACCAGAGATCGAGAGTGAATTAATTAAGCAGTTAGGAGGTTGAAATTGAAGAATAGATTGACAGAAATGAAACAAAATAAATACATATTATTATACAATATAAGAAAGTTTTAGTTAAAATGTAACATAGAGTAAATAGTACAGTATTTCGCAAAAATAATATATGAACTTTTAGCATTTGTAAGTTCTCTTTGCAGTTAAAATATAATTAATGTAGAAGACTGTTATGCAATATTACAGTTAACGTTAATATATTGCAAATACTTTGTTACACTACGAGAGTCATGCTAGAATTATATATATATATATATATATATATATATATATATATATATATATATATATATATATATATATATATATATATATATATATATATATATATATATATATATATAGATGTGCAGAGTACTCGCGACTGGTTCGAGTAGTTAAGAAGACAAACTTTAAAGCGGGTTTTTAACAGTCAAATGAAATTTAGTGGGCAGAAATAATTTCGACACTCTTTTTAATAAAGTCAAGCTTTCGGTTTATTTAAAACCATCCTCAGGACTCTAAAATTGTTAAAAAATTTTGTTGTACAATGAATTTTGACAATTTTAGTTTAATACTTACATTAATTTGAGATTTGGAAGTATATATATATATATATATATATATATATATATATATATATATATATATATATATATATATATATATATATATATATATATATATATAAAGTATAGTTCCCTTCAACAAAAATACACTCGCCATTCTTTCCTTCTATTTCTCAAAAGCTTCTAACCGTGATTTTTAAATAAGCCTCCATTCCGTAAAATGACTTTCAGACAAAATGTGCACATTTTTTTATCTGCTATCCGTGTTTGAAGAAGTAAAATAATTCTGAGGCTAAATGCAAGAACAACCAATTTTAATATGATATACGTAGACTACCTATGTATGATACTCGATCACTAATTCTGTGTTTTAAACTTTCTATAATTCCTTCAAGACTTCTCAGAGATGTCTGCATTAGTTATTCTTGTAATAAGTAATTCATGCATGTTCCTTTACAGGTATACTTTGGTTGTTCTTGGATACAAAAATTTAAGCGTTTGTTTTACACAATCTTATTATTTTGGTTTAAAAAAATTACATTGGTTATTCTTGCAATAAACCACAGTATTATTAAAATAAAAGTTCTAAGAATACTGCTGATGGTTTTTTTTATAAGAACCGAATATCAAAAATTAACATTTTGAAAGAACAAAATAAACCTCTTATTTCAAAATTGTTCATTGTGAGTGTGCCATTTTTATTTTTGTAAACATAACCGCACAATCAATTTTTTCAGTTTAAAATTTTATTTTGTGGAATATCTGGACTTGTTTAATTTTTGTAATAATCAGTGGCGGATTTAAACTGATAGAGCCCCCTGGCGGCAATAGAAAATGAGACTCCTCTGCCAAGTAAGATTTTAAAAAAAATTGTATACTATTTAATTGTACTCGTATGAACAACGTTTTAAAAGTGTTTGTTTAGTTAAAACAACTATTTCAAAAAAGATTAAATTTTAAAACAAATGATACAGGGTGGGCCCTAGAAACTTCCTGATTTTGCAGGCGAATAAAATAAAAAATATTGCTGATAGACAAAATTTATTTTTTGATAATGAAAGAACATATTTGGAAGTTTTAAATCATGCAGTTAATAAACAACTTAAAGGTGGTGGCCACCGTTCTCCATACACTGATGCAACCTATTTCTGAAGCTCCCCTCTACTGTAACACGGGGGGGGGGGGGTGCGCTATGATGAGAGAGGATGATACTACTGCTTACTCCAACGATGATACACTAACTGACTGGTGGCGGTGGGCACCTCGGATGATTGGCGTCCACGGCTTGGTGAGAAGGAACTCGTACGAAGGAATTCGTGATAAGGATTTCGCGCGAAGGAAGAACACACAGATACTTTTACAATGATACTTTGAATGAACACTACGGACATGAACAAATACTTGTTATTTGATAACTAACTAAACCTTATTTACATGATTATTATAACTTATTATTAACTATGGATTAAACTAAACATAACACAACTAAGCAGATACTAAACTGTTACATTTTGTAACACAGCGGGCGGGCGTCGCCCCAAAACTAAACGACTACATGTTCAAAAACAAAACACGTCTGCCCGACGCGACGAACCCCATGGCTCTCTAAAACCGACTATCTTTAAAAATAAAACGCTATCTTCAGGACAGGATTATCTTAGGGGTACGGGGTGCATAGGCTAGGTCATTCAAAGTTACGCACGTATACATAATAATTTCTAGACTAATGATGAACAAATAAATGTCGTGACTATCATAATACAATATGAATTTCTAAACTGAATTTTGACTTAAATAGATAAACAGAGTTAAAATATGAATATTGAAACTATAATTTAGAAAAGTTTATAAAAAGTTATTTATCTATTATTGCTCTTACCCTCGCCTTGTCACACGCTCTAACATTCGGGCTATTTCCTGCTAATTAATAATCTTCAGCTGAAGCAGGGTTGTAAGGCGGTGTTTGTAAACCTCTGCCCTGAGATATCCCCATAAAAAAATCACATGGCGTAAAATTAAAATTGAGAGCGCGCACCTCGAATCGAGATGAGACGTCAGTGGAACATTGCCCTCACCCCCATGTGATTTTTTATAGGGATATCTCTAGGCAGATGTTTACAAACATCGTCCAACCCCTACATTAGCTGAAGAAACTTATTCGACAAGACATGTTGGAGCGTGTAGAGAACTTCAGAAATCGGTTGCATCGGTACGTAGAGATCGGTGTCCATCATCTTCAAGATATTTTGTTAAAAAATGCAAGATTAAAAATTTGAAATTATGTACTTTCATTATCCAAAAATTAGTTTTGTCTATCATCAATAATAATTATACTATCACCCCGCGGCAAGAGATGTCGCTACTACATCAAGGATTTTTTTAGCGTCCATATGATGGTATAAACAAATTTACGAAATATTATTTATTGAAATTTTAAAAATATCAGTATTTTTTTTATTTCGATGCCTCCCTAAATCCGAGGTCCATGGCTTCCGCCAGGTGCGACACCCTTTAAATCCGCCACTGGTAATAATAATGCATTTACCCTATGAAAATTATGAAATTGAAGATGTTTTAAAAAGGTAGGTATATTTGTTTGGTTTTTGACAAAACTTGTAGCTCACAATGTGATGCTATAGGAAATTTCAATAATCAGACTTTTTCGATTCTTGTAGGAAACCCCTGAACTAAAGACAGAAATCAGCTCATTTTATTTACTTATTTCTTAACAACGCACTGTTTTGAGACTAGTCTCGAAAAGTATTATACTTTCTTATTAAAAATGATTATTTTACAGTTGCAGATGAAATAAAATTAAAATACACACATCATATACCAACTATTAAAATGTTGCAGAATGTTTTTCATCTGTAAAATCATAAAATTTCATATTTTAAGATGTCTTAGAAATAAACTTGAGCTAGAACATTTTGTTTCTTCTCATATACAATTTATTGAAATATTCAAAACGTAGTAATAGTTTATTAATATTTAAATTTTTTTACCAATAGTACCCGTATTATACTCTCCAGTCCAAATTAAGGGGCTTGCCTTGTTCGAAAATAATTTCTTCCAAGTCATTTTGTGGTGTTTCTATAAGAAATAAACAATTGAAACTTGAAATACATAAAATTAAGTAATATTCGGGGAGTGTTATGTTCTCAGAATATTGTTTTTGTTTATTATTTTTTAAATATTAATTTATCAACAGTACCAATTTTAAATTTATTTTGTTGCTTCATTTTACAGTCGTCTGTTCAAATAAAATTAAAAATATTTGCGTAACACCCTTCAATTAATTGTAAACAACATATCTGTAACGGAGGTAATTTATTATTATTATACTTAGCTCAAAATCCAGTGGCCTTGTATACAGTGGTGGTAATTGAAATAGAACCATATAATAAATTACTCAAAAATGTTGTTAAATAAGTTAAATGTTATTAAACCGTAATATGAAGGTTGACATTTAAAAACATATATAAAAGCACAGATTTCTACTATCAAATTTTTCTTTGACTCATTTGTCCATAAAATATTTCTCCATTTTTTTAATATCGTTGTTATTAATTGGTTAATATGTTTATTAAATTTTTTTAATCTGTTTCTTATATTTATGAACCCCCGCAGACTACCGATTTTTGATCGACGACAGTTTAATTGGTTGTTTAATTACTATGAAGACTATAGTGAGTGCGCACACCAAACGATTCGGAATCACTATAGCCTGCATTGCAACCAATTAAACTGTCGGCCGATCAAAAATTGATAGTACTTAAACATAAAAATCTGGTGTGGCCAACACAATACCTCCCGCCATTTAAAGCCCAAGTCAAAAAAAGATTAAGTTAATCCTTATTTTGACTGTTTATTTCATAAAATATAGTCTAATCTAATCCAGGTAACTACCTTTTTTTAAACCCCTCAACGGGATTAAATCGCAGTTAAAGTGGATTCGCATTCACACACATCCATGCCTTAGTGGAATTCGAACTCAGAGCCCCGAGGGCCCTCATGACATGAGACGTTGCTCTAACCATTGGCCACCGGAACTATAATAAAATGAAGATTAAATTTTAAATACCGGGATAGAATAGAATTTACTAATCCAAAATGAGGATTAGCTTAAACATTTTTGTGAATCGTTAATTTTTATTAATCCAAATACATACCTACATATTTACTTATGCTGTAAACTGTATTGAATTCCTTTTCTATTGTTCTATTTACTTTTTTTCTTTTTAAATCGTTCCTAATTTTATTTTGAAATGATTAGTTCTCTGATAGTGGCATTTATCTGTCAGTTTACATACATTTGAATAACTGCGTTTTGTTTGTTTAAAGCGTAGACTCTGGGATTTAAATTATATATAATTTTATAAATTTATCCATAAACTATATAGAAAAGTATTAATGCAAATCTATAGAAAATTTAATAATCATTAATTTTTATAACAACATTAATCTCGAAAAAATAACATTTAAAGGTATTTTTCGAAGAAAAACTATTTTGATCTTCTAGTAAAGTGCCATTTCCGGTTATCTAATTTTCTAAGTTCGAAATACAAGGTTTTAAAATTTTCTGAATGATAGTGTTTGAGTTAGAGTGGAGGATCCACGCATACACACAGACATCATCGTGAAAATATTAAAATTGGATTCTAGGGACCTTAAAACGTGCTCATTTACCAAAATCTCGATATGCGATTTTTAGCACGATCCCTATACCTCCCTTACCAAGGGTAGCGGCAGGTAAAAAGGGAACTTTTCTAAGCGATCTACTTGCAAAATTTGTTTTTTTCGGTAAGTTTAGTTTTTTATATCTTTAGATTTGAAAGGATCCATTTTCGAATATGTTTTACGCCTTCTATCACGATCTTCTCGTTTATCTTTGAATTTGAAGGCATTCTCAACCATTTTTCTTGAACAATTTTTGCAATTTCACGTTGTGATTTTCCCTCTTTTCTTAATATTAATATTAATTTATTCTTAACTTCTCAAACACAAAGTCTACACTGTTTTGAAATTCTTTATTACAATTCTTAAATAAGAATTGAATAGTGCCTTAATTTATTTGACTAAATTAAACTTATCAGTACCAAAGGAAATGACAGAAATAAGCAGTCTACATTGAAATTTTATTTAAATTGTATTAAAAACTGTTTAAAATTTCTCATTGAATAATTCTATCTCGTAATTTTATAAATCATCTAATTTTTATATTTTGAGGTCAATTTGAATTTGAAATACCTACATCCTCAATCATAATATCAAACTGGCCTCAACTTTTCGCTTTTCAGTATATAATAATGAAATGTTAAGTTTATAAAACATACAATTATTTAATTTTATAAACTTAATATTTCATATTATTTACTGATGAGCGATAACTTTCAAATTGACCTCAATTTTTTGCACGTCAGTATATCAGCGTGTTAAAATAAATTTAATAAATAATAATTTAGCTTAATTTTTAAACACACATTAAATAAATAAAAACGTTACAATATCTTAATTCCTACTAGTATAATTTTTTGCAAATTTATGAGTGCATTTATTTAGCTACACATTACTTTAGCCAAAACTTATAGTCCGGATGTCAAGGGAGTTCACCCTGCATTTTGTGATGCCAAGCCGTTTGGTTCATATGTTGCTGGGACCATACCCTACCGATTAGGAGATGTATCCACCCGGAAATGGTCCGGAGGCACGTGGTATTGCGGGTTGTATACCTCATTGGTGTAGTTTTCTTAAAGTCGCAGGTGTGCGCAAACCGTTGGATCTACAGAGCTGATTTTTTTATATTAATTGTAACGGGAAGGTATTTGATGTTGCAATGCAAAAAAAGAAATTTGGTTACATATAACGTATTCATTTTCCTCTTAAATTTAATACATTGTGTTTTTTTTGGAGAAAATTTTGGCTTCCTTGGCCGATTGCGCATGAACACTACGTTATACCGGAAAATATCCCTAATGAAAGTTGTAAGGCGTTCAAAGAGCTATCGATATCAAATCGTTATATGTAACCAAACTTCTTTTTTGCACTGCAACATCAAAAGCCTTTCCATTACAATTAATATAAAAAAATCAGCTCTGTAGATCCAATCGTTTGCGCACCACTGCGACTTTAAGAAAACTACGCCAATGAAGTATACAACCCGCAATAACTTGTGCCTCCGGGGGTCCGGGGCATTTCCGGGTTGCTACATCTCTTAAAGGGGGTTTCGAAAAAGCGACATGAAGTAATATGGGGTCTCGTGGCCGCGTGCCAGAATGTCTGGTCGCGAATCTGGGGAACCGGGTTCGATCCCGACCGACGCCAAATATTTCAAATTTTAAATGACACAAAATTGACCCCTGTGGTGCACTCTCCACGCCAGCAATAAGTGCCCGTGAGGTGACGCCTGGTAAACGCATGCACGGTACAAATATGTCATCATCATTACCGATATCTGCAAACAAAGCAGATTGGCACACCCAGCAATGGGTAATATGCCGTGATGATACATTTATTTATTTATTTAAGTAGTATCGGCCAGGCCATGAACTATTTTATTTTTTCTTATAAAATTAACCAACAGAGGGCAATTGAATGGTTCTGGTCTGTAATTGGTTTGTGTCTGAGATGAAGAAATGAACGAAGAGACTCTGCAGGTTAACTTTTAACCAGACTTTGGGGTTTTATAACTGGTAAATAAAAGCTTTTTTAACCAACGACACAGTACCAGCAAGCTATTCATTTCTCTAGCATTTCACTTTTAACGTATGATGTATCATATCATAAAATGCGTATAAAACTTTTGTACATAATTTGATTTCACGCTTTTTTATTTATATATATATATATATATATATATATATATATATATATATATATATATATATATATATAAATAAATAAATAAGAGTATCTTTTCTTTTAAAAAATACTGATAATTATATAGAAAATACATTGACTTAGTTAAATTTCATTTTTTATTTATGACAGCTAGAAATTATTATTTATGTAAATTCAAATGTAGACGTTATCTTTGAAGAAAAACTGATTAACCAAGTTTATAAAAAATATGCTATTATTTTTTTATAACCTAGCGGCATAATATAATGTGGTATTTCTATACGCAAAGCATCTATCTTGAATTTAATTACAGTTACATAATTCTATTAGGATTCTCTAACAATTTACCTCTTCATATTTCATAACTTTGCTGCGATATTTTTGTATATTTGCAAAAAATTAAATGTGTTTGTATATCCATTTACAATGCTGGGAATCGTATATTAAATTTTTTTATTTTAATTTTCTTATTTAGTTAACTAAGTATGTTGTAGTGTTTCTACGATATCAAATGATTTACTTCAGGAAGTTACTAAATTTTATAGCTAATTTCGGTAGGGTATGGTCCCAGCAACATATGAACCAAACGGCTTGCTTGCATCACAAAATGCAGGGTGGAGGCAAATTTCGCCCTTAACATCCGGACTATTATTGCTTATAATAGAATAAAAATGCTGTTCATTTCTAAACTATACTTAAATGTATTTTTATTTTTAAATAAATACACAATTATGTTTATCATCACAACTTATTCACTGTTCTGGACATAGGTGCCGACTTCTGGATTTTCGTGTGGGGGCTAAAAGTAGGCAACAGAAAAATTACGAACTAAAAACTATATGTCTTAAAATAAAAAAATGTACAAAGATGCGAATTAACCGTATGAATTAAAATATCGGTACCTAATTTTTAAAAAATCTTGTTTTTTTTTCATTTACCGCGAAACTCAACATAGTATGTCATATAGAAGATAAATTTCAACTGTATGTATGTTGAATATATATATATATATATATATATATATATATATATATATATATATATATATATATATATATATATATATATATATATATATATATATATATATATATATATATATAATTTATTTCACAGGAGTTTACAAAATCTACCGTAATTTTCACAAAAATATGATAATTTTATTATTAATTTCCGACAACACTGCAGTTTAAATTTGGCAACACTGGTGACAGTACTATTTGCTAGTCCGCACGCGTTTCTTACACACAGTACTTTAGTTAATACAAAATACAATACTCTCCACGCCATCAATGAGTCCCCGTGAGGTAACGTCCGGTAAACGCCCGCACCAAGCAGATTGGCATACCCAGCAATGGGTAATATGCCGTGATGATATATTTATTTATTTTACAAGTTGGAAATCTTATAAAATAAATAATAGAGTAGATATACATTGTTACTTTGTATAAGTAATAAATGCAGAACCCCTTCGCTTTTTCCGTGTGGGGGCAGAGCCCCCTCATATTTTTCCGTGTGGGGGCCCCCACGTAGTCGGCGCCTGTGGTTCTGGATCAATTTGCGTAAGTGTAACGCTCGCTGGTACATTGTTGGAAAGTGTGCACCGCGGAAATAAATTTTGTGCAAGGAATATTTAAATTTCAAGGTATATTAGTTTGAGCAAAGGTAGTGCTAAATCTCTTGCATCTACCTTTTAGTTTGGCAAATTCTCAAAATATTTTGGAATGTCAAAAATTTATGAAACTGTGAATATCAGTTAATTAAAGTTTACAGGAGTGAGTTATACAAATACGTATGAAGCACCACTTTGATAATGAAATTATTTATCTCGAATATATGGGATTCCCTTATTCAATTTAGTGAATACATTTTTTTATCGCTATTATTCTAGGAAGAATAATTACACAAATATAGATAACAAATTAAAATAAATAGTACTCAAGTAAAGTTAAAGTTTCATTTGTCATTTGCAACATTAAATTTTACTGTATCTATTTACTACAATAAGTATGTACATTTTAACGTCAATACTAAAAACTACTACACGTCTTTGTGAACCATCTACGAAACAGTATTACTGAAAATTGCTCATTTTGTACTTTGAAGTTTCCATCTTAAATTAATTACTTCCCAACTTCATGAACTTTATTTTCTTTCAAAACTTTTAATGCTTAGTAAAAATCAACGGAGCAGAAAAAAACAATAACAACGGGGTCAGACGAACTATGAATTAATAAACTAACTGGTAAAGTTTGACACTAAACCTTTGCTTCTGTAAATAATTTGTTTTACAAAAATTGAGCTTTTTGTATTGTGTTGGAAAAAAGGTGCCAAGTTTCATGGATATACATATTATTATGTACTCGTATAATATATAGAGTGAGAATAAAATAATAAGTCATAGCGCCATTGTGCTGTATATGAACGCATGAATAATCGAATTACAAAAATATACATTATAAATATGAGCGTGAATACGACAAATTTTGACATAGTTGTTTAGGAAACATTTGTTATTTCAAAAAAAGAACGTAGGGATTATTGTTACTTGGTTTGACAGTTAACCCGACGTTCATAATAGCATACTAGATCTTTTTACCTTCCGTCACCTTTAGGTAAGGAAGGTATTGTCTTTGGTCAAAAAATTCGGTGGTGAGTTTTTGATGAATAAGCACGTTTTAGGGTCCCTACAATACGATTTTACTATTTTTACGATGATGTGTGTGTGTGTGTGTGTGTGTGTGTGTGTGTGTGTGTGTGTGTGTGTGTGTGTGTGTGTGTGTGTGTGTGTGTGTGTGTGTGTGTGTGTGTGTGTGTGTGTGTGTGTGTGTGTGTGTGTGTGTGTGTGTGTGTGTGTGTGTGTGTGTGTGTGTGTGTGTGTGTGTGTGTGTGTGTGTGTGTGTGTGTGTGTGTGTGTGTGTGTGTGTGTGTGTGTGTGTGTGTGTGTGTGTGTGTGTGTGTGTGTGTGTGTGTGTGTGTGTGTGTGTGTGTGTGTGTGTGTGTGTGTGTGTGTGTGTGTGTGTGTGTGTGTGTGTGTGTGTGTGTGTGTGTGTGTGTGTGTGTGTGTGTGTGTGTGTGTGTGTGTGTGTGTGTGTGTGTGTGTGTGTGTGTGTGTGTGTGTGTGTGTGTGTGTGTGTGTGTGTGTGTGTGTGTGTGTGTGTGTGTGTGTGTGTGTGTGTGTGTGTGTGTGTGTGTGTGTGTGTGTGTGTGTGTGTGTGTGTGTGTGTGTGTGTGTGTGTGTGTGTGTGTGTGTGTGTGTGTGTGTGTGTGTGTGTGTGTGTGTGTGTGTGTGTGTGTGTGTGTGTGTGTGTGTGTGTGTGTGTGTGTGTGTGTGTGTGTGTGTGTGTGTGTGTGTGTGTGTGTGTGTGTGTGTGTGTGTGTGTGTGTGTGTGTGTGTGTGTGTGTGTGTGTGTGTGTGTGTGTGTGTGTGTGTGTGTGTGTGTGTGTGTGTGTGTGTGTGTGTGTGTGTGTGTGTGTGTGTGTGTGTGTGTGTGTGTGTGTGTGTGTGTGTGTGTGTGTGTGTGTGTGTGTGTGTGTGTGTGTGTGTGTGTGTGTGTGTGTGTGTGTGTGTGTGTGTGTGTGTGTGTGTGTGTGTGTGTGTGTGTGTGTGTGTGTGTGTGTGTGTGTGTGTGTGTGTGTGTGTGTGTGTGTGTGTGTGTGTGTGTGTGTGTGTGTGTGTGTGTGTGTGTGTGTGTGTGTGTGTGTGTGTGTGTGTGTGTGTGTGTGTGTGTGTGTGTGTGTGTGTGTGTGTGTGTGTGTGTGTGTGTGTGTGTGTGTGTGTGTGTGTGTGTGTGTGTGTGTGTGTGTGTGTGTGTGTGTGTGTGTGTGTGTGTGTGTGTGTGTGTGTGTGTGTGTGTGTGTGTGTGTGTGTGTGTGTGTGTGTGTGTGTGTGTGTGTGTGTGTGTGTGTGTGTGTGTGTGTGTGTGTGTGTGTGTGTGTGTGTGTGTGTGTGTGTGTGTGTGTGTGTGTGTGTGTGTGTGTGTGTGTGTGTGTGTGTGTGTGTGTGTGTGTGTGTGTGTGTGTGTGTGTGTGTGTGTGTGTGTGTGTGTGTGTGTGTGTGTGTGTGTGTGTGTGTGTGTGTGTGTGTGTGTGTGTGTGTGTGTGTGTGTGTGTGTGTGTGTGTGTGTGTGTGTGTGTGTGTGTGTGTGTGTGTGTGTGTGTGTGTGTGTGTGTGTGTGTGTGTGTGTGTGTGTGTGTGTGTGTGTGTGTGTGTGTGTGTGTGTGTGTGTGTGTGTGTGTGTGTGTGTGTGTGTGTGTGTGTGTGTGTGTGTGTGTGTGTGTGTGTGTGTGTGTGTGTGTGTGTGTGTGTGTGTGTGTGTGTGTGTGTGTGTGTGTGTGTGTGTGTGTGTGTGTGTGTGTGTGTGTGTGTGTGTGTGTGTGTGTGTGTGTGTGTGTGTGTGTGTGTGTGTGTGTGTGTGTGTGTGTGTGTGTGTGTGTGTGTGTGTGTGTGTGTGTGTGTGTGTGTGTGTGTGTGTGTGTGTGTGTGTGTGTGTGTGTGTGTGTGTGTGTGTGTGTGTGTGTGTGTGTGTGTGTGTGTGTGTGTGTGTGTGTGTGTGTGTGTGTGTGTGTGTGTGTGTGTGTGTGTGTGTGTGTGTGTGTGTGTGTGTGTGTGTGTGTGTGTGTGTGTGTGTGTGTGTGTGTGTGTGTGTGTGTGTGTGTGTGTGTGTGTGTGTGTGTGTGTGTGTGTGACAAAATTTTCTAATGCGATAACTCTAATACTACAATTCCAAAAATTATAATTCCTTCGTATTCCTCTTCGTTACAGCCATGTGAAGAGCTGATTAGATTTTGGTTATAATTGGTCAACCGGAAGTACCCTCATTTGAAGATTTTAACACTTTTTCTTGAAAAAACGATGTTAAATAGCATTTTTTCACATTTAATGTTATTATAAATATTAAAGAATTATTTATTCTCTATACAATTTGAATGTATTTTATACTTAATATTAAATGGACATAGAGTTAAAAAATCTGATGTGGCCAGCACATTACCTTCCGTCAGTTCTATGTATTTTGTACAAATTTCATACAGAAAGTTCCTTGCTAAATTAAATATTCTATTTCTTGTACATTACCTTCCGGCAGTTGCAAGAATTTTATGCAAATTTCATACATAAAATTATTATTTTGTGACGTTTTCTATATACAGTGTAATGTATCTGCAGAAATAAAAGATTTATTATTATTATTATTATTTCTTGTACATTACCTTAAAGCAGTTGTATGTATTTTATACAAATTCCATACAGAAAGCAAAAGATCCTATATTTCCCGTAAAATTATAAGACAAACACACTATCTCAATTTCACTTGACACTGACATCTTTCAATCAGAATTTTCTTAATATAGTAGCTGTTTCCATAGCTATGGCTACTTTATGAAATTTAATTTCTTTATAATTTTTTAACTCTATATTCATTTAATATTAAGTATAAAATGCAGTCAAATCGTATAGAGAATAAAATATTCTTTAATAATTATAATAACATCAAATGTGGAAAAATTATATTTAACATAGTTTTTTCAAGAAAAACTGTTAAAATCTTCAAATAATGGTACTTCCGGTTGACCAATTGTAACCAAAATCTAATCAGCTCTTCACATGGATGTAACGAAGAGAAATACGAAAGAATTATAATTTTTAGAATTATAGTATTAGAGTTATCGCAGACGAAAATTTTGTTACACACACACACACACACACACACACACACACACACACACACACACACACACACACACACACACACACACACACACACACAGACACACATACATACACACACACACACACATACAGACATCATCGTAAAAATAGTAAAATCGTATTCTAGGGACCCTAAAACGTGCTTATTCATCAAAAACTCACCACCGAATTTTTTGACCAAAGACAATACCTTCCTTACCTAAAGGTGACGGAAGGTAAAAATTATAAAGACATTAAATATCATATATATTAGTCAGCTTTGCTATACCTCTGGAAACAGCTGCTACATTAAGAAAATAGAAAATTCTGATTGAAAGGTGTCAGTGTCAAGTGCAGTTGACAGTATGTTTATGTTATAATTTTACTGGAAATAAAGGATGTTTTGTTAGAAACTTTCTGTTTGGAATTTGTTTAAAATACATACAACTGCCTTAAGGTAATGTACAAGAAATATAATCTTTTTCAAGGAACTTTCTGTATGACATTTATACAAAATACATAGAACTGACGGAAGGTAATGTGCTGGCCACATCAGATTTTTTTACCATGTCTTTACATTAACAAACCACTTACAACGAAAATTTTTTGGTTAATAAATTATCCAATTGAATCCCTGTATTTCTGATCACGTGTGCGAAAGTAACCAATTAAAACAAACTTACACTGATAAGTATCCTAAGACAATTATCAGTTATTTGACTAATTTGCTAAGTAACAAAACCTTATTGCAGATAATTAGAGATTAATTGTTTTGAATTGAATTGAAAATGTCATTTTCACTGTATGGCAGTGAAAATAATGACTCAATTAATGAAATTATTACTATTAAACGTTTGTATAATAAAACTGGGCATGTCTTGTCTTCTCGTGTCAATGTCAATCTTATTATCGTTACACAGTTGACGCTGAACATATTCATAGCTACTACCGCCATCTATTGGGTGATTTTATAATTAAATTTTGCTAAATACAAATTCTTCGTAAATTTAATTAAAATTGCAAAAAAAATTCTCACCAAATACCCCTCGATCATTGATAAATACTTATAATTTTATCACAACTACCTCAAGCACGTTATTTTTAGGTAACATTCCTACGCCTTCGACGTCGGGCGGTTACCAGGCAACGCGCTTTCGGTAACTGTCATAAAATTATTTCGTAATTGTCAACGTCCTCGGGATATTATCCTAAGACAATTATCAGTTATTTCACTAAGTTGCTAAGTAACAAAAACTTTTTGCAGATAATTAAAGATTGTTTTAATATGAAAATGTCATTTTCACGGTATGGCAATGAAAATAATGACTCAATTATTGAAATTATTACTATTAAACGTTTGTATAATAAAACTGGACGTGTCTTATCTTCTCGTGTCAATGTCAATCTTATTATCGTTACACATTTGACGCTGAACATATTCATAGCTACTACTGACATCTATTGGGTGATTTTATAATTATAAAAATTATGTTAAATACAAATGGACCTTTTACATCAAAAGAGAGAGATAGACAAAAATGACATGTATGTAGTGCGCAGTAGGTTGTTTGCGCTTTGAGGAGGCCAGTTACATTTCAAATAAAATTACAAATGGCGCTTTCTTAATTAAATTTACACAAAGGGTTTGTGAAGAATATTTTAAAACAAGAGGAAGAGGAGATGGAATTAGAAAAAGTGGTTTTTTGTTCCACAAGATGCAAAATAAACATCACATAAAGTGACAGATAATTACGAAATTGCCCGTTTGTTATTAGAAAAGTAATAAACAAGAATAAAATTGTTGTTTTTTCTTTTAAATATATTTTTTTCATTATTAATTATTTCTTTATAGTTAAAGACAAAATTATTTAAGTTTTTGTGTTGTTTAAATAATTTTTTATCGAAAATAAATGCTTATTCTTTTAATTATCTTACTTGACAACATGGTGCCTCCTCATCTCTAATTTGTAAGAATTTCACTACGTGGCGCATTGAAAATTGACGTCAGGATGCAATAAAAATGTAAAAGGTCCATTCTTCGTAAATTTAATTAAAATTGCATAAAAATTTCTTACCGAATACCCCTCGATCATTGATAAATACTTATAATTTTATCACAACTTCCTCAAGCACGTTGCTTTTAGGTAACATCCCTCCGCCTTCGGCGTTGGGCGGTTACCAAGCAACGAGCTTTCAGTAACTGTCATAAAATTATTTCGTAATTATCAATGTTCTCGGGATGTTATAGATGAAAATTTATAAAATTTGACTAGAAACTTGAAAGCTGCAAAGCGTTAATCGAGAAAATTCGGTATTAGTAATATAGGGAAAGCTTTGTTATAGGCGGACATTTCTCTTAGGCGGGACCACACATTCAGAATTCGGCGAATCCCGAGCAATCATTCGCCAAATGTCGAATGTGTGGATGGACTGCTCACCGCAAATATTCGGTGCTCGTCTGTACTCCACCCCATGTCGGTTTTTCAAGCCGAGACAAAGTGAACGAATATTTGCCTAAACGAGTATAGTTGTATAGAACCCGCTAATCAATGCTCGGCAAACAACTCATGTCTGTAGACGTATGCTCGCCAATTAACGAACATTACTCGGCGAATACCGAATATGTGGCCCCGGCTTTAGCGACTGTGTTTTTGAGAACCTACACAATTCCTATGTGTACTTTTACCAATAAATCTGTTTGAAATGGAATTACCTTTTAAAAGGTCGCTCTTTTATGGACACGGTGCTCTAAAATATGTTAGTGCATAATAAATTTAACAAAGGATATTTTGACAGTGATTGAAAAAAAAATAATACAACTTAAGAAAATACATGATAAACTAAATCCTTCTATCCACATTTATGGAGGAAATGGGAATAAGAAAATAATATAAATAGACAAATATCGTTTAAGCGGACATCTTCCTATAATGGAAAATATTGGCGCCGGCAAAGTTCGTTCCACAGAGCTCTAATTGTATATTGTTTACAAAATTTACTATCCGATCACCGTTAATGATCATATTTGCTGAAAAAATATTTAAAATCGTAGTACTCCGAGTTAAAATTATATTCAGTCGCATTGCGACCGCGGCATGACCCCCGGGTCCGTTTGGCTTGGCGAACAAGCACGGTCGCACACCTTGTTAGATGCATAATACAATAATTTAAAATAAAAAATGCATAGTCCCTGCCACAACACAGTTGCACTGTGGCCGTGCTTATTCGCTAAACGGGCTCGGTGCGACCGTGTTGCTGCTGTGTATTTATTCATTTTTACTCGGGATTGTATTTTCACTTTTTCATCTGTTTGATTGTAATTGTAAATGAGAAGGAATTGAACGCAGCACAAATTCAATGTACTTAAAGGTAAAATTAAGAATATTTTCAATTGGGTATAAATGTACCTTAAAAGTACTTTGGAAAAGCTGTAAGCAAACAAATATACTAAATTCATGCCCATGCTTCAAAAAGGAGTCAAGGAAATTCACATAAAACACTTGTTGCATACAAATCATAAATGTTACAACAACAGTAAATAAAATTTCAATCAAATTGCAAATCCTCGAAAATTGTTTGTAGCAAGATTGAATACGCGTCGTAAACTCTTTAACAGGGTCGTTCGTTTGTAATTTATTGCGCCATTTAATAAAATATTTTAAAAAGTTTTTATCTCAATAAGTTCCCAACAACCTGTTGCGCATCACCTTTTGACCTTTCAGGGCCTATTCCAGATTGAAACTGTTTCCAGTGGTTGTAAATTAACATACTAACGAGGTACCCAGAAGTAAGATTAAAAAATTGATGACTCAATTTTCTTTGCTTCAGACTTAATTTTTACATGCAAGATAAAAGAAGACTTAATTGGTTAATAAAGGAACAGAAGTTTCGTTTACAGCATTAATCTTTACTTATTTTTAGTATGAACACAGAATGAACGATTAGCTAAACAACTAAAAGAATGCAAAGATTTGTCTTACGAGTACAATTACAGGCACCGGTGTAAAAAGAGGGCAGCTCCATTTTTATAAATTTTTCAGGAGTAAGTAAAAACCAAAAACTATTTATCTTTTTTAGATTTTCTGCACATTCTAGGGTAAGGTGTAGTTTAGTAAACAATATGTAACGTATCAAAGTTTCACACTTTTTAATAAGAAAGTGTCTACAATCCCGACCACGGGACCGTGTTCAAAAAATTAGAATTTCGAATAGGCGTGGTTTACGCAATTTCTTTAAATACATTTTAATATTATCTAACCTAACAAACAAAATTCATGCTTGGAAAATTAAGGCCGAAATTTGTGCGTTTTTGTTGTTGCGTTTAGAGATATATACCAAGCTAAGTAAGGTGTTCAACAATGGTCCCGCGTTACTAAATCACGCCTAATCGTGATTTAATTGGTCCGCCACGCCTCTCCGGGACTTTAATTTTTTGAACACAGTCTCGCGGTCGGGACTCTAGACACGTTCTTAATTAAGTGCAGAATTTTAAAAAAGTTGAAGAGCTTTCTTCTTTTTTGCATCGGGAGACAATTTGAAATTTGTCAATCCCTAAACAATATACTAATAAAACGAAATCCTGTATTTTTAACATTTTTATTTAAACAAGACTAGGTAACACTTGTGTATTACGTGTCTGTGAAGCTGTCTGAGGATTGGATACGCTTT
Source organism: Harpalus rubripes (assembly GCA_963082715.1). Lineage (NCBI taxonomy): Eukaryota > Metazoa > Arthropoda > Insecta > Coleoptera > Carabidae > Harpalus > Harpalus rubripes. Next base: position 39,228,652 of record OY720454.1, read on the forward strand.
ACCAGAATTTAGAATCGTCAGTGCTCGATCTTTTTCACTGATTTCAAGCAGCAAAGAAATTATATTATTCGGTAAAAACACTAGACCTATCCGAAGCTGCCTCATTTTTGCAATGAATTGATGAAGGAGGAAGGAAACATGCATATATCTTATATAACTTCCTAACAAATCATCGGAGCTGCTTCGTTCTTGCATTAATCGATAAATCATTCTTTTCTGAATAAATGTATCTAGCTACAAATTTGAAATTCGTAAAAAATTGGAGCTGCCTTCTTTTTGCATCGGGTCTTCATTTAGGCCAGCATTTATTGACGAGTGTTAAGGTAGGGCCTTATTATTAATATTATTATTATTATTATTATTATTATTATTATTATTATTATTATTCGTGTCCAAACCATACACATAATATAAATAATTAATACACAATAAATATATAAAACATTACCTACAACAAATATTTCTCATTCCTTAGATACTGAAGTGACCGATTTTCGGTAGCGAAATACTGCAACCGGAACACATGGAGTGAGATAGCTGAGCTTGTTGTTATAACGATATAAATAGTCAAATTTGGAAATTATGGAAATAGGCCTTAAGTATCGCCCGGCATTAACTAGGACGGAGAGGATGCATCTTCTCCGAAGATTCTCTCCTTCATGCCAGAGGATAAAACCGTCCGCAAATACTGGCAGAGAAGTGGCCTATCTATCTAAATAGTATTTATCCAAAAAATTGCACAGTTTATAGCAGCTGGTGTTGCCTTAGACAGGGCCTTAGTAATCCGTATATATATTTTTAATAGGATATATTGCTAATATAGGGAACTTTTAAATAACAATGTAAAATGCGGTTTAAACCAAAATCTACTATGTAATAACTTATTTTCACTGAACATGGCAGATAGAAACTATTGCCAGGTCACCCGTCCACCCGCGATATGCTTTTTGCGAATTTTTGTAAGATTAAAACGTACTGGTATGTAAATTGAATATTTAAATAAAGCCAATGTATTTATTTGTAGATGTAGATGATTTTATGTTTAAGAATCTTTAAGATGTTAATTACCCTGAAGAAGGATAAGTGTATACAGAAACATCGGTTTTGTAATAATAAGTATTTGTTAACACCTAATCTACACCACAGTCGAGAAATTTATCCAAGTTATAAAGCAAATGGACAAGAATGTAAATACAGTAATACCTCAAGTTAACGCTCATGATAGGTTTGTTCTTACAGCTAGACCGAACTGTCATATGTACGTCAGAAGCATGCGCATTTTAAAAATATCGTTCCTAACGACTGCTGTACAGTCCATCGGACTGTTGGTATGATTGTTCCTACAGACTTCAGACACATGAACGAATCCGCGAACTATCAGATCCATCCACTGGTCTGTGCTATGTACCCGAGTACGTACTATTTGTCAGCACATGCACACCACAAATTTCGCGAGTTGCGTGAAAATATCGAAGCATAATGAGTGATTTTGAATTTGAATCTTATCCAGAATCATTGTTATCTGATTGATCTAAGATCTAATGATATTTGAGCAACCTCGATAAAATACTGTAATTATTTATATGTACCATGATAAATAATAAATATTTGTTTTTAGATAATTTATTGACTGATATTTTTCCTGCAAAAAAGACAGTATTTAATGAGACCCTTAGCGCAAAGCTTAGCGTAGATGGCAGCATATGGACATTCTCCTATATACGTATTACAATGTACACACTTTTGTAAGAATAAACAGATATTATTGTGTGTAACCGTGTTTTTTCATGGTTGTGGCACATTATATAAACGCAAAATATAGAATAATATACAATAGGTGCAATAAAACAAACTTTTTAACAAATACGTAGTCTAAATTTATTCTTTTTATTTTAATTAATAGTTCTGTTTGACGCTCGTTTGACGTTTCAAAGTCTTTTGAAGCTTAAAGTAACTAGCGCAGTAGCGAATCTATCGGGAGAAATATTGTGCTATGACTCTCATTACGATGATATGACAAGTCTCTTGTCCGTTCCAACCATACAAAGTTTCTTAAATATGTCTGAATGAGTACATGAACAAGACATGTGCACAAAAGGTTTTATGAATGCGTTCATGAACGCATGCAAAAAGTCTTGTTGGAACAAACCTAATATGTTGGTACTTTCTTTTTAGATAACAGCGCAAAACTAAACAACGTTTAACTAAGTCATTTTAACACATTATACAGGGAACTTATATATAAAAGTTTTTATTGTCAACAATATAATATATAATCTTACATTCTTTTATTTTTGCAATTAATGTTTCGAGTTGATAACTCTTTACAATATAAAGTAAGTTTATTATTTGTCTGAGCTTTAACTTTCATTACCTACGATCTTGTTTCAGTTTACTTTAGTATGCAACAAATTCCATTTATACAGGGAACTAAAAATATACAACAATTAGACATTTTGTCGATATTCTAATGTTAGCCACCAAGACCGAAATAGCTCAGTTAGCAAAACACACAGCCACAATACATTGTGAGTTAATTTAAAACGAACAAAGATCAAAATCACATAATATTTATGCGTTAGGTTAGGTTAAGGTATGTTTAGAAAACTAATAAATATATATTAACCACGCCGTTAGTTTTATTCGTTAGGTTAGGTTAGGTTACGTTCCGGTATGTTTAGAAAAACAAATAAATTTTTGTGGCTATTTTTTTCGCTTATTATATTTACCTAGCCATGAAACAAAGGTCAAGCGATTGTAATTTTTTGTTGTTAAGTTCTATAATATTTGTTTGCTTACTTTCCACCTTTTATTCAAATTGAAAGAATTTAGCTATTTAGCAGTTTCTATAAACGTTTAAGAACAAGAAAATGAGTGAAGTAAAACTCAAAAGTTCTTAAACCAAGATGAGCCGTTACAGTGAAATTATGATGTAAGCAATTTCAATGTTCGGAATGCCTGTGGAAGCAAAAACGAAGGAAAACATCAAAATTATTGAACATTTGATTTCTTCAGAACGAAGGATGAAAGTTTTAGTGATAGCAATAAGCGAAGTACAATCCTCCAAATAGTTTAAATTCAATTGCTGTTCATGACAAGAATAATATTCCAACTCCCGAAAAATCGTCTATGAATTTCGGCCATAGTGTTTACAAAACGCCTCTCCGGAAAGATGGTCTATGAATATATACCAGTGAGTGTGTAACTATGGTATGCATTTTCATGATGTCCAGTATTAAGTTTAAGTAAATAAATAATGTTAGTACTTGCGTAATTGTAAAAGAAAACGTTTGGAGGTGTACCGAATAGATGTTATTATAAATGCGAACAATTCGAAAGCTGTGTACTTAGATAGAAGTGTTTAGCTTGGAATGTTTGTTGAATGAACAAGTTATCGTTTTCGTGCCAACCTATTATATAGAGGACGACCATTTCACATGAGAATGTAAAAGATCATCAAGAAAATTAAGGCTTGATTTACATTAGCTGTACAATGACGGTACTTCTTGCTCCATTGTATTTTTATGGGCCCATTTACATCAACGTTCACGGTACAATGACGGTACGATGACGACCCTTTGTTATTTACTGATTTACATACCGTCACCGTACCGTTATTGTACCGACATTGTACCACTATTGTAAATCAAGCCTAAAAGAGTATAGCTAAGAAATATACTCTTTATAGAAAGTTTAGCAGAATTTATTACATCATTAAAACCCGGTATATCATTTCTGGTTAAATTGTCTGTTAGCTGACAGTTATTAGAAAAAAAAATTGACACATAATTTTTTCAACTTTGATACAATATCGGTGCTATATGAATATTCTTTGAAAATATTTCAATTCACTGTTATTACAGTATTCACAAAGAATTTTTTGTTAAGTGAAAAGAAGTTTTTATAACTTGCTTTATTTAATTTAAAGAAGTTCGTTGGGTGGGAAGTGGGAACATAAAACATTCCCATTTATTCCAACTTTAAAGTAGCAGTAAAACTGCATTGCATTGTAACAATCGAATTACTATTTTGAAAAAAGCATTCCACACTAAATGGTTGATGCACAATTCACTATAATGCTCTAAAACACTTAAAGAAGAGACTTCAGACAATTTTACAAAATATTTACGTTAGAAATAAGAAATATGAGTCCACATTAACGCCTGTGTTAAAATATTTTTTACACGATCGGGTTATTGTTAATGTTTACCGATAGAACTTCCAAAGCAGTAGGTTTTATTTACAAATAACAGATTGGTAAGTGATGTGAATCACTTACCAATCAGAAGACGGAGGCGGAAAGTTAAAAAACAAAGTCGAAGCTTATTTTAAAAATGACAACTAAAAATTGTTTATACGTCAAATAGTTATTTATGATATTGGGATTTTCAAATAAGAAAACGCTAACTAGCGGCGACTTTTAGAACTACAGACAGTGGTACACATTTGTCATTTACATGAAACCATATAAATATATGACTACAAAAACTATTATATATGTTTGAATTATAAATAAAAAAATACTAATAAATGAGAAAATAATACGAAAACTAAAGAAACACAATTGACAGCAATGCTACGTTTACAAATGTAAACAAAAATTGTACCATTGTTTAATATGATTAGCGCCATCTCTTGATACTTGAAAATCCCAATAAGTGTTAAAAGTGACATTTTAATTTGTGAGAAGGAAGTTTGAAACACGACGCGAAGAGGAGTGATCCAAACCTTCGAGGAAAATAAAATCACTTAACACGTATATCACACACTATTTTTTCTACAAACACTATTTTTTAATTTAAATTTGTATTTCTAATAATTTTTGACATCACTTTTAATACTAGTGTCAAAAGGAACAATGATCTGTCACTTTTAACACTGGTGTCATAAAGTGACATTTTTAACGCTAAAACAAATATTAAAAAGCCCACTTTTAATAGAAATATATATATATTTTTAATTTTGTGCCTCGATCGTGCAAAAATCGTAATAAGCATTGCGAGCAGTAAGTGCTCTTCTACCTGTATCGGATATATTGGTGTTTATCGATTGGGTTTTCAATGCAGTGTTATCTTTACAAATTACTGATCGGCGATTGTGATTAGTTACCGATTAGGAGGTTAGGTGGCAAGTAAATAAAAAATAAACGATGACGGCTTAATTTAAAAATGACAACTAATAGTATTTTATATAACAAGTGGCTAAACAGTGCTTGTTTTTCATGAGTGAGTTACCGCTCGTGCTTTAATGCTCACAAATGAAAACAAAGCAACGTTTAGTCACGAATTATATACATAATTTTTTGCAACACCACAATCTACAGTTAAACAAATTTAAAATAAATTTTAAAAGAAAAATGTCATTTTGATAAAAATGTCAAGATACTTTAATGTATTCACTATTCACTTTATACACTATTTACGCTTTATTTATTCAATAATACAATTTAATACTTACAACTTTTTAAACTACAACCTTGAATACAACAATGAACTTAGCAACTATAAAAACATACTATTTCAACACAAAGTATAAAATCACAGTTCACCTGTTGTGGTTTGATTCGTTCTTTTGTTAGTGGTTATTAACAAAATTTATTTTTTGCTATTATTTAGTTCTTCAAAAAGATAAAAAATGAGGAAATATTAGTGATAGTGATGATTTTTTTATTTCCGTTATTTTTTTATTTCACACTTTTCTATAATAACACATTTTAGCCATTGAAAAAAGTGAAATAAAGACAACATTAGAAGGTGTTGCAAAAAAAATTTAAAGTCAAAATAATTTTCAAATCTTATTAATTTTTATTTTTGCGTCGACCGTGCAAAAAAACGTAATAAAAATTGCGATCACTAAGTGCTCGTCTACCAATATCGGATGTCAAAATCATGCTCAATCGGTAGAAAGCACTTACTACCCTTAATACTTAAATAACTAGCGTCTTACTAACAGTTTTAAAATAAATACAAGTCATAGTTGCCCTTAGGGCCGTTTTCATAACCAGGCTCACTTTAAGACTTTAATTAAAATTACTTTCAGACTTTTTACAGGGTGTTAAAAGCGTTCGGGAATTTTAAGGGCATATAGTATAGACCAAAATAAGTGAAAAAATCTAATAAACATGGGTCCGCAAACTAACCGTTTCAAAAGATATGAGCTACAAGTTACTACACATGCAATCAAATCACCAATACTTAAACAAATTACATTGCACAGTGGCATAGCCTGCCAGGTTTTCTGTCTTAACGCCTTTGGACTTCTTTGCTTGGGGATATTTAAAGAGTTTAGTTTATTCTACTCCAATTAGGCCCGGTTGTTCCGATAAAATAACAGTTTACTATCTATTAGATAAATTTATTCTACCGTCTTAACCAAAGAATAAGATTTTTGGGTTGTTTCATGATTTTTTATTCTCCGGGTAGCTAACTGGCAGATAGCTAACAGAAAGATTAAAATTGTGTTAGAAGTACAGTTAGTTTTTGAAAAGTTGGCAACTTGGCTGTCACAATAGAAGTTTGGTTATTTTTTAGATTTTCTGTGTTTTGGAGCATTTGTAGTTTGAACGTTTAGAAGAGGTGTCAATACAATTTGCAAAATGATTGAAAATAATAGAAAGAGAGAAATGGCAGTTAATTTTCCACCCAGAAATAAATAATCTACTTAAATTAGTCGACAAATACAAATAAAAAAATAATTGATTCCAATAAGACAGATTCCATCTCTGGAAAAGAAAAAGACAACTGTAATCAATTAAAAAATTATTTTAATTTTAGTTGTGGCCACTATCCACGACTTAAAAAATACAAACACTTTGTATTATTCTGTATGCGGTTGATTTATGGATACCTCTAATATCAACTACATACGAGTATATTATCATACACCCTGCTGTTGCATAAAGTCGTAGACGTGATTCATAAAAACAAATGTAGAATAATAAGTGTTATATCTCAAATTATGCTTTCTTTAAACCTAACCCATAAAAATAATAATTGGTCTTGTATTTTATCTAACAAATAAAGAACTGTGTTCTTTGACATTCGATATCTCATAAATAATTCTGAATCATCCCATTTTTCAAAATTATCTTGTACTGTATACTGTTTTAGAAAATTAATATTATGAAAAATTAAATCCAAATCTTCATCATCACTATCGTACTGATTCATTCTAATAATAAATAATATTAGGAAACAGGTTATATCATCAAAACAACAGAAACGTTCCCTGTTTCTCCTCACTTCGTGTTTTCATTCGTGTCCACCCGGCACGATATTCTTTGGATAAAACTCATAACTGGTGGTTTGACTGTCTGCTAGCTATCTTGCCGTTAACGAAAATTTATCTTACTAGTAACTTTTAACTGCAAGTGGAACAACGTAAACTGAAGTTATCAAAAGAATAAATTTTAACCGAATGTTTAACTATAGATGGAACATCCGGCCCTTAATAATGTAGCGCACTTACAAGAGCGAATAGAACATGCCTGTGAGATAATTAGAGCAAAACCGGGAATTTTTGAAAAGGTGCGAAACTCGTTTATATAAGAATATGTGAATCATGTGTTGAGATGGAAGGGGGACATGTGGAACACCTATTGTAAAATGGTTTAATTGGAAACCGTAAATTTGATACCACGCACTGTATTCTTATTTTCTTAGATAACATTTCAGAAAATATCTTTGAAACGGTTAGTTTGCGGACCCATATTTATTAGACTTTTATCACTTATTTTGGTCTATACTATATACGCCCTTAAAAATGATTCAGGTGAGAGAGAGAGTTATTCTAGAGTGTGTATGATTGTGGGTGCGTGTGAGCAGTACGGCGTACTGTAGTGGCCGCATCGTGTGAACCCGAGGATCGCCAACGGTAGCAGCAGGGAAGGCTGTAGTGACCCGCATCTGTGGTCGCCAACGGTAGCAGCAGTTAGGGCTGTAGTGATCTGATCCAGTTGGTTAAGAGGAATGTCTCCGGATCACCACCGAAGCGGCAGTGGTTCTGTAGTGGCCGCTCGTGTGAACCTGACGGTCGCCAACGGTAGCAGCAGGGAAGGCTGTAGTGACCCGCATCTGTGGTCGCCAACGGTAGCAGCAGTTAGGGCTGTAGTGATCTGATCCAGTTGGTTAAGAGGAATGTCTCCGGATCACCACCGAAGCGGCAGTGGTTCCGTAGTGGCCGCTCGTGTGAACCCGAGAGTCGCCAACGGTAGCAGCAGGGAAGGCTGTAGTGACCCGCACCTGTGGTCGCCAACGGCAGCAGCAGTTAGGGCTGTAGTGATCTGATCCAGTTGGTTAAGAGGAATGTCTCCGGATCACCACCGAAGCGGCAGTGATTCCGTAGTGGCCGCTCGTGTGAACCCGAGGGTCGCCAGCGTAGCAGCAGAGAAGGCTGTAGTGACCCGCATCTGGTGTCGCCAACGGCAGCAGCAGTTAGAGCTGTAGTGATCTGATCCAGTTGGTTAAGAGGATTGTCTCCGGATCACCACCGAAGCGGCAGTGGTTCCGTAGTGGCCGCTCGTGTGAACCCGAGGGTCGCCAGCGTAGCAGCAGAGAAGGCTTTAGTGACCCGCATCTGGTGTCGCCAACGGCAGCAGCAGTTAGAGCTGTAGTGATCTGATCCAGTTGGTTAAGAGGAATGTCTCCGGATCACCACCGAAGCGGCAGTGGTTCCGTAGTGGCCGCTCGCGTGAACCCGAGGGTCGCCAGCGTAGCAGCAGGGAAGGCTGTACTGACCCGCATCTGTGGTCGCCAGCGTAGCAGCAGTTAGGGCTGTAGTGATCTGATCCAGTTGGTTAAGAGGAATGTCTCCGGATTACAACCGAAGCGGCAGAGGTTCCGTAGTAACTAGCGGTACTGCCCGCAGTTGCCAACATGTGTGTACGTTGTGTGAATGCCTGTACTTTTTGTAAATGATTGCCTCCTCACTGAGTATTTCTCATGTGTTAATTCTTTTGCAGAAATAATCACGGCGTGGAGGAGGATTCCGCGTAACCGGGTTCGGCCAGGCGACGGTCATCTAGATTTGTTATTGTGTTTTAGTATTCTTATTTTCAGCGCTAACATTTAACCGTCTGAACCGCTAAAGTTATATTATGAAAACGAACAAAATTTAATTTTAATTTAATGTGTTAAAGTGAATGTAGAATTTATTATGAAAACGGCCCTTACTAAAACAACTCCTGGTAGTGTCAATTTTGACATATATTTAATTTTATTGGATCAATTGTGTAATAATGCTACAAAATGTCTGATCGTGCAAGCAATATAACGGACGTAAGTGCATTACCGCTTTCGATTAATATTGGATACCTCGATTACGTCTTGGTATGGTATGATTAGCGAATGAAAGTTGACCTTTAAATTATTTTATAGATGTGGTTTCTTTTGAAACCCTACGAAATATTCAGGTATGAAATTTTTGTATGAACCCATTTAAATACTGGACTAGGAACGCTCAGAAATACATTAACTATGTCATATGTGAATATTTTCAACATTTTTCATTTATGTTGATTATAACAAAATATTTTGATCTTTAAAATTTAATTTGGCAATTCTATCAAATAGGATTATTTTTAATTTCTCTAACAGTAATTCCGACTTGAGGGTTGTTTACACCTGAGACGAACGAACTAGAATTTGAGGTATTTTTTAAATACATCTCTGAATCCTGTTGCTAGGGTCATTTTAAATGCCTCCTGGTATTGAGTACAATTCTAAGCTTCTGTAATGGAATACATAAGGGTCAGTTTCCTATCAAATCAAATATAGGGAAATGTTTTCAAAAAACTGCATTTATTAAATAATCTAAACCTCAACTTTCATTCGCTAGTCATACTATATATGTAAACATTATCCTTTATAGGTAAAGGTAACTATATATTTACCGCCCTTAAGAAGGTTCTCATATAAATGTTTTGCCAAGTAAAAAATTCATAAAAATAGATATTCTAAATTTTTAATAGTTTAGGATTATTAAAATATTAAATTGTTGTAAATATCTTATAAAAATAAAAAACAATGAGCATATTTAAGAAAAATATATCTGTTTTAATAAATACAAAAATACCATCGAAAATCACATATTTCTTGTCTTTCGAAGAGAATAACTATAAAAGTAGCTTATAAATGGACGTTTTTTTACACTCAAACTGTCACTTGAACTGTCGTTAGGTAGTTTTTTTTTTGTACAAATCTGTCGTTTATTATGTGAGTTACTACGAAAAAACCATCTTTGTCTTGCTAGGCACTATTCTTATATTGCCAATGTATTTTCACTTCATTTTGATATCAAATATCTCAGCTCACGGCTGGAAAACCTTTTTAAAAATTTGCATACATGTGTAATCACTCATGAAAAATAACATATTTAAATTTCATTAAAAACTGTCGTAAATGCTCCATCATCTATCTATCATAAACCACCTTAATACAGCTTAAATAACTGTTTTATAAAAAGACATCTATGATGCCTACAATGTCAATCTGGTGTTTGTCGATTCTTCAAGGATATTGTCTTATTGGCACATCTGTCAATATTAGCATAAATCTATTAATAAAACCAATGCGTTGTCTTTGTAACATTTCATTGAGCTTGCTTTGTAGAGCGAGCGATGATAATATATTGTTGGAGATAAACAATTCATTACTACAAGTACATTGTGTATATTAGATCCGTAAACAATGAGTTTATTTACTTGAACGTTTTATTTTACACTGGAAATACAAGATCAACGCAGTAATTGAATGAGCACACAACACAGGAAAGAAATTTAATCAGCAACGTAATTGCGGTCAATATTTATCAAGGGAGCATTTAAAAGCGGAATTACTAACATCATTTAATATATGATGTACTCCTACACTAATGTTGAACTCGTAGTTTGGTATTTTCTTTTCCGTGTTTTTTGGTTATCCTAAAAGATTATTTAGCTGTTTTCAATCTCTTCGGAATTCTTGTCTATCGATTATATACATATTTAGTTTTTGTTTCTCTTTTTCTTTGTTTGTGGTATTAAACAAGGATAAACACGATTAATATTTGGATGGATAACAGCCTATTATTTATTACACATAATTTTTCTTGTAATTATTATAAAAATATCTAATTTATTATCATACTTAAAAAAATATAAACAAATATTTGCATAATTATGGCTCATTACATAGGTATACTTGGATGCTTTTATTAAATAAAAGCACCCAAATATAAATAAAATAAATAAACTTTATTCGCAGAACTTTAAAAAAACCGGTCCAATGATTTTATTGTTATTTTCGCATTTTATTGAACTTTTTAATAGTTATTTATGTAACAAGTGTGTAAAGTAGTACTTTTTTGGTCGAGTGCGATGTTTTACGCATGAAGCGCAGCCGAATGCGAAAATTGTAGCACGAGACAAAAAATACTATTTTACACATGTGTTGCATACAACAGTTTTCCTACAACCGATATGGTATTTATGTTTCTCATAATACTGAGTGTACAGGCATTCAGCAGCTTCAAATACTGTCAGTGCTCTTTCTCATAACACTCTACAAAATGTAACTTAAACACTTGGAAGAATCTCAGACAGACGATGATTCGTCTTTTATAATGTACAAATTGTACATTTAATATTAATATTTTATTACTTTCATTATTATTTACTACCTAATTATATACTTGATAGGTAAATTAACCAAATTTTAATGTTGCCTAGCAACGCCTATTTACTTTTCAAGCACTAGTGCGTGAAAATTACTTTTGACGCACTAGTGCTTGAAAAGTGACACTTTACACACTGTAAGGAGTGCGTGAAAAGTACTTTTCACGCACGGTTGTAGGAAAAATTAATTATAGATTACTTTTTACTTTGCTATATTTATATTTACTATATGAGGTTTTCAAAAAAAAAAAAAAAAAAACCAAATAGGTTTTCAGGGTTAAGGAAACTTTGACGAGCCAAAGCAATTATTTTTCGGGCCGATTATTTGAAAATACTAAACTGAAAAAAATATAGTTAAAACAAAAGCACAGTTTCCTTAATATTTTAATGAAAATGGACAAAACCAAATAATTTAATAACATACTTTATCTTCCAGTAAAACAAGACAACAGTATCAATTTATTTTAATTCAAAAATTAATTCAATTCAATTTCAACCATTTTATGTTAAAAACGATTATTTAAAGAAAAGTAGTATAAATTTCAAACCTCAAACCTCAGTAAACAGTGTTCAATATATGTAGATTAGGTAATTATTATAAGGATAATTTTCTTACTAAAAAAGTTTAGCATTTTGCGTGATAACTAAATTAAAATTTGAGTGACGATATATTTGTACCGTGGAAGACGCTTATCAGGTACCACCTTACAATCATTTATAGTTGTCGCGGATAGTGCAAAACAGAAGGTCACGTATGTGCTCTTTGAAAACTGAAAATAATTTTCAAGTTTGACGTCGGCCTGTTTCGAACCCGAACCCTTGAACCACTACTGGTGCCTGAACGCTCTCAACAATTTGAGTAAATGGAAAGAAGAAACTGATGATCGAATAATTGTAATTTTACACATACATCTTTGGAAACATCCTACAAATAACTTATGCCACATTAACTAAAATTTTATGCAAAATAAATAAAAAAAGTACTGTACAAATAAGTAAGTAGGTATGTAAAATAAACAGCTTTATGTACATGGGTCTCGTGGCCGTATGCCTGTGTATCTGGTTGCGGGTTCGATCCCGGGCGACACAAAATTATTTCGAATTTTAAATGGCATAAACGTGATCTCTGCGGACGAAACGAAAATGTCATCAGTATAGATATCTGCGTACAGAGCAGATTGGCACACCCAGCAACGGGTAGTATACTGATGATAATGATATGTATGAAAATATTGAAAATCTAACTTAAAATTCGTTCATTTCAAGTCCAATACAAGCTTTCCAACGTTAAATTAAATCCTTAGTAATAAAATATTATTGACCGGTTTTATAATTGTCCACTTAAATTTAATACCATATTAAATTTAATGAAATGAGCAAATGTGATTTTTTGAAGAACATGAAAATTGATTCGAATTTATTTATTTTACTCTAAATCTAAAAAGTCGAAGTATATTTAATGAAATCGGCCCTTATGAATGCATCCATGAATATTGATATATATATATATATATATATATATATATATATATATATATATATATATATATATATATATATATATATATATATATATATTCAGGGGTTTTTGGATGACTAAGTAAAATAGTAAATGAAGAAGTTGAATTTCTGCCCTATGTTTCATAAGAAACAAAAAGCTTCTAATTACTACTATTCAGAATGTTTTATGAGATAAGTAGAATTGTAAAGAAAACTTTTTGTCCTTCACAAATAAAAGAAACTTTCTAATTATTATTTACTTCAAATCGTGCACAAGGAAAAATATATTCTTGAATTACTTTATAAAGAACGCATCCTGGCCTTATAAATCTTATATTCGAAACTTTTCAAATAAATTTCCCTAAGTCTTTTGAATTTATTTTACATAATAAAGAAAAAATTCTACAACTCTATTGTGTTATTTTTAATAAAAGCTATCCTTGAGTTTGATTTTGTTTTTGCTTCTTAAGAAAACATCTTTGTCTCACACGTATGGATTTGTTTTCAATCTTCTCAAAGTCTCAAAATTTTATAACTCTTGAGGCCATTATTTTCCACACTTCACAATTTTCATAAGTTTTGGATATTTTTGGAATTATCACATTAGAGTGATATTTGGTATCTGAAACTTTTGCCCAAAGCACAGATGGAAACTGGGGAATTCTGAATGATATTTAAATAAATTTAAATTCGTTTCATTTATGAAAATATTAAAATTGGATGTGATATAACTACTTTGACTATTTTAGAATGTAATAAATGTGGGAATCACCTTGATTCAAATTATTTACTCTTGGGGAAAAAATGTGCAGTATTCTTGTGTTTTTGTAACTTTCATTAGGAATATAATAAGGGAAACAATTTGAGTATATGTATAGTATTTATAAATCAGCAGGAGTAAGTACCCATATTTTTGGACGGCACTGTATATGTAAAATAAAGAACGTACATCTATAAATTTTCAAATGGAAATAGTTAATAATTCTTATCAACGTTTAAGTGACGACAATAAGATTCACAACAATTATTTAGTGCATAGTTCGCGCTGAGTATTCATCTATTCCGTTCCGTTAAAGATAGTTACTCGCATACTAAATTTGTAAAGGCTTGTGAAGGCTTCACTGCCTGCAATGGAAAGGGATCTTGTGGCTCAGATGGTTAGAGCGTCACACGTCACACTTAAATATGTGAAGGTTTAGGGCAGGGGTGCTTAAACAGTCGATCGCGAGTTATTTTTAAGGTGATCGCGTACACTCGCGACATTTAGTTTGCTCTCGCTTGCATAGTCTCAAGTTCCTATAAATTTGATAATTGTTGCAGTTTAACTGTTTGAAACAAATGAACATAAACAAATTGTACATCGTTGGAGATGGTTGGAGAGCTAGAAAATAATCTCTTTTCAATGGCATAACTCGCCAATATGGCATCAAATAGTGAAAAAAATTTTAGGATCATCATTTGAAAGAAAATAAAAAGTGACTTAAAGAGGTGCAAACCATAATCCAGTATTATTTCACATTTGCAAGGTATTCGCAAAAAACACATTTTCGCCTAGTCCCCTATACGCATTTTGTCTCAAATAATGAAACACCACTAAAAACAGGGCAACTTTTGTCCAATTGTCCCCATGCAGAGCCGTTTTTTGGAACATCCTGTATATTAATTGTATATTTTTTCCTACCTAGTCGATCACTCACCGCCAAAAAGTCGGCGATAGTAAAAGTTTGAGCAAACCCTGGTCTAGGGTTTCACATCCTTGCGGAGTCCATGAATTTTTCACAAAATCTTTCTTCTTTTAATTAAATATTTCATACGCCCTACGACTTATTTCTACGATTAAAAAAAATTGATAATTACCTATACACGAATAAACTATGACAGTATAGGTACTACCAATATTTAGTAGCTTCTTATCAGTATACAAGACTAATATTTTATGCAATAATGTTTTCTTTCGTAGTATGTGTCCAGTTTTCTTTACTTTTTTGTTAATATACCTTTTGTATATTTTCGTCCTTTTTGCCTTGTTCTTTTAATGTGTGTCATTATTATCTTTTCTATGGTTCCGAAATCCAAATAATCTTAGTTATTCTTCTTCTACATTGTCTTCTATTTCATTGATTTTCAAATTTTGTCTTTATGAATATGATTATTTTTTTATTGTGGCTTTTATATTCTATCTTCTGTTTATGGTCTTCAGGATAACGTAAAGGTCACCAACAATAATTTTAAAGATTGCAATTCCCGAATTTGCTCATTTTTTATTACTGCAGGTGTAGGATGGCCTAACTAATGGTAAATTTTCTCTGGTTTTATACCGACTTCGTACCTCTCATATATTTCTTTAGATCCGCATGTTCGACATGTTATACCATAGACACACTAGACAAGACGCCATAAATTTAATACATACATACGAGTAATGAAATATTTAACTTTATAATTTATGAATAAAACTAAATATTGTTTCTTTTTTATTTTCAATCGTCAAATGCCATTTCTTCTTGTAGTTCCCAACTGCTCTTGGTTTATTTTTCTACTGTCTTCAAAAATCACATCTCTGAGATTTCCATTCTCCTCCATAGTTTTTTTCTATTACTAAGAAATTTTTTTTTTTCAAAATTACTCATATCATCTTTCTTCTTTTAGGCACATACCAGGGTCAATGGCTACGAGGTATGCGACACGGTTACGGTGTCCGCAACAGTGCTCCTTTTGGGCTGGCGTCGCACTACCGGCCCAACAAGGCAGTCAGGGCTTCCCTGACGTCCTTACGGAGCACCGAAGGAGCAGGAGCAGGGGGCAATGCAACAGCCCCAGACCCTGCTGAAAGAAGAGATAGGCGTATCGATGATTCCCGAGGAGGATTCGTACTCAAAGCGAGATCGGATGAACCACAAGTTCGGAGACGGAGTCTCGTGGAGAAGACGAGTAATATCAAGAAAGGGTTGCTGAGTGTAAGTAAGAAATGTACAGAAGTTCGGAGAATACCATTACGAAAAAAATTTGTGTAAATTGCAGGCAGGTTGTAAAATTATTGGTCTCTTTGTAACACGTCTAGTCGTTTCCAGAATGACTAAGCAAATTATAAAAATAAAAATTGAAAGATGCTTTCAGAACTCTTATTAAATAAATTAAGCAATATTTGGGTTTAGTTTCGTACATATTTATAAACGACGTTTCAACAGTGAAGTGCTGTCTTCATCAGTTAAAATAAAGTAGCAAATACAATATTGTGTAATATTTACCAGATGAAGGCAAGACTTAGCTATCGAAATGTCGTTTAAAAAACATTGGTCTTGTGTAAGTGACATAAATGACAAGCGCACACAAATCGGCTCATTCCAAACACTTCAAGGTCGCTCAAATCACGTGTCTACTCGCAGCATATAGCATATTAAATACAAAACTCATCATTTTACGTTTATATATATATTATAAAATAAAGACAGTATAGAATTTGGTTTTATTGGTTCTGTTGTCCAAGTAATGTTATATCAATGAATTTATCTCAAAAAATACTATTATCCATTAACAAAAAACAATCAATTTGTCTATAGTAAACTTGTTTATTCTCACATAAACACCCTGTATAATATAAAGTTGTAATAGAACAAAACACGATCATTTTCAAAGAGTACAATATACAATCCAACTCTTGGTTTTGTACAAATTTTACAGACTTTAGCATTTTGTACTAAGGGTGATAAGATTTATAGTTTTATAGTTGAGAGAAGTTTAATCATTTTATGCCGATCCTTCGAGTTAAAAATTTCACTTTTGTTATTTTTGCATCATCGTACCTATTGATATAATATTATATGTTCTACAATTACAATGAGTGAATATATATTTTCTTAAATTAAATTTTAACTACATATATATATATATATATATATATATATATATATATATATATATATATATATATATATATATATATATATATATATATATATATATATATATTACTCTATTTTGTGTAAAGTACCAAAAAATTCTGTTAACATTCATTACTTATTACACTCATATATCATGTCGTACAAATTTTATTTCTCATATTTTGTAATAGAACACCACTGAACTGTAAGTAATTTTCAGAAATAAAATCCTGAAAAGATTCTACACAAATGTCAAATTCTTTATCAGAATTATATCTCGCAATTTGTGAGTTTCGGACAATAAAATTTACGAGCTAATTTATGGTGCTCATGTTATGGTTACATATGTAAGTTATTTTATAAAAGTAATGAAATGAACTATAAAGATTATAGACCGGTATTTCCTTTTTACGGTATTGGATTTAATTGCAGTTGTTATTACTAGACTAGAAGAGGATAACTTCATAAATATAAATAGGATTTTCTCTGACCGCCTCATAATTATTTATACCTATTATATTTAATCATTTCAAATATTAGAATAAAAATAATAATGATTCAATTCCTTTAAATATTGGGAAGAGCTTCCAAATTCATATTCATCAATCTATATTAAAGTATGGGACCCGTTGCATTTACAATTAAACAATTAAATAAAATATACGAACTGAATCTGAGGATGAGAGTTTAGTGATAAAAATTAACCAGGGGTGCGTTCGAAACAAAGATACAGAGTACCTAAGTGGATCCTCTACTTCCAGTACGGTCACGTGACCATAGTTGCCGGAGTATTTATGAACGGCTTTGAGTAAATAAAATAACATAAATGTTTTGCTACGCCTTTTTGACGTAAACTGACTACCAAAAATTATTTATTGTGCGCACTTCTTGTTTTATCAAGACATTTTCACAATTAGTAGAATTATTACTAAGTAATATCTTTTTCAAATGACTTTTTTATAAGATAAATAATCATCAATTACTGCAATATAGTAATAATCTTCAACATTTATTTCTATTTCAAATTCGATTTGTGTATGTTTCGTTGTAAAAGTTTGTTTTACTTGACGTGCAAAATCTTATTGGAGTATTTCGTACCCTAGTCTACTAATGCCTATTTCTACGATTTAATTGCTTAATGTATAATAATAATTTTTGTTTATAATAGTATTAATTAAAAATTATAAACTTACGACAGCGCATCTATGCCACGTTGAAAAGAATATTATATGTTCACATACCTGAAACAAATAAACAAAATAAATAATTATTTTTTTATATGAGCCAAGCACATGTATACTCTACAACAATAAATTTAAGATAAATGTGACGAACTGAAAATAAAATTCGATAATACTTTTATTATAAACAATAAATCAGGCATTTATTTTTACAAAAAATGACGTTCGTTTATACATACATTTCGCTTAACAAATTTGTAAAAAAAAATAGCAAAACACACAACAGAATTCTGTTGTCGATTGTGAGAGCAAACATATGTGTTTTTTTTTTGGGAATTTTTGTACGAATTTTGTTAAATTGAATATATGTTTTAACTGATCTCACTTCGCGTTTGAGTAATTATTGTAACGTGGAACGCCCGCCGTCGCCGCAGCAATGAGCGAGTAAACAAACTAGTCGCGACGTGTTTAATTACTTGCGGTCGCCTGAACCTTTTGCGTTCATTGTTATTATGCGGTCGAACATTCTAGAGCTTTTCTAGAAGATAATGGCAGCTTTAAAAAAGGAACGTAGCTATGCTCGAGAGTTAGTTAGTTAGTTAGTACATGGAGAGACATATAGAGACATTCACATGTGTTAGTGAAGCACAGCAGTATCATGGTGAGCGTATGCAGTATAGTGTCGAGTGGAGGATTCGGGAAGTTAATGGTTAACTGGGATAGCTGTGGATGTGAATACTCGGTAGTGTTGACGAGTATTGGGAAGCTATAGTGTACAATGACAATAACGGCGAGTGGAAGTGGGTACTCGGCAGTAGTGGTGAAGAATTGTGGCATACGAACAGTCGGTGATACTAACGCTGTGGAAGTTAGACTGTGAGTTATATAAATAGGCAGATAGTGAGGTGAAAGGTGTGACTTCTGTCCGAGTAGTTGAATATACACACGGTTGAGTATATAAACGCTGTGGGCTGTGGAGGTCGGTATGCGGACAGCTGAACGTGATATAAAAAAGTAATATAAACAGTGGAAATAAATAATTAGTAATATCATGGGAAAAAGTAGTAGTGTTAATTGGTTAAATAAATAAATAAATAAATAGTGTTAGTGTTATCTAGTTAATTATAGTTTTTAGTCTTAATTAGTTTTTAATGTTTGTTTAATATTAGTAATAGTAAATTTCATTATAGTTTAATAAATACTTTTTTTATTAATAATAATTGTCTAATATTTACACTTCACCCAAATAAATAAAAACGTTACATTATTAATATCTAATTGTACATTAGTCGATAAAGTTACCCTTTAATCAAATGTTATTATTTGAAATTTCAAATACAGTAAAGGAAACAATGGCAAAAAATAAGATAAAATGTCGTAAATATCTAAAATTTTGTTGTATTTTGTAATTTTCATAACCAATTATAAGAGGGAAATAATTTGAGTAGGTATACATTGATTTTTTACAATTTGGCAGATGTACGGATGTACCATTATTTTTACACATTATTTTATATACATGATTTTTTGTTTAATAAATGGTTAGTGAACAAAAACTCGATTAAAGATGAGTACTGCAACATCTTGTATCTCAAATATGATAAAGAATATTTTCTGTAATAATTTAATAAAGCAGAAAAGAATTCTGAAAAATTGCAGGTAATTTTTAAATGAAATTAAATTTTCTGAATATTATTTCTGATAAGAATAAGCAGAACAGAAATTGTATTTTGGAATAAAATTGAATGGAGGGAAATTTCCAGCTAAATTCGCATCTAAATAAACATTTTACGTGAATAGGGTGTTCTCTTTCTCATCGCGGTTAACCTTGGCCAGTGGTATTATTTTTTGCTCATCCACTTTCGTTCTTGTTTGCTCGTTGTCAAATGCGACGCTCATTCCACATGATTGATTGCCGTGATACTTATAGCGTTCGTTGAGTAATATCAATAATGCATTTGTGAAGATTAAAATGAAGCTGGAAGGTCTGCCAAAAGCTCTGCCTTTATCCAAGTTTCACTTACGTGTATAACAAATGAAAGCTTTACAAACAAGCTACTTTCTTTCTTCCATATTGTTCGCTTTGGTTTTTATACTATAAATAAGATTCTGATTGATTGAGAATAGAATAATGGAAAGCGTCAAAATATATCTTTATTATTCGCTTAAATAAATAGATATATCACCGGGCCTTTCTACACGATGACAAGATGAAGATAACGTTATTAAAACATCTTTATTATAATTATACCAGGTGTCTTAGGCCGACCGCGGACCCACACATGGGAGATTTAAATTGTGAAATCAGTTACTTGTGAATAGTATCTCCCCAGTGTAAGATTTTGTATACTTATTGGAGGATATTAATTCTACGGATTACAGCTGAAATTTGTCAATTTAAATGTGTAATATTACAAAAAATTAAGAAAATTTGTTCGTATACCGGATAAAATGGTTACTAAGTAACAGCTTAAATAGCATAATGGTAACGTGTGTACTTGGTAATAAACAAAACTCGGAGAGGCTGTGTTCGGAACCAGGCAGCAGCAAAATTTAATTTTTGATTTTTACTTCTCATAATAATTTTTATTCTTAATATATTTTTAATTTTTTATTGCACTTAAATAAAATGGATACGTTATTTCTTATTATAAATATTTATTGTAATTATTTAACTGTATTTTGTAATCAGAGGCTGGTAGGACGAGCGTGGTTCCAACACCGGTATTAGCTAGAACCAAGGCAACGACATGGCACATACTTCAGGGTTGCTAAAAAAATCAGTATTGTCAATATACTGATTAAACCGAAAATAATATTTGTACTGGTACTTAGTAACGATTTTATCCGGTATACGAACAATAAACCTGTAAATTCCACAAATTTTCCTAATTTTTTGTAATATTACCCATTTAAATTGATACATTTCAACTATAATCCGTCGAGTTAATATCCTCCAATGAGTGTACAAAATTTCAGGTTAATATCTTACACTTCTACGCAACGAATTATTAAAAATGTTATTGTAATCAAAATTTTCCTAAAAACAATATATATATATATATATATATATATATATATATATATATATATATATATATATATATATATATATACAGGGTGTTTCCTTTAAAACAACCAGCGCTTTTTTGGGCGAACTAATGACTTTAGAAAAAAATGTTATATACAAGAAATGATCAAGAATAAGGGGTTAATTTATTAATAATAACAAACCAAAAATTCGACCAGTGGTTCTCAAACGGCAGAACAAAATTATATTTTTTAAATGGTATCCTATATAATTTTTTAGCCCATTAGATAGAGAATTTTTTTCTGATTTCAACGATATAAATATGATATAGGGATGTATAACAATTATTTCGAGAAAAATTGTATTAAAAATAATGTTATATTACAATAGGCTATGCAATACACAGGTATTGATACGTCTGTTGCTTAGTTACGCTAGTAGTAAACCCATTTTTTATTACATTATTTCTAGTTTTTAATACCATTTTTCTCGAAATAATTGTTATACAACCCTATGCTATACTTATATCGTTGAAATCAGAAAATAATATTCTATTTAAAGGGTTAAAAAATTATATAGGGTGCCATTTAAAAAAATATAATTTTGTTCTACCGTTTGAGAACCACTGGTTAAATATTCGGTTTGTTACTTTTGCTACATTATCCCCTTAATCTTGATCATTTTTGGTATAAAACATTTTTCTCTAAAGTTGTTAGTTCGCCCAAAAAAGCGCTGGTTGTTTTAAAGGAAACACCCTATATATATATATATATATATATATATATATATATATATATATATATATATATATATATATATATATATATATATATAGCTGGCGCTGATTTAAGACTGGACCTGCTCATACTCTGGCTTATAAATGAATCCCCTTTCCCTTTATATCAATTTTAGATGTGACGAACTCTTTTCCT
Organism: Harpalus rubripes; assembly: GCA_963082715.1. Lineage (NCBI taxonomy): Eukaryota > Metazoa > Arthropoda > Insecta > Coleoptera > Carabidae > Harpalus > Harpalus rubripes. The sequence continues at coordinate 39,250,827 of OY720454.1, forward strand.
CGTTATTAACAGTAGCATATTATAATTACTATTAAGTTTCGACTTGTCCTAGTAAGAATATTAGGTTTTGCACATACAAGGTCAGCGCTTACCACTAGTAGAGTTTCACACTGAGAAATTCTGTGTAAAATAAACACTAAAATTGATTTATATAGGTCCAGACGATGTTGCGTAAATTTAATCACTTACAAATTTGGTATAAAAGATCTCGATAATTGGTTCAAAATTGAACTCGCATATTTTCGTAACATAGCACCAACTTATGTATTTTTAATATGAAATGATGCAAGATGTATGTATTATTAATAAATAAAAACAATATGTTCAAAGATCACATTTATTCTATGCATTTTACATAGATTACATGATGGTATTGTATTTACCGGATAAAGGAAAATCTTCATACCTGATGCCTTCAATGACGAAAACACATATACACATTTTTTTTTATTTCACACGTTAGTTTGTACATTATCTTTTAATACATAGAAACGTCCATCCATTGCTAAATGTCACAACAAACTAGTAGGTACCTTGCGATTTTTAACTTGTTTCATTAGAAACACTATAGTACTATTCACAGTGTAGAATGAAATTTCTTTAAAAAAATTAATATATGTAAATATTTCAAAAATATTATAAATTTCATTATTTAATACTGTACAATTTTTATCACATTTTATTATTTACAATTTGCAAAGCAACTTGGTTTTACACGGCTAAAATTTCTTATTCACCATTACATCTTCAAACAAAATTTTAAAAAATCCAATTTATGTATATTTCTAAATACTCCTCAATGTGCTGATTCCAAATTTGAAAACATTACACTTACGTTCAAAATATCAAAATTGTATTAAAATATTTTGTTTCATACCCATTACTTAAAAATGAGATACAAACTTCAAAATATTAGCAGCCGATTTTATGGACAAAATTATACAAACAATTGAACCAATTTACACAAAAAAAATATGCTGTAAGTAGCTAGGAATCCAGTATCTATACCTACGAGTTTATCATAGCACAATTGGAAAATTTTTGGATTGATTGTTGACAATAAATATTGTTTAAATGCAAATAAATGATTACAAAGAAAGACGTAAAATTGCTGTCTTGTGTAATGA